>VZTJ01004023.1:1705796-1766917 GCA_013397795.1 Orthonyx spaldingii | reverse complement strand
AGTTCGCGGCGGCGGGCGAAGGTACCCGCGGCGGCGGGGCCGCGGGGACGGGCGGGACCGCGGGCCGGGCCGGGGCACAGGGCGCGGCATGAGCCCGCCCCGCAGCAGCGACACCCCCGGTGCTCGGCCTGCCCAGGTGTCAGGTGCAGGCGCCGAGGCTTCCCCGCTCGAGGCGAACGGGCAGGGGAGGGTGGCGGGGCCGGGCCGGGCCGTGCCCACCGCGAGCCGCTTGTGTCTGTGCAGGCTTCGGGCGGGGCGCCAAGGGCGGCCGGGGAGGCGCCGAGCTGGGCGGGAGCTGCCTGGACAGGCTGCGGACGGCGTTCCGGCCCGTGCTGCGGAGGTGAGGTGAGGTAGGTGAAGGGCTGCTGCCGGCTCCCCACCTCGCACGAAGCGCACGCCAGCCCGCCCGGCCCTGGGACAGCGGAGCGGCCCCGGCCCGAGAGCGCTGCGCCAGGGCCGCCGCTTTGCCCCGCTCCCGGAGCTCCCGTCCGGGCGGGGCACCGACCCGCGGCCGCTGATCACCAGCTTATCATCGCTTCTCCGTCCCGCAGGGCCGCCCGGCCCATCTCGGGCGCTGGCGACGGGGCTCCGGCTGTAAGGAAGCGCTCGGCCTGACGCAACGAGAGAAACCTGTCCCCGGGCCGCCGGTGGCCTCGCGGCTCCGCCTGCCCTGCCCTGGCCGGGAAGGGCGGGGGCGGCACAGCGTGCTGCGCACATGGGGCCGAGGGGCGCGGCGAGCGGAGCGGCCGCGGGACCGGTGCCTCCCCGTCGCTCGCCAGCCATGTGTTCCATACCCCATTGACGTCTTCGCAAAAAGGAAAAAAAAAAAAACCCCACCCTAATCTTTTCTCTTTTCCCCCCACCGTCGTGGTTTGTTTCTCCTTTTCCTCCCAAACCTGCGCTCTCTGCTCAGCGCTCCGCTCTGCCAGGGAGCGCCAGTTTTGCAGTTGCTCCGCGACAGCCCGGGGAGGAGAAGGAGGAGAAGCGGCGCAGGTTACGCCGAACTGTTTCTTTCCCGTCTCTGTACATAGATGCCACTGAAAGTATTTTTCAGCGTCTCTAATGAACACGGATGAGCTCAACGCCACGAAGCCGTCAGTGACCTCGGAGCTCTCCAGCCAGGAGCAGGCACAGCCCGGGAGGAGCGGCCCCGGGCACCCGCCACCCGCCCTGGGGCACGGCCGGGGCACCCCCGGGCAGCGGGTGGCGACCGGGCGGCGAAGTAGGACGTTGTTAGTGGGTCACCACCGTCAGTCAGTCAAAAGAGCAGTGCTGCACTTTACCAGGACAGACGAGAAAGGGAAACCGTATCTCTGCATTATTTCTGTTTAATTAAAAGTGTCATCAAACACTTTGTGTTCAGACTAATAAACCAAGCAGGGATGAGGAAAGAATGTTTCTTTGTTCCTGTCTCTAGAAGCAGTGGCAATAATTTAAATTACTAACTGTGGTAATTAAGAGGTCATCTATAGATCAACCCGATACCTGCTATTTCCAAGTTCACCGGGGTCAGCATTTACATTAAGTCATTTGTGGTCAATAGAGTCCAATGAATTCTGCCTTAATAAATCAGGGAAATCAATCTTGAATATCGAGTAGGCTTCTATATGTTTACTAAAGGCTACTCAAGACGAGTGGGGCCGCGTAACTGGGAGCCCTCCGGGTTTGCGACCGGAGCAGCAATTCGTAGGGGCGAGGAGGAGCTGCAGGTCAAGGCAGGGAGATGTGACGGGGCTGCCCCCGGTAACAGCCGCGGCCCTTCCCGGGAGCGGAGCAATCCCGGCTGCGGGGGCACTTGAAAGAAGGCAAACTTTGCCGGGCTTTGGAGGGTCCGGGGGGAATACGGAGGGGGAGGGAAGTGTGCAGCAGGGCAGCAGGTGACGGGCGGCCGGGAGCGGGGCTCTCCCGCACTCCGGAGCAACCCTGGACAAGAGGCAGCCCAGCAGCAGCAGTCTGCTGCAGTGACCCGAAGCTTAGAGAAGGGGAAATTAAGCTGCGAAAAGATAAACATTATTTCAAGTCGGATTTGAAGGATTAGGGCTTGTAATAAAGAGTATTAGGCCCTTTCGAAGGGTTCTTGCGAGGCGACTTTCCCGCCCCTCCTCTCCCACCGGAGGGGACAGGTATTATCTGCCTCGGGAACACATCCGCAGGTTTCTCACGCGTGTCCGTCCCGGCCGCCTTCGCCCCTCCTGCAGGGGAGCGACCCGGCCTCCTCCGGTTCCGTTTTCCCGGTGGCTTTGGAAGAGGCTCACCGGGGAGGCAGCTCTGCATCGGCCTCCTGGGCTGCTCACGGGAGACGAAACCTGCACGGCCCCCGCGGCCCAGGGGCGGCCAGGAGCTCCCCTGAGCTGCTGGCTCTGCTCCTGGCCCTGGAATCCCCTGGCCCTGGAATCCCCCGGCCCTGGAATCCCTCGGCCGCCAAAGAGCCGCGGAGCCCGCGGGGGGAGTTAATGAGGCGGGTGCAGGCCTCGGGGTCTCTTTAAGGCAGGCACGAAGGTCTCCAGGAGTCTTAAGACTTTTTATTTTTTATTTATTACTTTTACTCCCTTTTTATTAAAGGTCAAGTGAGCGAGATGCAGATTATCCCGCCCGCCCAGGACTCCCCTGCAATCTGTCACGCCGGCAAGATATGTATCGCAAATCTCTCAAAATATAATCTCCGGGAATCATATTCCGAATACTGTTTTGATTAAAAACCAGAGCGGGGATTGATGGAGAACTAATACCGGGAGCGAAGCCTGCGTGCGCCCAGGCACAAAACTAAAATAACGGGCTCGCACGAACAGATTCAGCGCCTCCAATGCCATAATAAACGTATTTAAATCGCCTCTGTCTGAGCTTTGCTACGAGACGGGCTTTTTAATGCCCCTTCTCTGGGCAGTGAGCTCGGGTTGTCCGGCGGAGCGGGGGCACTCGGGCTCCGCCAGGCCAGCGTTTGCTGGGGCGCTGGGAGCCTGCGGCTGCGGGGGACTCGGGGAGATGGGGCCGGTGCGGGGAGCCCGGACCCGGCCGGCTCAGCCCGCCCGGGCGAGCCACAAGCCGGGCAGCGCTCACACATCCCCACACCCACAGCCCAGCCCCTCCCGGGCACCCCACTCGGCTCTGAAGGGCCGGCTCTCCCCCTTTTCCCCTGCCCCGGCCGCCGCAGCCCCGCATCGCCCCCCAATTAGCGCCGGCGGGGCCGGGGGGGCGGCTCGGTGACGCGTCCCCCGCTGGGGTGGGAAGTTCCGCAAACAAAGTCGCCGGGCTAATGGCCCCGGGCGGGAGCGGCGGGGCTGCGCACACTCCACTGCGCCCGCTCAAAGCCAGCGCGACCGCGGGGCCGCCGCCGCCTCCGCCGCGCTCGCTAATGAAGTTTTGTCAAAGACAATTACGGGCCCGGCGGGGGCAGGAGGCCGCGATGAAAAGGCGGCTTTGTGCGGCCGAGACGGCGCGGCTCCCCGGCCACCCCCGGCCCTTCCTGCGCCCCCGCGGTGACCCCCGCGCCCGGCCCCGCTCCCCGCGGGGACAGCGGCCCCGGGGCTCGGCCCCAGGTAAGCGCACGGACGGGTCGGTGCCGGCACTGAGGCTCCCCGAGCTGCAGTTTATCAGCCCGAGCCACCGACGGGCGAAGCAAGCCCCGAAAAGTGCGGGCTGAGGCAGCGGGCAGCCTCTGCTCCCTCCCCGCACCCCTGGCTGCGGATTTCTGCCCCCTCTCCCCTCCGCAGAGCGCTGCTGCAGCGGATTCCTGCTTCAGCGTTGTTGAATTCAGCAATTGGGAGAATTCGTCCAAAAACTACCAAACGAGCTGGCTAAATCTGTTCAAATATACACCAGAGAGGCATGAAACAGGGGTCTTGGACTGCAGCTGCCTTCAGCTGTGTCTGGGCCAGGGGAGGTGTGCAAGAGCAGGACAATAACCATCTTTCACCACCTTCCCCAAACTCCCAGCACTGGCTGCTGTCCTCCCTCTCAGGTCCTTGGTCACCTCACCTCTCTGCCATCCCCAGCCAACACGGGCAGCACAAAACACACTGGCACTCTCCTAGAGAGGACACAGAACCATTTCTGAGTCACGACAAAGTCTGGACAATACAAGTAATCACCCAGATTGGTGCTTCCCAACCTTTTGAAGCACAATCCTTCTTTTAGGAACATCGGAGAGAATAACCCTTCCTTTACTGCTGCACAAGCACATGAGGAGAGTGGCCTTGACATTGAAATGGTCTAGACCTCTCACCCCCAGCTGGCTGGTATCTGTCTGTGCCCTCAGACAGTTGTCCTGTTATCCTACGGGTTTCCTACTCCACAATAAAGGGTTGAATTTTACTGACTTTGCAGCAACAAACCCCTTGAAGATCCCTTTTCAAAGGTGGCTACCACAGAAGTTTCAGCATGATGTTGCTATAGAGGTTAAGGAGCAATGGATTGGAGCAATTAGTTCAAAATGATCTCAAAAACTGCACAAGCAGCTCCCCAGGCCAGGTGTCATTTCAGGATCAAAGCATCTGTTAGAGGAAAATTATTTTTGCCATTGTATTGCTTTTTTTTTAACCTACTGTTCATCTGAAAATAAATTACAGGCCAGAACAGGTGGATAACATTCTGGAATGATTTAATGATTTATTTAATCTGGATTCTCTTTCAATCTACTTAGCAGGATGAATACTTTTTTTTTAGCCTGAATCCAAAAGCTTGTCTTTTCATCTAAAGAAGAGAAAATACCCTAAAACACTAAAGCACTGCTCTGCGCTGTCAAGGTGTACTCCCCACCACTGTTACTAAACCAGTGCTAATGTCTGCTGTGCTGAAGGGCCTGAGGGGAAACCTCAAGAAAACTGAGCAGATTTTAATATTTTTTTTGTTCCTTGCCATCTTTCTAGTGCTTTAGATATTACTTCTCTTCCTGGGACAGTGTTTGGGTAATAAAATAACTTGATTGTAGTGTTCAATCACTACCCCTTAAATCTTAAAATGTGCGAGTTTAAGCAGTCAGATGATGGCTCTCTGACTTTCCCTCTCCTTAGGACAGCTTTGGGTAGCACTGATTGGGAGTGGAGCTGGAATGGACACTCGGGAATCTTCTGCTGCAAACACCTATGGATCCACTGATACCAAATGAGGCCAGGAGCAATTCCTTCAGGCACATTCACACAAGTCTTGTATTCTGTTCCTTGGCAAGCGGATCCTAACATGAGACCTTCCTTCCCGTGGATCTGTGATTTTGCTAAGGAGGGATTAACAAAACCATTGCCCACCTACTGAGATGTGAATTTCTGATCTTTGGTTTGAGATGGAAGATGTTTTATGGGGCAGATACTCTCAAGACCTATAAAATGCTGAAACTCATGGATTAAGTCCCTGGGTGGCTCGGTGTGGTACTGTAGTTCCACTGGATGGTGATGCAGATGTGTAGAGGGGGACAGGAGCTGGCAGAATGCTTTTAGATATGGGGAAGACTACAGGATACTGAAGGGGTTTTAGGTACCACTGCCAGGTTGTTTCCACCTCATGTGCCTGCCCACTTTAGTTTAATGGATTACATTAAAGTCTTAAACTTCTTTTAGTCCATCAGACTCAGTAAAACCATTCAATTTTTGTAGTTTTGATTTTTTTTTTTTTAAATTCAGCACAGCTCAAAGTCCGAGTTTACTACTAGTCGAGTCCTGAGTTTGTGCTATGACACCAGCTCACCCACGGTGAGGTGTGTTTGGAAGAATTTCTGTTACCAGACAAGACAGCCCACTGGTGAAGCTGCCAGCCCACCCTCAGACTGCCTGGGGTGGAAGAGAAGGGACTTGGAATGATTACTGGTTAATGTCAGCCCTCCCTGTGAAGGTACTCTGAGCCACACGGGCCCTCAAAAAAACCTGACCCACACAAACTGGCCTCCAGGGTAAATATGACACATAGAAAAGCTAACTGCAGTTTTTACACAAAAATATCACCTCCCCTTGACTAGGATGATTCATTCAAGTGGATTCGCTTCTGAATTTCAAATACACAGCATCATCAATGTACAATATCTAAAAGATGCCCTCCACAGCCATCTGCATAGTGGAACATCTTAAATTTATTGAACAGCTAAGAACAAATTTATTGAACAAAAAGTGATGGGAGCTCCCAACCAATCCTCCTGTTGGTCACTACATGTAACAGAAAAATCAAGCATCCCCGTTGCCCAGGTTTTCTGTACACGAACCACACGAGGCACAGGGAAAGTAATGGGTTAGGTGCACAAGGAAATGGACAACAAGGAGCTCTGAGGCAGCAGCCTGCCAGGGATTCATGCTGCACAGTTAAATCTTGTTTATCTGACCATGTGCTTTGCAGCTCTGCAGCCACCATCTGCAGTTCACTCTGGAGAGCTCTGAGCCTGGTCACCAGGCCCAGCTGGTACAAGAACAAGTGCTGCATGTACTGCACGTGGGTAACTCGCTGCTGGCAGCACTCAGACCTGCCTGGCAATGCTCTCTTGCAGCGCTCAGAGTAGCAGACCTTTCCTGGAGCTCAGGACTGCATGTGGAGCACGAGTCTCCCTGACAGCGCAGCTGCACAGCGGCTCCCCACAGTGAGAAGTGGGTCATTTGTTAGACCCACAGGACCACAGGAGGAAAAAAGCTCTTCTCAGAGGCGTTACTGGCATCAGAGCTGAGATCATATTAAAAGTGGACCCTTTGCTGCAGCATTTTATCAGCAGCAAACCAGTCTCTAGCCTACAATCCAAACCCAGCAGGGATAAGGCAGGATAGGCAATTTTCCTTTTAATAACAAGTAACCAAGAGGAACAGAAGCAGAAACAACTGCTCCTGTGAGACACGTGGTACTAGCCCTGGCTGGGTACCAAGCCTGACCATTACCTAACCAACACCCGAGGCACCACTGTTCCAGGGCACTGCTTTATATTTATGAGAACTCTCCTTTGCATGTACAGAAAGATAACTCTGAAATGGCCCACAGCTACTTGGGGAGTGAGGAAATGAATGAAGGAGTCTCTGTGAAACCCCAAAACAGCCCACAATGGTAAAAAAGATGAAGTATCAAAATTCTCCTCAGGCAGCAGCAGTTCTGCTGTCCGGCCATCCTCTGCCCATTTATTTACCTGTTCCCTCACAAGGAAGGCCGAAACCCCTGTACAGTAACCTTGCTGTCAGAGGGGAAGGTGGTTCCACCAACTCATATATTCTTAACTCTCTTCCATCACCATTATGACTTCGGCTTCAGGAACTTCAGCATAAGCAAGTGTTTCTGTGGTGGTACAGTTTAAAAGCAGAAAAGGGATACAGGGACCACACTGTGCCAGGCACATCAGCAGGTCCCTGTTAATGAGGTGTTTTTGCACCCAGCCCCAGCACACCATAACCTCCATGGCTACACGTGCAGGGGCAAGCTGCAGCACACACATCCTCAGCAGCGTGTAAAAACAAGTTCTTAAAACACATGTCAAATTACTGACTTCTTGAACAGATAAATGTGTGCTAAATACTTCTGTGAACCTTCAGCATTCAGAGTAATCTAGATAATGGAGATAATGCAACACTAGCTGCCTTAGCTGAGGGAAAGGGAGCTTCTACAGGCAGGAATTCCAATTTCCAACTTCTCACCACCTGTCAGAGCAGAGTTGATACACATTCTGCTTCTATTTCATCATACCCTTAGTGAGTGCATTTCGTTGGAGACTATATTCAGGGGCACATCTGCCTATCAAGGATTGCAATTTATCTGTAGAAAAATCAATTGCCAGTAAAACTCTTCAAGTATCATCCAGAATTCAGAAACCTAACACATATTACACTTCTTCCTGAATTTCCCATAAAATATCAGCTTACTCAGTATTCTATGGCAGGAAATTAATAAAACTTGTCCTAGTTGCTCTCAATTACAGCAATAATATGACCTCATTTGCTCTTCATACACATTTAAAAATCAGGCTACAAATACAATTCAAGGTATTTCATAAATGGAGCAGATGTAATTACAGTGTGGGAGTGTAGTCTCAGGGACAAGTGTACAATTCCAAAAGTTAATAACAAAGATGTTCTTTAGGTCACTTTTCACCCCAAATCCTAAGGCTGACTGCGGGCTGCACCACCTCTAGCTCCCCTCAGCATGCCACTGAGATCAGTTTAACTTGCAAAGGCTCAAAAGTGACATTTTAAGGGCTGAGGAGAACCAGGAAACATCAATGACCTAGTAATCCCCACTTCTTTGCAGAACTGCAGGCTCTCTTTGTACAAGGATGCCCAAGTCTGAATCCAAGGGCTCTCGGGAGCATGATGCAGTGCTTGCCACTCACTGACCCCCTCACTGCTTGCCCTCAGGTCAAACCTTGTACCTGCTGTACGAGTGATTACAAAGTAGCACGCCCTAATTATTGGTTATGAAATTCAGTGCACTGTAATGTTTCATGCACTCTAGTTTTCCAAGCTCCACTGATACGCCGTGGTTTTCCCTCCTGAGAAAACCACGATGATGTCTAGTGGGCTTTTCCTTGAGTGCTATAGGGATGTCACTGGAATTACAGTGCACAGACCTAAATTTCAGGTCTATGTTTTTTCTTATGGCAGCCCAAACAGCCCAGTCATGAGTGCAGCAGTCTGTGAAGGGATCTTGAACATCATCTGTCGCATGGTTAGTTCCCTCAGCCTCTCCCCAGAGAAAACTCTGTGCACGCTATTTATTTCCAGAGCATACTGGGTTTTGTCCTTCAGAATAAAACTTCTGGCCTGATTTCTTATGGAAACAAAACTCCTATAATCAGTGTGGGAGAACACAAACATCTGCCCACCATTGCATAATTTCTTAAATTAACAAGCATAACCCAGCAATCCCTGAGATGAGGATGTGTGCACTCTGGCTTCCATCTCAAATAAATGGAGAAAAAACTTTCTCCCATCGACAACCAGAACAGTTTGTCTTGCTCTCTAGAGGAACCCAGAGCACCTGTGCTCCCAAGTCAGGCAATATGCTCAAGTGCCTGAGGTCCAGAGGGATGAATTCCAACCTTGAGGTTGTACTTGTCCTCTGTGGTCACCCAAGCTGGTTAGGAATGAATGTTTGTTTCTTTTTCTCCCTAGAAACAATGGCTATGAGTGATCACGCGAATCACAGCAGTGATGTGCACAACTGAAAACACATCCCAAAAGACACTTTTTATACAAACTTATGGTGGGTTAATACCAGGATAAAAGTATATTTCAAAGGACTAAAATGACTTTTCATTGAGAATTATTTGAGATAGAAAGTAGGGGAAAGACAGAGGAGAATAAGAAATTAAGTTCCCCAAAACCAGGAGGTATAGTGAAATCTCTGCTGGAGCTCACTCGTGTTCTTTCAGGCTTTCAGCCAGGTATGCCAACATGTCCATAAAGCTCTGCTAGCGATAGCAATTAGTCCAAAACCTGGGTCACAATTTCACCCATACAGAGCTGAGAGAAAACCTAGGTATTTTCCTCCATAAGATGTCAAGGTAAGCAGGCTCACAGCAGGGTAATTGCACACTGGCAGCTAAAGGAAGAAGCACTACACAGAGGTCCTACTTAGTGCATTGCAAACGAGATGGGTTGTTTGCTCTGAGGTATGGTTTCAAGAGAGCTGCTTGGGTTTAGGAGTGATATACCTGTTTATTATATTGATAAATGACACATTTTTCCTACTTGATTTGTTGGGGACTGAGTGACCTGGCAGTAAAACTGACTTGATATTGCCACTTAACTCTTATTGATGTCTTTCCTGGTTCACCTTTTATTTGCATAAATGAGAAACAGAAAGGGACCATTATTCTTTAACAGAATCACACGGGATTCCCTGAGGAAGGCTGATGGATGTTGCAGACACACAACTCCCCAGGTATCAAACCAGTAACAACTTTTGTCCTGGCACTCCCACAGCCCCCGCTCAGTGACCCCTCACCCCGCGCTCAGCCGAGGCAGAGCTGACAGGCCAGCAGTGTTTGCTCAGCCACAGGTTTGACACTTTTAACACGTGAAGTGTGTGTGCAGAAGCAACTGAGAGAATGTTAAATTATAATTTTTGTAATTAACCGTTAAAAAAATATGGGACCTATAAATATATGACTGCAAACCTAAATATGTATCTATGCTTGTAAATTGGCATTTTTATAAATTAAAATGTGATGTTTTCTTGTGATACAAGAGACAAAAAAAATGTTTTTCTAAAAGGAAAAACAGAAAGACTGCAAGCACTCACATATCACAGGGCTGCAGCTTGGGGTTTTGTCTCACTGCTGCAAAGATTACAACAGTATTCCACAGCTGCATTTCACTTTACTAAATCTTAAAATAAAATAATAGTTAAAACCAAACCAAAACTAAGGACCAATTTTTGTTGCTTAATTCCACAAGGAAAAACACCAGCGAATATATTAACATCACCTTCATATAAGTGAGACTTACACCAGGAGGGGTCTTTGACAGGGTCAAAAAAAAACTTCGGTCTGTCTCAGAAACCCAGTCACCACCATAAAATTCTGGTAAATGACCCTTAATAACCCAGAATTTAAACCATTTCAGATTCAGATCCCTAGTACCCACTCACATCCCTGCAAAAAGTCTTGTGGAATTTAATGGAGGATGAAGATAAATTAATTTCTCTTAATCATTGAGATTGATATTTTCCTATTCTTTGCACTGCACAATAGTGTTAAATATATACACTTCTGTTTAATTTTATCAGACAGTTCCAAAGTCTTAAAAGAAATTACAAGTGTCTTTATAATTCATAAGGTTTTTTTCCCATAAGGCATTTCTCTTTCTTTTGTTTATGTTTTGGAAGGAAACATCAGTAGTACAAAGAAATGGTGCTGCATGGAAAAACCTACCCCAAAAGAGATCCTGCAACACAACAAAAGAAATGAACACAACCAGGAGGAGAAAATTCTGCAAGGGGGTCCCTGGTGGAAAGAAGTGAATGGGGGTTTACACAGAAAAACTCTTATATTTTTTAATAATCAGAAATCTACTCTTTTACTGTTTCTTTCAATTTGAGTCCTCTCATCTAGGAATCCTCTTTTTGTTTTATGCCAGCATTTAAAGCAAGCTTATTGTTTCTCTTTGCCAGCCACTGGAGTAGGATTCAGGGACCCCGTCCTGCACTGCTAGTCCTGCTCGCCTTGTGATCCAAAGATCACCTGGTTTCAAAATCAGACCCAGGATTTGAGGAAAAAAAAAAAAAAAAAGAAAACCACCAAAGAAAATGAAGCCCAAAGTTTTTGCATTTCTTCCAAGGAAATTAACTTTTCTCCTGACCCATTTCTCTGTGTATCTGCCTCATGTACTTACGGAACAGATGAGTAATGAGCATTGTGACCTACAAAAATAGCAGAAGACGGGAGGAAAAAAAACCCCTGCATTTACTTCCAGATTTATAAAATACTAGTATTTATGGACAAACCAGAATGGAAGGGACCGGGCCAATATGGAAGTTTTGGCTGTTTCTAACTCCCATCTTTGAAAAGTTTGCAATGAGGTTAAAAAGATTTACAAGACCTGAGCATCCTCCCCCAGCCAGTTCACTGTACACAAGCAGAAGCTGTCTCACGGATGGTGACAGGATAGCAAGATGACCAGATTAGTCTAGTATTCTCCACCAATTTGCTTGATACTTTTTGGAGACCCATAACCCCATCAGACACTGATTTACCAAGGGGAATGGAACCAGCAGGCTCTTGCTTGCTCCCACTTATTTTTCTCCTTTTAAAAACAGCCAACCCCCCACAAACCACTGACTGGCATGGAATATATTTCCCCCTTGCCACAGGCAGTCTGACACACAGCTGAACCCTCACAAACTGCAAATTCCTGGGGACCAGAGCCCTCTGTGCTCAGAGGTATCTCAGGACCTGCCAGGCAGACAGTCTGTCCTCCGTGGCAGCAGATTACCCTGGTGACTAAACTACTGGAAACCCATTAGCTCTCAGTCTCTCCAGCCTGAAATCCCTCCTAATTAATCTTCAACTGAGAAAGAGCAGCCACCCAACAGCAGAGCACCATGACTGGGACAGCAGCAGAATCCCTGGCTGCTTTTTTGGAATAAACTTTGAAAGATTAAAGAGCACCACCCTCTCCAAAGAGCCTGAGCAAAAAAGACCAGGAGACTATGGCTCACTTGAGTCTGCACTGCAGCAGGGAGCAGGATTCTGTCTAGTTTGGCTTGGTAACACCAAGAGAGAGGTCACAGCATCGACGGCATAAGCCTGCCCACCACGTGCATGGCTGCATCCTGCAGTCGTCCTTTTGCTGTCTCCATTGCCTTTGTTGCCATGTGAACTGGATTAAAGCCAACACAGATGTACTGCCCTCCACTCAGTGCCACACTGACGGCTCCTTGAAGGGCTCGATCAGTTCAGCTAAACCCAAAGGAGGCAGAGGAAACACAGTGCAGCCCAGCCAGGTACCAGAGAACATCTGGACAGGCTGGAGGTAAGGAAAATAGGAATATAAGGAATATTGGAACAGAAGAGTGATTAAGCACTAGATCAGATGATCTATAGTAAATTCTCCATTTCTCAACACCTGCAAAACAAAACTGTGTGTCTTTCTAGAGGATATACTCCAGCAGTTCCATCCAGCTACCAGAGCATCGTCAGGCCCACAATGTATACAGGGAGCAGAAGCAGAGAATCTGACTGTCCTTCACTGCCTTGAAATGTCCATAAACCACACACTTTAGGAAATCAACTTTCCTTCATTCCAGAGGGTAAGTTTTTTGGAACTTTTTTTGTTTGATTGGTTTTGGTAGGTTTTATGCCTCAGTCAGGGACCTGCATATATATTACAAAAAAGCAGCACTCCACGCTCATTTGAGTTAAGTAAAGACTACTCTAGGGGCAAATATCGCAGAGTATTTTCCACTGTAACCCGTGCATGCAGTTTGATGGACATTTTTGCAAGTATTGTAGCACAAGCAAATAAATGGCAGGAATATCTGCAGAAACAGTGGTGCTCAAGCACAAAATGAAAAACCTGAAGGAAAGCAAGTTCCAACTGCATAGTTTTGCCTATTTGCCCTGGAGTTATATTTAGCCATGCAGAGAACAAAAAAGAAAAAGATCTAAACCAATTGTTTACTGCTCAGTTGACAGCCTATTAAAATCGCCCTTGTTACTACAGCAATAGTACATATTTACAGGGATTGTGGCTGATTTTGATCAGCCATACCAAGCCATGCCTCAACCCATTTCATACTGATTAGAGTCTGGTCATATTTTAAGTGTCTATGAAATTATGCAAATGGAATCTGTACCAGAAAATCAGATTGCCAGATAATTGACCATTAATCTTTGATAAAAGTTTAAAAAAATTAAAGCAATCAGAAATCAGCTTAGCATACTGTCTCTTGGGCCTTATTTTGGTCTAGCAAGTCTGTACACTAAGCTGATTTCTGATTGCTTTAAGTTGTAAAAATTGCTTTTTAACCCACGGATATCAATGAGATTGCACCTGGTGTAAGTCGGGGCTGAATTTGATCCGCTGTGTGCCTTAATCACAGTATATTTTTGTTAAAACCCAGTATTTGTGTGGATCTGTAGATACTGATTTGTTCAAGCGCACGATAATCTCCCCCTAAGCCCGTCAGAATACAGCAGGTTAATAATGCTGTAAGTAGAATCCAATTTATTCATAAAACACCGGAACGCTTTAACCAAACTGTTCTTTTGTGGCGAGCCCCCTCCCGCCTGGCTGCGGCAGACAAAGGCTCCTGCCGCTGCCGGTGGGAACAGGGCAGGACAACAATAGCACGGCGTCTGTCACACCAGCGTCTGTCTGTCCGTCCTCTGGGCACTCGGGTCCATCTCCATCCTCTGTGCAGCACAACCAAAGGCACCTCCTTCCCGATCCCGCAGTCCCTGGTACCTGATTTGGGAACAAACCACCCTGCCACATCCATAACTGTTGTTTTGATAAGTGCCCCAACATTTTTGGTGGCAGCAGGAGCGCCTAATCCTGTGACAACATTCCAGCCCATTAACATTATCTCTTAATTAGCATATATAGCACTTGCTGGGTGTTTATCGGAATTCAATGAGCACAGGCTGTAAAACTTCCTTTCCTCTCTGACCAACAAAGCAAATAAAAATCCCACATGCTTCAGTAGAAAGTTAGATTTGCTTTGCACAGACTTAAGGAAAGCAAAGTATTTTCTATTTAAAGACTCCCTGTGTCTCATGTTCCCATGAACTTTGGAAAACTCCACCTATTTGAGATCCTCCCTTTGTCAGCATCAGGAGCCCTTGCCAGGAATCACAGTTGTATCGCATTCTGTGTCACCTCAGCACAGGGCAGAGATGATCTCCCAGCCAAGGGCTGTAAGACTCCAGTCCAAGTATGAAAAAGGAAGCGAGAGTGACAGAGGGACAGACATCAGCCCTAATAAGGAAGGAATAAAACCATACTGGCCGAAATGACAAAACCACCCAAACCACCACAAAGAGATTCAAGCAGAAGGGGACACCCAGGTTATCTCTGATTAAATCCGAAAGAGGGTGGTTTATTATGGAACTTTGATTTTTCATTAAGCTGGATTTTAGGATATTAACTAAATGTGCATGTACAATCCTGTGCTGCTCATCTGTATGCAGAGCCAGAGGGCTGTTCACAAGCTGGGGGCACATCCCACCCTTCTCCCTTTTCTTACAAGGACTGGAGGCAGCTGGAAACAGCCACACGACAAAGGGGTCATTTCTCACTTTTTCAGGACATTTACTTTGGCCTGAAAAGCCCCATGATAACTCCTCTTTTTAGAGCTCCCCTCTGCACTCCTGCTCATAAACACAATTTGAAAGCTGGCAGCTTCCACAACTGTCTGTGCCTCCATCCTCACAGGGCAGGTACCTGATCTGCATAAGTCACCCTTGCACAAACGCATGCAGACTGCTGCGGATGGCCCTTCCATGATCCCTGGGGAGGGAGAAACCAGCCAACCTGCAACACAGCCTTCAGATTCATCCAAAATTAAAAGCTTTTGATAAAATTACTGGTTAAGATAGTTAATAAAGTGAATAGATGACTGGGAAGGAGGTCCATCATTCAATGTACTCTGGGATTCCAAGGAAATAAACCACACAGCATGCTTCAATTCAAGTGAGAGCTTGTGGGTACCACAGTGAAAACATAAAACCAAAATCTATGCCCTGAATTATACAGGGCGCTAATCTAGATGCTCATAACATTTTCTCCCAGGATAATAAAGCTACTCTGCTGATGTGATGAAATTTTTGTAAGAAACAGAAATCCAAAGACCTTCCACTCTCAGGGAGGTTGCAGTAAGAAGATTGCACCAAGCTGACAGGGATCCAGATGTTATACTGTTGTTACAAATCTTGTACTGCCGCTAGAGCCGTACCCAAGAACTCCATCACACTTAATCAGCAGAGGTAAATTGTGGTGGTGCATCCATTCCCTCACCTCCCAGCCTTTTTTAAAAAGAATTGTACCATTACAGGCATTTTCTGGCAGCATTTTCTCATGTGCACAATGAAGACTGTTGGGAAAACCTCTGTCAAACACTCTTGCAACCTCAACACCTAAGGGAGGCAACTAATTTCCAACCACTTTCTCCACTCTCATCAATATGACATCCATATCCCACTTCTGCTGGATTTCTCCTTTCACCTTCCTTGGATTGTCTGCTCAACTTTATGGCACTTGGTCTATGCACATAATAAGAAGTGACTGTCTTGCTAATGATTTTCCAGTGCTTATGTGACAAAAGACAATATAAACTAGTGCAAAATGAGAAGAGCCAGTGAGAAAGAAGGCGATTGAAAACTGAGGTTGCCTTCATCCTCTGGCACATAGCAAGGATCTTCTGAATAGCTTCTGCTGGCCACGTGAAAACTGAAGTTATGAGAATGCGTGAGTGTCCATGCACAAAGCATAAAAATCCATCTCCAAATGCTCAGACAAGGCAAAAATAACTCTCTGGATGTGGATGGAGATGTTACCACAGCCACAGAGTCAAGGCTGTTTCTCCTCAGGCATCTCTTGTCCCATTCTAGGGCCTGGCCTCAGCTGCCTTGACACAGCACCTTGCATGTGCTGCCCTCTATGATCACCCATTGTCCTCCAAGTGCTTTAACTGAGCAACTCACGATTCTGCTCTTCCAGGTATTTTATCAAGGAGAAAAACCCCTCATCTAAAACTACTCCTTACTGACAAAGAACGACAGGACCACTGCAGTGGGGATTAAGACATTTCAAAATGTGCTTCAAGACTGTCAGGGAAGCATTCCTGGATTAGCAACGTGTTTTGATCTGAATGCTTCAAACTTTAAAAATTTTCACAAGACAGCTACTTGCTCGGTTTTTGCAGGAATATGTTTGCTCATCCATGACCTTTGCCAGTGACCCACAGGTGTTCTGGCCTGGAATGTCCCCCCACCTGCTACAGCAAGACCATGGAAGTCGCAGAGCTATTGGAAGAAAGCTTTGCTATGGGAGGGGGAAAACACAAGACTATAAAGTGAAATTTTACAGTCATAGGAAAAGATTCTCTGGATATAGATAAATCTGCTTGGCAGTGAATATGTTAACAGTTGACCGTAAGTGCATGGAGAGAAACAAGCTGCTTGGATGCTGGCAGCAAAAATCCTGCTTTATCCAATTCCTACCGTGCCAAGCTCCTCCACCCTCTCTCAGAGCAGCACTTAGACAAATGCCAACATTTTAAAATTAAATGGCCCCATCATTATTAATTCATTTGGTATTCATTGTAATGACATTAATCATAGTAAACTGCAGCAGCTTTATTACACATGTAATGTGTACTTTCCTAGAATTTCCCTGTAAAATCTCTAACATTGCTAACAATGTAAAGACAATGAGACATTACAACCAAGCAAAACAATAATAAACACACAACGCAATAAATCATTATTCTGCCCACAAGTATGTTAAAAAAATAAACTCATTTCAAAACTAGAGGGAAAAACAACATGCAATAAGTGACATCAGTGAGTTTGAGGCTTTTGGTTGCAACAAAGAAACAAAACAGCATGCTAATATGACATTTACAAATAATACCTAACCGCAGCCTAATTAACTTATTGTGTGCTTACTAAACTAGCATACATATTATATTAGAAGAAAAACACTTATTTGTTCTGTTGCTAAGAAACTTCAGACATTTGCATATTTAACAAATTGTTAGAGTGTTTTTAACCAGAACCCATCACTATTTATAAAAGACAAATTTAAAACATGAGATCAAAGACACAACATTAATTTTTCTTTTGTCAACTGTCTTTGTTCAATAGCTCAAAGAAGCAGTTTTATTGCCGGCTGATACATAATGAAACATCTGGTATTATTCTGAATTACAGCGGAACCCACTAATAGTCAAGGGCTTTTCTTTATTTCTCAGGCACCAGCCAATGTCCTATAGGGACCAATCCAGCAGCCCTTGTGGAACGTGCTTTTGAAATCCTTGCAAGGTTTTTCTGAATAAGGAGTTCAGTAATACCACTATATTTATTTTTTTTTTTTTTTTTTTTTTTCTTTTAAAGGCTCCAGATGGCAGCCAATTTTAATTGATCTTGTAAGTTGTGCACGAGCAGGAAATGAAAGCATAATATTAGGGAGCAAGGCAGTGAGCGAAGCCTGAGGGTTCTCCCCTCACTGGGAGATAGCGGTGGATGTCGTGCCCATGGGCATTAATCCGGAGCAGCTTTGGGTCACTGTTTTACACCCTGTGAGCAGGGGCACATGCCAGCTCACCAGGGGTCAGTGCAGTGGCCAGCAGAGCTTGAGCCCCCTTGTGCTGTCCAGTGAGGTCACGGACACAGCGGGAGCCTGGGCCAGCACGCTCCGTGTGCGCGGCCCCGCGGGCGCTCCACACGCCCTGAGCCTGCACGGCCACATCCAAAAACACTCCTGGCATGTCTCTGCCCTGCTCTGCTACCTCCAGCGTATTCTAGGAGGAGCAAGATGAGAAAGGAAAGCAAAGAGACACAGGAACGAAATAGGAAAAGTCATGGAGCTGTAACAAAACCAAGGGAATCTTAAATTTGCTGTCTCTGGGCTACTTAAAGTGGAAAAGATGTCATGCGGAGGTAAAGCTCTCCTCAGGGACTGTCATTCCACAGCTCTTCTTCCACCTGCTAAAGGTAGGGGATAGTCAGGTGTCTCCCTCCTGTCCTACTCTCCCTGCTCTCCCTGTCTTGCTAAAAATTCTGGACCAAGGAATTCCTGTGACAGGACGATATCCTGCTACACTCTTGGGAGCAAGCTAATAAAATTTGTGCTTCCTCCTCAGTCAGCTAAATACACAGATTTATGATTTCAAACAAAACAATTCCCAAAGAAAACACGTGACAATTAAAATCTTTATTTACGAGAGCAAACACTGAAAAAACAGTAATTCCGCTAAATAGTAAAATTAACCAAATGAAAGCAAAAGTTTAGCTCAGTCACCAACAGGGGTTTCTGAAAGGTTTTAAAGAATTCCAAGACAAAAATCTCCTTGCAGGGGAGAACAGTTTGCAATAGCTTCAGTAACAATCAGGTACAAACTTTATTTAGAAGCAGCAGCTGAGCAGAGCAGTTTAAGCTGTGCAAGGCACAAGACAATTCTGTCGAGAGGAGCCAGGTGCTGGGTCTGGATGTGACCAACTGCAGCCCTTCCCTGCACCCAGAGAGCTCTCACCTGCGACACACAGGGGGGAGCTGTTGGAGAACACTGCATTTTTGGCAAACTCAGCAGGTCCTGCCAGCTCTGTCCCCTGGGGAGGAGCAGCTCATGGCAGCAGCTCTCCCCAGCTCCCTGTGGCATCACACAAACTCCCCTGGCAGCAGGGAGGGCATTTTTCACCGGGCTCCACCACAGGGTCATGTTGCATTACACTGAGGAGCAGAGCTGGAAGAACATGTACAAGATGAATGTGCACATTTTTAAAGCCTTTGTGAGTTCAAAACACACACAAGTCCATGGCCAACACTGACACTTGTCTGTTAAAATTTCCAAGAGAGGCTGTGTATGACATGACCTCATCTGTGACTCTGGTAGTTGGTTAAAAGCTCCTTTTTTCCACACGAACACCCTCTGCACTTCCAGACCAGCACCTTTATTAGTTAAAATGAAGCAAACTTTGTCCCAGAGAGCTTACTGTGCTGGAAGGTGCCCCACAGGACACTGCTATCAGGCTGTAGCCCAGCTGGGCACGTTCATGCTGGCTCTAATCCACCCTGTCAGTGGCCCATGGCTCCAGGCCTTCACAGCTAATAGCCCTTCTCCCTTTTCCCCATGCTGCTACATTTGCATTGCAGCAGCAGTAGGCACTCTTCATCCCCAGCAGCCATCCTGTGTTACAAGTACTCGTGGATTTGTTGCACAGACATATTTTGAACAGGAAAAGATTGCAATCGCCAGCAAGGCAGGAGAGTGCTGCCCACAGCCCTCTAATTACAAGTAAACAACTATTGTTCATCTGTATTATCAACAACTGAACTTTGGGCATGGAATGGGAATGCCTTAATAGAAAGCAGTGCCATCAGCCTCTGTGTGCACACAGTTACAAAGCTCTCACTAATAGCACCAAGTGCTGCAGTTTCTGTTTGAGGCAGAGGATTCCAATTGCAGCCAAACCCATTTCTTACATTCTTCTGGGATGCAAAGGATCATGTAGGGGAAGTTCTTCTGAAAGTAATAATAATAACAACAACCATAATAATAGCAAAGTTATTAAAAATGTTGGTGTGTAAAGCCACTCACAGAAGACAAAGACAGTCCATAAACCACCAAAACTCTTTTGGGTGAATGCACCACAGCTCTACAGTCAGTTCTTTCAGGACAGACTGAAAGACAAGCAAAGTCTGATTGAACACCAAAACAAAAATGCATTTGCCACTTCCCTGAATTCTGCCTGGTGACAGGTAAGGAGCTGCCCACCCTGCAGGTCTCAGTTGGTCTCTCTGGCAGCACAGCCCCAGAGGCACACAGGGAGTTTCAGGCAACAGCCAAATTCCAGGCGTGCACGGGACACGCAGCCAAGTTCTACCAACCATCCTTAATGGGAATGCTGCCCCCTCAAAATGACTTAATCCAAGTTTTATGTTACAAACATGCAGTATCTCCCTGCTGGAGCACTACAACATTTCTAGCCTGGCTGCTTTCTTCAGAAAAATAAAGAGAGTTAAAGGCATATTTTGGGCTTGATGGACAGTTGTAGGTGGTGGTGGCGACACCACCAGCATCACAATGGCCAGGAGGGAACAGAGCACCATGACAGTAAATTCAAGAAGCTCCAATAATTTAATTTTGCATTTTCAGGACAGAGCATTCAACACGCAAACATGTTTTGAAAAAAGTAAAATAGAACAGGTCTATTTCACACATTTAGGTACAGCAGTAGTTATCACCGCCCAGTCATTTGGAAGGGAAAGTGAGGTTTCCTTTTTCAAAGAGCTCTAATTCCTACTAAATTCTGAGAACTGTGGTCTCAGGTACTGTTCCCCACCCATCAGTACCTCACATGAGAGGATAAATTTTCCTTTTTCAAAACTTACTGGGTGCTTATTAGTACAAGAAAAACAAGTAACTACTGACTTGGAAGCAGAATTTACCTGTCAATAATTCACTTTCTCAGACCCAAAGTACAGAATATACATTTCACAGAGCTCAAAAATATACATTCCCTAAAACGACCATAACGGCATCTTTATGATAGTCCGCCATAGATTGTGTAACTATTTTGTCAGGACTCCAAACTTTCAGTGAGGTTCTTTTTTTACAAAAAAAAACCTTTTCAAAAGCTCCCATCCAGTCACAGAAATAAAGGTATAAAAGAGCTTTATGACGTTTTCACTTGTTCTCCCCCCATTAAATAATATTTCTGTGATCCCACTCCATCTGCGTAACGGATTTGCAGCTCTTTATGGCCAACATGGTAAAACAACTTCTTCATAGAAACTTCTTCATCTAACCAGTGTGAGTGAATGGCCTGCTGAGCAACACCACTGAAAAGGATGGGCAAACTGTCAGCCAAAGGTCTTGTCTGCTAATTATATTCCCCAATTCCCTATGTTCCCTCCCATCCTGTACTGGTTAACACAGATCTCTCTTGCAAGCTTCTAAGTATTATAGATTAATTATTATCATAAGACTATAATTCTATAGGCTTCTAATTCTTATTAGACTTTTTTTTCCCACTAGTTCTTGCACACCTTGGGTAGGATACGAGTTTGGGTATGCCACAGCAGTGGGAGAAGCTCTGAGATATGTTGTCCTAGTGACAGCAGTGCAGTTTATTGCTTCTTGAAAAAGGAGTGGGATGACAAGCTGCATTTAATCAACTTTCAAAAAAAGCCAAAAATCAAATTTCTTTAAGATTAGTATCAAATACTTGGATCCTTTCCTCCTAGGGTAAAGAAAGTGCCCAGTAGAGAAAATCTCCCAGAGGAAAACAGAAAATTTGGAGGCAAAATCAGATGATGATCTTTAAATGCATTCTGTCAATTTAGTGCTTAAGCAAGGAGTGGGCTGGGTCCATAGAGGGTTTGTGTGAAGGTCAGACAGGGGCTCCTGCCAGGCGCCTTCAGAGGAGCCAGTTCCTTCAGTGGCCTTTGCAGGAAACAGCACAGAGAAGTGAGACAAAAATCCATCACTGCATCCACAGATGGGTGAAGAGGGACAGTCCACATTAAACACAGGATCCGCTTCAGATAGGTAGAACTGAAACTCCACTAGAGAGGAAAAGGAAAAATTATTAGTGACTGTGGGCACTAGGACAGGATAAATGGATCTCAACATGTGCTCACGAGCATGCCCAGCCCCAGCCAAAGCCCAGCTCTCCATCAGCTGCATTCTACACTCAAATGCAGAACCTAAAGCTGTCTGGATGGTTTTAATTTATCCTCTCAGTGTTAGTGCATAATGCATTTTTAATGGGGGGCAGCGCTGCAGGGGCAGAGAAAAGTGGTGCCACCAGGTTTTTCCTAGAACTCTCCCTCCTTCCTAGAACTCCTCCAGCTCCAGGGTAAGGGCACTAAAGGCTGTGCACAGTATTACCAGAAAAATCGCAAAATGCTATTTGAACTTTCACATTTTGATGCCACGCAAAACTGGGTCACCAAAGTCCTTCTTGCATTCAGAGGGCAACATTTATAGTGACAGAGGGAGAGGTTTAAGGAGATATGGACATTTCGATGCTGCACATACATGTACAAAGTGAAGTTAAAAAAAATCCCTTGGGAAAGTGGTGAGAGAAGGAAAGGTGAAAAGCAGTTAATATGGATTCAAGTTGGTAATTGCAGCAAAATCACTGGATGATTTTACAGAGGCTCCATTTTCACACATTTATAGCTGTGTCAGTGCACCTGCCCCGGATGACACCTACCACTGCACTGCCCCCTCAGCAGCCCCCTCACAGCCAGTTATCACTCAGGACAACAGCCCATCTTTTAGACTGCAGGTATTTCCACAGTGCCTTGCTCCCCTCAAATAAAGATTAACCTTTTCCACACGTGACTGATTCTACAGACGGTTCAGGTCTCCTGGTTGAACATTTTGGCTTAAGATCTTTTATGATAGGCTTTCTGTGCCTCCCCATCAACCCAAACATGTCCTAGATTTGGCCAACATTAAAAATGGGGATTATGTCACTTAAAGTATATATATATGGCACACCAAACGTTGCTGCTCATCAACCCTTATCATTTGGATATACTACACGGTATTTTTATTGCAATTAGGAAAACTCACTGTTATGCAGTGCATAAAGACCTCAAGGTATTTTGTTTGTAGGCGTGTTTTGGTTTCTTTGTTTGCTTAATTATGAGTGGCTTCTAAACTTTCTTTACTCAAACTTTCTGTAAGGGCTCAGGTTGGGACAATTTGATCACCTGGCTGTTTGCAGGAAGTGGACAACAAGGCACAAACAAGACAGAGACAAGCCAGTTATCTTTTCTTGAAGAGTTGCAAACAAATGATCCCACTGATCATTTATCTCTAATCACCCTACCACTACTCCTTCCTGGTTTTATTTATGCAGTTTATTATTTCATTCTGGTTTTCTGAAACTTTGCAAGAAAAATGAAGCAAATATAACTTTATATGAAATCAATATATTCAGTGGTTATTTGATCATTTCCTTTGGCAATATCACACGTATTCGATCTAAGAGCTACAAGAAAGGGGATGGCACTTCTTGTTTGGAAATGAAAAGCCATGTTGCACATTTTAAAAAATTCGTAATGAAACCTTCATTATAGAGACATATATCTCACCATCCATCATCTCCAAACGCGCAGGCTTGGAAATGAAAACCTGCCTGTGTTTAATTTGATGGGCTGAGCGTTCAGCGTTCCCATCCTGATGGGGGAGGGGAGCGGCATTTATTTATTCACATCTGAAAACAGACAGGTAAATTTTGGAGCATCTTCTGACCTCAAAATCCTGGAACCACTTATTGGAAAACAACCCCAAATCACGCGTCCTCGTTTCCCGTTGCACCAAGGGCTCCATTGTTTGCTCCCCTTCACTGCAGCGGCTTTGCCCTGCGCTCCCCTCCCAAGCTGTGCAGCATCTGCTGGGGGGGGGTTATTTCCTTGTTTATTTATTTCCCCAATTTTGTTTCTAATCTCTGTTTCTTTGTGGTTTCCTGGAGTCATCCTGACAAAGCCACATATTCTGTTCCTGTCCTTTATAGCACTGGAGGGCACTGCAGAACACATGAAATTTGTTTCTAATTTTACATCTGCCAAAAAACATTCCTGGGCTACAAATACATGCCAGCAAAACTGGTAGGGCCTATCCTGCTAACACCACAAGACAAACAAGCCAAAAGGAAATAAAAAAAGACTAAAATACAGCACAAATATTTTTGCACTTCTTTTAGCTTGTGAAGCCTTCTTCCCCACCTTCTCCCACATTTCACCTAAGTTAAGCGTTTTGGTATTACATCATTATCTTTTTATATTTAGTAAAAATAATTACAATGCAAGAAGATGAGAAGCAACAATTCAGTTTTTCCTCTTCTGCAAGTCCCATACATAAGGAGATGGCTGGAAATACCTTCAGCCAGAGGCATGTGGAGGATGGCTCCCTTCCCAACATGTCACTGAAACACTGAGTATTTCAAGCAACTCGCCAAAATTCTGGTGCTCCAAAACCAGTTTAAACTCACAGACTGATCACAGCTGCATTGCTGCCATTTTCTTCTCGTCATCGCAGTTTTTGAAATAATATTTTAGCTAAACTATCCTCAACTTTGTAATCATGGCAGGGCAAGTGCTGAGGTAGCCTCTAAGGAAGGAACAGCAGCATGCCCGCACAGATGGAGCTGCCAGGTCAGCAAGGCCCTTTGGCAGGGCCCGTCAGGGATGGGCAGAACCTGATTTCTGCCACAGGCTGGAGGTTCAGGCTGTGCTTTAGTGTCTCACTGTGCTCTGTGGCTGATGCACTGCAGTTCCACCTGCACATGAGCAGCAGCTCCCAGTCCGGCTCAGACTTGACGACTGCAAATGTCGACAGACCAAGGAACACAACTCCAGCTTTATTTTCATTAGCAGCAGCACGGTGTCATGGTATTTCAATGCTCTGCAAGCACTAATTAAAAACCTTGCCATAAGGAACCTGAGAGAACATTTCAGAGCTGGATCCAGCTCTGCAGCTTGGGTCTCTCAGATTGAATGTAATCACACAGATATCCCAGCACTTCCTACAAGCCACAGAGGGGACTCTTGCATTGTCACACCTGAAGAATTTTTCACGGGACAGAAAGATTCAGCTGCTGATGGAGAACACCAGAGCTGCTCTGGCGGTGCTCACAGGCACTGGCTGTGCAGGGGTGCTTTAGGGAGCTGGGGCAGCACCTAGAGGGGTGTTTCCTCCAAAACAGAGAGAACAGGTTGGATGGTTACGGGTGAGAGACGCAGCAGTTCTCTCACCTGATACACAAAACTTATATCACAAAGTTAGATTCAGTTCCTTCCACTAAAACATGCTGGGCAAAACTTAGCCTGAACTACAGAAAATTCATAGACTTGTGCACTATTCTCATTTAAAACTTCCACCATTCCCACAAAATTTCCCTGGACAACACTATATGTGATCCAACATCTCCATCTAGGACCAGGTCTGAAGAGCGTGCTGCTTTGCAGATTGCATTACCGAAATTTCACAGAGCTGAACTGAAAAAAACATTTTTGTTTCAGTTGTGTTTGGCCCTTCATGTTCCAACTTCCCCAGTGATCACTCCTGGTGAGAAGTTTCAGCCCTGCAGGCTTGCTAGAGACTAATCTGTGTCCACACAGGCACAGCCTATCTGCACTGCACTAATGTCTGCTCCAATATGGATTATAGACTAATAAGCTGAATGGTTCTGCAAATCTTCCTGGCCTTTACTTTTTAGCTGTTATAAGAGTCATATTTCCTAAAAGGAGAAACATATGGGTTGTATCTATCCAGCACAAGATGATCACAGAGTCTGCTGCTGAAATGTACTTGGAGAAACATAAAGCCATCTATAGAAGAACTGTGAGAAGATGTAATTTTTGTATGACAGGTGGTGGGGTTTTCCTGTCTGGAGTGAAAATTATTAAAAGGGAAAAAAAATTGAAAAGAGTTTGTGTTCAAATAAATTGGCCCTAAACATTCACTCTTTAAGGCTTTATATCCCTTTTAAAATATTTTCATTGAACTTGTAAGATTCAGAAGTGAAAATGTTATTTCAAAATTCCTTGTTTTGAAAATACTTCAGACTTTCGGGAAAAGGAAATTTTTCTCTTGAAACAATTCAGTACATTTCACTAAAAGCATTTCTCTCTTTTCCTTCAGCCACCACTGCATTTTCAGTTATTTTACACAGCATTTACTATAAATAGTAGTGGGGGGAAAAAAAACCCAAAACAAAAAACCACAAAGTCTAGCTCTAGTCCCCAAAACACAATTTTTAAAAAGATGCAAATAACAAGACTTAATTTTTAATAGTAACTACCCACTATATTCAAAGGTTCACTGGTTTAAACTTTTTATCCTAACTTTGATATAAATATACACCCTTCTGCTAACTATTCATCTCAATTTCTTATCCGTAACACAGGGATAATAATACTGGCTATACTTGCCTCAGTGGAGGGGATTAGTTGGTATCTACACGGATCCTGCCCGTATAAAGCACAATCATTATTGCCTGAATGTTGGTATCTGCTCTGCTGGACTTGAAAAGTATCGTGTGCCTTCGGGCCTCAAAATTAAAAAATGCCTTCAGTATTTAAAATATTTCTGGTTTTGCTACATCAGAAAGAAAATCTGCAGACAACTGTGAAGTTTGCAGAGCGGCCAGTGCAGAAGGAGGTGGCGTCCTAAGGACACCGCCGCAGACCGTGAGCCCAGGTACACAAACTGCTTCGTGCCCCAAGTCACCAGTGCCGGACCACCAGCACACAAAGCAGACTGGTCACCATATTTCAGTGACGTTTGTCACAATGTCCAGTTCTGTCTGGTCAGAAAAAAATAATTAAAAGAACCCCAAACAAAGAAGTCACACATTTCCCCCTGTACTTCTCTACTCATCCTACTTCTGGCATTGCTTCCCTAACAGTGTTCTTACAAATTATACCTTTTTTTTAACAACATGTAAGTTATCACAGTATGTACTTTTACATTTGCAGCTGGAGTTCCAGCCTGAATTCTGGATGCCCAGCTTTTTGTCAGTTTATTGCAGGAGTGAGATGTGAAATACATGTATTTTTTATTGATAAAGATAAACATGATTTGTAAGATGAGTCAAATTAACAATCGATTACACACTAATGGGCTCTAATCAATACATTAATTTAACTAAAAGGGGGGGAACAGGAGGAAAGATGGAAGAGTAATTTAAAATAGCAGGATTGTTCTGCTAGTTTAAAAAAAACCCAGCGTATAAAATAAAACTGAGCCGCCCTTTGTGGAAGAATGCAATATCCTCTCTCTCATTCTCTCACCTTGTTTCTCTGTATGATGTGGCGTGTGTTTATTAAAGAATAAAAAGCAATTATTACATTTCCAGCAGATTGCAGGGCTGAGCCAGCAGTAGAGCAGTGTCAGCCTGCTCTCTAGTGTTGCTGGAGGTGTGCAGCATCCGGCCACGCTCCCAGCTGCACCCGCTTAGAACACAGCCCAAACCCCGAGGAGTTTCCTTGCTATCTTCTGGGTGGTAAGGAAATCTCAATTATGCACACAAGGGATGTGGTTAGGGGGGAAAAAAAGGAGAAAGAATGTTTAAATTGTATACGTAAACTGTTTTGTTTTACAAGCTGGAGTAAATCAGCACATTTGTAGGCCATATTTATCTGATCCACTCAAAAATAATCTCTCTCAATGAACACTATTGATGTGGCATTTATGCCATTGCAGAACATAACCAATCCCTTAAATTCAAATAAAGCATTAGTGAAAAAATAAGAATTTTTGCTTCTGGGCAAGTCACTAGTGCACAAATTTCTTCCATGTTGCTGTCAGGAACTGAGGTGGGAGAATATGCCAGGAACGGAAGTAAAGGCAGAATTCCTCCTGCTCTCTCTGCCTTACAAATTCAGTCCTCATTTGGAGCCCCATAGCATTAACAGAGGTGTCATGGTCTAAAAACAAACCAACCAAATTCCCTCACAAAGGGATCAAGAAAGGAAACCAGTCCTCTTAGCAGCAATTTCCTAACGGGAGGTACAACCCCGCAGGCTGATGCTGACGGAGCCTCCCACGGAGCCTGGTGAGGTTCTGAGGCTGAAGGGGGGCACAGGCACACAGGCAGCTCTGGATGAGAGTTCAAGGCTGTGTGTTCAGCCCTTCTTAGTTCATGTAACACAGGGCCTTTGTGCTCTCAAGCCTTGGTACACATACAGAGAATGAAAGGGGAGATGATCACAATTCATGCCAAGTAATTCCAAGAAAATCCAAACACAAGCAATGGAGCTGTTACAACAAAGGTGCCATCTTCTATGGAAACTTAGAGGGAAAAGACAACGTTGCACACTATGTTTTGGTAAAGAAAGCACTTTCAAGGCACAACTAATCTCTGAAAAAGAGACACCGAGCTCAGTTACACAAGGTAAATCAGCAGAAATGCAAGTGGAGCTCCTCCTGTTTACTAAAACCTCATGTCCAAGACTTCAGCACGATCTCAATAATACACTGTACTCTCCACAGGCTTGCAGATTAGGAAACAAGACTGGATCGGAAGAGCCCTTCAGTCTCTTCGAAACTTATTTCACTGATTCACTCTGAAATATCTTCTTTTGAATACAGTCAATGGCAGACTTAAAAATAAGTATCATCATGCCTCTAGAAAAAGCATTTTGTCAGCTGAGGCAAAGACGTGGGTGTGGGTTTCAGGCCAGCAAAGCCCCCTGAGTGAGCAGGGAGTTCATCTGCTGCCTAGGACGCCCTCAATGGGAAACTGCTCTCTGCAGCAGCCTGGGAGACACAGGCACCCGCAGCAGGTTACCAACAATAATGAGAATTAGAGTCCCTGGGCTGCAGGTGGGGGACCAAAGCAGGGAGTATCCATCCAGAACATCCACAGCCCGTGGTGCTTCTGCGAGCAACATTTCTCAGACCCTTCTTAAATATAAAGCTTCTGGCCAGTTGATTACCAGTGCAGAGATGCCCAAACTCCAGTCTCCTCTTGGAGAATGGAACTACCAAGTACATTCCAGCTGGTATTACAGAGGAAACAGCTACAACTACATGGGTTTCATTAGATGTAATCAAATATTCAGCTAATATCCAGTGTATACCTAAAATCAACTCAGTCTTAGGAAGCTTTCCGTGATATATGCACAGCTGCTGAAAATGGATGACTTCTTTCATTAATATTTGCTTCAGAAAATATCTAATTCACTTTGGTGGTGTTTATGTGCTTTCTACAACTACAGCAATAAATCAGTGTGCTGGGAAGAACATTTCACAGAAAAGGCAAATCTTAGGCAGGTATTAAACAGCACTCATTCAGAATGAACTCTGAACTTGTGAAATGAAAATTTGAAGATTTTATGAAAAAATCTACTAATCTAGATGATGAGAACAATATGATGTTAGAACTACAGATATTGAAGATACTAGTTTTGATTAAGTGCAGCCACAAACTATACACAGGGAAATATTCACAGGCAGTTTTCTAGCCAGAATAATCTAAAATAATTTTGCTCTGCAGTAACAACTGTCCCGATATACATATATACCATTTTTATTAATCTCATCAATTACTTGTTGACAATGGGTGATCAAAAACACAAATTAAAATTAACTGGTGGTTTAGCTCAAATTAATTTCTCTTGTTAGTAAGTTTAAGTTATCACAAAGGGTGCTGAAACCCACACAGACTTAAAACCATGCACGCAAAACAGTCTCTGCTGTCACCATGTTTACAGTAGCTCAGCCTCTGGCTGTGCTGGGTAATACCCTGCCTCACTCCAGCTCTGCTCACTGGGCACATTTTACATACTTTTCATAACTAAAAATACAAGTTTTATAAGCAGAAGCCTCTTGTTTTGTTTGTTTTACTGCTAGACCTATGGAGCATTATTTTGATTTCTCTGGCACTGGATAAACCTTATTGATGTCAGTGAACTCTGAACCTGTAGTTCTGAGTATTTTCAAAATAATCTCTCTGTGTGGAAAGTAAGACCAGGCTAGGATCAAGCAGAACACTGCAGCATAAACCTAAGGTGTTTATTGAAACCATCTCCAATTAGCAGGGGAAAACATTTAAAATCTGCTGTTTGAAAACAATTTACCAGTGTAAATTAAAGACAATTAACTCCTTCTTGAATACTATTTTATTTATTAATGTACACCTAGGCTTATAGTAAATGTATTAAGCTTTTTTTAATTTACCCAAAAGGCAGCTCTTCACAACAGCTCAGCCCTAACAAGCAGTTCAAACTCTGGCAGCAGCCATGGTTTTAAGAGACCCCCCAGGTTTGTTTTCAGGCAGGGAGGGCCAAAACCAACCTTATGTATATATACCACTTTGATGGCAGTACTGCAAAGTTAAATAACCAAAAGCACTTGCTGCCTGAACATCTTAGCTGGGTACCTGGGATAGGCTGATTATTTTTCTCAAATCAATTAGCACTGTGCAGCTCTTATCATTAATTCACTTTTATCATTAATTCCTACTGGCATGTGCCTTCTGACTTGCACACTCTGACCAGCTCTGTGCCCTACAAGCCTTGTGTCTCAAGCCTGCTCAGCCTCTCCAGTCTCAGGAGTATCTTTGCCTGCTGTTTATAATGAAGATTTCTCCAGTTTTATTTATTAAGCAGAGCGGGGCTAAGCTTGGGGCCAGCAGCAAAGGAGGAGTCCAGAGCTGAGAGGAGTAGCAGAGCCCACGAAGGAGGCTTGAGCCGAAGCTGAGCAGCTGCTTTATTCTGCAGCTCCCTCTACTTGCTGCATCCCATCATGGCAGTGCGACAATCTGCCTCTGCAACCTCCCAATCACTCTTTCACAGGTCAGATCGTAAGATCAATATAAACAAGAGAAAAAGAGACATGTAGTCATGTAAGAAAAGCCAGGAAGTTCAAAGTTATAGCTGACAGTCTGCATTTAACTCTGACTGATCTGGGAAACAAAAGTAGAGCAGTGACATGAATGAAGGATGAAGTGTCAGGCTGCAAAGCACTTGGTTTTTATCAATTTAAGTCAAGCCCTCACAATGACTAACCCCAAATTTCTCATATTACACAGAAAACAAATAAAAGGGAAGAAACGGTGATTTCTAAATGTTTACACATGAGAGAGGCCCACAGCTCTCAAATCAATATCTTGGTAATTTAGCCATTTAAAAGAATTGGTGCATTGCATTCTGCACAGGAGGCATTTCTCCGAGTGCACGGCAATCCCCAAACTGTGCTGCTCCCAGGGACAGATCAGCACTTCCCCTCCCGTTCTGCATTACTTGCCTGCAAGTACAGCAGTTACAAATGACAACAGCACACAGTGCATTTCACAATATTACCAAACAGTAACTAACAGCTGTCAAAAAAACCACCAAAACCCCCACTGTACAAGCACCACGGCAGACAAAGGCTGGCTCTATAAACACTGAAATTAGCAGCAGTGACAAATGGTGTCAGCGGGCACACACGGCTCTCCCTGGTCCTGCCACCAAGCCCGACGAACCTGCCAGCAGAAAACACTTCTCCTACTGGAGCTCTGAGAAGGGGGCAGATGATCAGAAGTTTAGGACTGAATTACTGCACCGGGGTGAGGCTGAAAGCCTGGCTGAGTTTAGAGTGAGATCCCTCATGAATTGCCTGCACAAGAGAGCAGCTCTGCACACACGGTACCACAGCAGCCCCAGCACTGCCCTGGCTCACGGTGCTCTCTGCAGCAATGCCATCAGAGGTGAGGGCTCTCACTGCTTCCAACTCATTGTGTTCAGGTAACGACCCCCCCCAAAACCACATCCTCAAACTTTCTGAAAACGCAGCACAGATCCCTACAGCTGAATTTGTTATTTCATTTTCCAGAGGTAGCTTCTGGGCATTTAAAAAATATTTGGATCATATATTCATTATTTAGCAAATAAACTCCTTTACTATATTGATGGGAAGAGACAAAAATAATACAAGTTTTTATTGCAGCTGCCTCCATTTCACATGGCTAAAGCAATCTCCTGAAAGAGACCATTGAGTGTCATAATTCAATGAATATTTATATTGTTTTAAAGAAAAAGAAAACTTGAGAGCCTTGTTTTGCAAGATTAAGCAACAAATGTCTTATATTTCAAATGAATTGCTAAGACTTAATCCTGCAATTCTTCTCTAATCCAGGCAGTCCTAAGGACTACCATGAGATCAAGGACTCCTGACAGGAGTGAGTTTGCAGGGTCAGGGCAAACTGTGCTTTTCATCTGTGTAGAATGCATGCAGCCAGTCACCAGGTGAACTCATTTCGCCGAATTTCTAATCCACTTGAGTATCATGGGTTTGAAAGTTCAGATAAAAATAAAATCGAAGAAAAAAAGTAATCAAACTTTATTGAATTTCCTTTCCACTTAGACAATGAAATCGCAATGGAGAAGATGAAAAACGTGTTCAACGAGAATGTGATGAAATATGTAATAGGACCCAGAAATGGAGGTGCTGCTCTTGAGAGTGAAAATGTACAAATTGACCCTCTTCTGCATTTCCCCCTTAACCAGAACATGTGTCTCCATGTCCAGTCACACACACATGTGTGAAATGCCTCTGACCTACACACAACTGTCAGTAGGGTCCTTCCCTGCCATGGTACCAATAATTCTTCTCTGCTGTTACAGCAGCCCTTCCAGGAAAGGAGCAATGCAGTGGCCCAAGCCCTACACTCGGGATTCCCTTACAGGCATCAGGGTGCAAGGAAGGTGAAAGGAAGAAACTCAGTAGCTGTTCCTATTTCTACCTTAGTTTTACAACAGCAATCATGCAGCATTGATTAGCAGCCCTGGCCAGAGCCCACACTCAAGAGCCCTCCAAGGAGGACCAGAGCGCCTCATAAGAAACTGGAAGCACTTAATTTATGCACTAAACCCCTATGGAAACAGGCACAAGATCACCTCTAGCACCAGTCACTGAGGCCCTCCCCAGTCAGCAGCTTAACAAAAGGCTCTGCCACACCAGTCCTGAAAGGGGCTGTCCTCATTTTCCCCCACCCTGTGGTCCCAGGGGGTTTATCCTCACCCTGATGATGGAAGTACAAGGGAGCACAAGCATCTCTGAATGATTTAATTCTCTGTAGAATTAAAGATTTGTAACAGGTCTGCAAAGCCTTACCTGGGGCAGGTGAAGGCAGGAAGAGCATTCAGGGGCACCTGAGGATGGCACCTTCCAACTCTGAGTTGCCCCTGCTCCAGGTGTGGAAGTTCATTGCAACTCATCAGGATTTTTTTTTTTTTTTTTTTTGCCCCCTTCATATGAAACTTGTTGCCCAGCTGCAATATTTTATTTTAAACCCAACATTTTTATATTCCTATCAGTTCAGCCACTTGTTAACTGAAATGAAGAATATGTAGCAGTCAAACATGATGAAGACGCTTTTACAGCTTTTAATAATTTTTAGAAAACTCAATTATTTGAAAGTTTTGCTCTGAATTTAAATATTTGCAACTCTTATGAAATCAACAAAACTGTTATAATTTCTGAGGTTTTCATGGCCATTGGTCTTTTGAAATACAAGAATTCATAGGCTGCTTAGTCTGAACACAGCACCTGAATTTGTGAGTACTGTTCCTCAGTGTGCAAGCTTACAATGAACACAGTTCTGATTGCAGCAGGGTCACAGGCTAAATTCATTAATTAGAGTACCTAATAAATTGTTATTGATATTGTTCAGTTGTTCGTCACCACCCAAAATGGTCAATAATGTCAACACTAGAAAACAGAACGTAGCAAAAGCCAAGCTAAGCTTACATAAATTAACTGAGGGGAAAAAGCACAGGTGGAGATAGCGGCAACAGTGGAGTGAGTGAGGGGGAAGCAAAGAGGTGGCCAGAGGTTTGTGTGTCCTGCAATGCTGCATTCAGTTAATACCTCAAATGGCACCTCACAGGGTCCTGTTCTGCATTAGCAGGAGGGAACAAACACTGGTTTTCCTCCTTAGCCTCCTGCCATACCCTCGGTAGGCTGCACTCTTCTTTGCTTGAGTAAAACGAAGAGCTTGGTGTAGCTGGAAGATATTTTTCCATTTGATTTTGCAGATGTGGCTGGAAGGAGTGCTCCTTTGGAACATCAAAGCTTTTCATGAATATATGCTATTTTGGCAACGATCCTTCTGTAGTTTAACAAGTCTAAAACAACCATTTTTTGGAGACTTCATTTTTCTTTTACTTTTCTTTAGAAGTGTTTTCTATAAAATAAGGATCCAGATCTTGACACTGAAATGAAATATTGATTTTAATGCAATATATTCATAGTCAAAAATAATTTTCCCCCATAATCCACTCAACCTTTTTTAAACCCAAGGGGTTTTCACTGTGGATCAGAACTGCACAATTCTTTAGCTTGTGCTGAGTCAAACCCTGTTTTCAGCCAGCAGTGAGTCACAATTCACACTGTGCTGCCCTTTTCCAACATAGGCTGTGACACCTGCCTGCTTTTCTTTCGTATTTGTATCATCTTCCTCCATACCCACTTGAGGTGGGGTTCTGGTACTGAGGTTGTGCCAAGCAACTCCTGTTGCAAGGAAAAGCTCGACAATGCCTTCCCTCCTCACCCTGCTTCCACCAGCGGGGCTGAAACGCGGGCTGTGGAGAGACCCAGCACCCTGGGACTGGCTCAGTCTGAGCACTGGAAGGTTTGTCCCTCCCTGCAGCATTTCAGTGCTTTCCACTGGCAGTTAAACGTGATGAGAGGTGGAGAAGGGAATCACTCCTGGGGCTGCAGTGAGCTGGGACAGCCGAGCTCCAAGGAAAGCTGGGGCCTGAGCAGAGCTGCTGCTGTAGGATTGTCAAAATCTGTAGGAGCAGACAGTATCACTGCCTAATCTCACATGATTTACAATTACCACAACCAACATCAGGATCAAAAATTTGATTTATGCATTTCAAGTTTACCCAAAGAGTTTTTTTCCCCTCATCAGCTGAACTCCTTATGGCTCCCAGAAAGAAATAATCTTTCACAGCCAGAACTAGAACAGCCTAGCATAATCACTCATACCTAATGATGGATATTTATTGCTGTCATCAGAGACTTAAGGTCTAAAAATCCCATCTTATAAAAATAATTTTAAAAAAGAATGTAATGACTTCACTGATCCATTGCTGCTAAATCTGAAGTACATGGAGAATTTGGATTAATTCACACATTAAACTTGATAAAATGTGTTGGACTGACCTCAGTGGCTGCAGTGTGGAATACTTGGAATAGTGGATGTATACACAAGCATGCACTTGTTAACTTTTTTAACTTGCTGAGAGTTTGCTTCAGTTTCCACTAAACTGCTGCAATATTCATAACTGAGTTAAATGGGAAAATCATTAGGCCAAATATTGTGCATGATCGTGTGGAGAACCACTGGGATGCCTGAATCCATTTAAAAAACTGTAATCCAGACATACATATAGAGATGCATATAAAGAATGAGATTTTTTTTATCCTCTAAAATGTCAGGATGTTCTAGAAGCCTTTCACACTTTTATCCTTGTCTAGGGTTATCCACTGCCTTAGGGAGTTCTGATTCATGGAAACCAACTTTGGATCAGGGCAGTAATTTACTGTATAACTCTGTGACTTTGGTGGACTTGCACTCAATTTTCTTTTTTTTTTTTTTTGTTTGTCCAGTGATTTTAGGCCCTGAAATACAGACATAGATCTCAACTCCCTTTCTACTCTTTAGGAGCAGAGCAATGCATGAACTCTTTTCATCTTTTTACCACACATGTCACTCCCTTTTCTGTCTAGGAAAATAGTTTACTGTTATTTTTAGCTCAAATCACAGCTTCATTTTTTAAAAAAATATATAATCTACACTGTTTCTTAGCAGTCCCCCAAACTTAATTTCCTGGGCTGCAAAAGAAAGCTGGAAAAGGTGAAAACACCATTGACTTTTGATCTGTTTTAGTTAAGAGCATAACAGGCTTCTCAGATCCAGTTCATAGTCCTCTTTTAAGTACCTTAAAGGTAAAGGATGCAAGTCACAGCTATGTCAGAACACACTCTGCTCACCTCCTCTCCCCCCCTCAAACCATTTCTGACCCTGCTTTGGGGGACAATATTGAAAACAGTGAAAATATAACCCTGTTAAAAACATGAATCAAAAAGTCACTGCTTGTGGACATGTTTTTAAAATTGCTTAGTTGCATGGAAGTCCCTTTAGTGCTTGAAGGACTTTAATAAAATTGATTTTCTGAGTATAGCCTTTTAGCAGCTACTGTATAAGCTTGAAATATGAACCCTTCATTGTTGGAAGTGTTTCATTTTTGCCCTGTAACTAATGATCAAGGGAAAGAATGTGTTCAGAATTCTCCATGGTTGCCATTTTCATAATTAAATTGTGCTAATAATAAAGCTTTGCAGACTTTAAACAAACTGGCACTGGAGTGGAATGTGGTTTGCAGTGTTTCATTTAGAGACCTCTGCAATTAGCGCTTAATGAATAAGCATACCACAGTGATAAGTAAGACATCTCTGTGAACAGGTTATTTACCAAAGCACAAACCTGTGACATTTCCATTCCAATAAATGAAATCTATTATCCAGATTTCTTCTGAAGGCTCTTAAGTAATTTGGGAAGTTAAAACCCATTAATTGTCTTTAATGCCTGATGTGTAATACCAGTAATACAGCACCACTGTTCATCCTAAGTACAATGGCTCAAAAATAAGCAGCCGAGGCAGTGAGGCACAATTAGCTGAATATGAGCTGCATAAATGGTGCAGATCTGCTGGCTTTAGTAAACTACACAGAACTTTAAAAACAAGAATCACATTCACTGCAGAGCCATAGTTCCAGTTATACTTTTCCCTCCCATACTGCCTACCTACTTACACTAAGACTCATGTTAAAAGATTCTTTCCTCTATTTGGTCATTAACAAAAAAAAATTTCTTTTAAAAACAACCCACACCCTACACATCTCAGGACATTTTATGATAGTGTAAATCTTGGAATAGTGCTGATGTACATCAGTAAGGAATCCAGGCCTCAGTGGCTGCACACACAGAATTAGGAGATTGGGGTTAGTTCACTGACTGTGCCTCTCGTACAACTGCAGTGCACTGCCCATAGGAGGGAGTCATTATTTTCTGGCAAAACTCATTTCAGCATCTAATGAACCAGATGTGGGGCACTCTCAGTCTGATGCTTTGGCTCATAGAGCACAGCAGGGTATAGGATCCTGGGATTTTTTTTTCCATGGACTTCAGTGGGCATTGGATCTGGCCATAGGAAGAGAAACCTGGTGACTGCTGGTAACAGGGAGTGTTGAGAAAAACACAGACTCGACAGACTGTCAGCACCCTGCTGTCCCCTACAACTATCACAGAGCAACAGGAGGATAACATGCTATCTCCAAAAGTAACTGTGCTTCAGCCTAGGTTATCAAACCCAACTTTTTCTAAGTTGCCTTTTCCTGACAGGATCACAGGCACCACTGATCATCGAAGCGTGTTTCCTGTCTCTCGATTATCTGGGTAGGCAACTTTGTACTATCACATTTCAATTCTACTCGAGAACTTTTTTTCTCCTTTGCACACAGTCATCTTTCTTTTCTTTTGTTAAAAAAAAAAGAAAAAAAAGAAAAAAAAAAAGACAGGAATAGAGGAAAAAAGGAGTTGGTGTACACAAAAACACTAGAGCCTCTGATATATATTTTAGACTCCTTCCATAACAATCTGACACAAGTCTTTTAAAAAATATATATAAGATAAAGAGATGGGGGAATAGGAAATATTGAAAAGATCTAGACATGCAATCTCCAGAAGCACAAATAACAGACAAGAGTTTTGTACAGTTTGCAGCAATTCTTGTGGCAACACTGGGTACAGAAACACTGCAAACACTAACCTGGACCCTCTCAGGAGTCTGCCACGTCCTGAGTGCTCCCTGCAGCAGTGCTCAGCTCCAGCTGGGCAGCCTGCACAGGCAGGTACAGCACATGAATGGAATCATCTGTCCAGATACTTTCTATTTAGAAAATCTGCCACTACAGGGTATCTAGAGTCACTGCTGCCTTTACAAAATACATTAGAACCCGCTTTCAAAATCTGATCAGGCTCCATTATCCATGCAAACAAGGGATACGTCGTGCAATGGGAAAAACTGGAAAAAATAGGTATTGAAGAAGACATTTCAGCTGATGGTGCAGAGCCACCCCAGTGCCTCAGTATAAATGAGCTGAGGTCCAGCAGGGCTTAATTAGCTCTGGCTCACGACTGGCAGCAGGTCAGTTCTGATGAGTGTCCAGCTCAGCTGGACGTGACCTGGCTCTTTGGAGAGCCTGCTCAGATGTCTCTGTGTGTGTAGCACTGTCGAGCTGAAAGTCAGGCAGTTAACTCATGGATTCCTACATTCAGGCAGTAGCTGAACTTTTTGTTTCACCTACTGCTCTTGAAGTTCCTGAACTTCATCCCTCAGATAGGCAAATACCAGGCTTTATGCTTAAATCTACACCTGGTCATACCCATGTATCATCCTGCTAGAGTTGCCCCTTAAATAGATGTCCCTCTTTTCTCTTCTGTTTATATTCCCAATGTGTTTAATACAGAAAACTTAAACCACATTTGGTAAATGCAGGCCCATGCTCTGAAGCACACATTCATGTTATTCACTGCATTTAAAAAAAAAAAACCTTCCTGTTAAGATTCTGGCTATTTTTATTATTAAAAATTATGTCTTACTCTCAGTGTTGGGGCAACAAACGTCACAGGCTTCTTTTAGGAAAGTATGAAAAATTATTTGCTCTTGTCTTTTACGTTCTCAAAAGCATTCAGTGTTAGATTCTCTGCCTAGAAGCACATGAAAATGATGTGCTATAGCCCACACCAAGCAGTGGATGATCTTTGTAAAACTGACAATGTTGCAATGGATGAACTTTATGCCAAGGGGTGACAGAGACAGTGTCCCAGCTCCCACCATGACTTCCCGGGAACGAGAAGTTGGTATGTGGCTGTGATGACACATGCAGTGATGCCATGAAGCATCATGTCAAAATCACACCCAACATCCATTGTGAGCAGCCTTCTTGAACGAGAAGCAGCAGATAGATCACAACAACTCTGTCATGGGCATCTCAATCCTATCATTTTGTTGATTCAGTGGATACTGGGTGTTGGTAGGCTTGCCATAGACTGTCTTGGGACTGGCACTTTTAATCATGGTGCAGCTATTTCCAAGACTATTACCACAAAATTAATTGAGTCATTATGCCTCCAGGTACTGCCATTTAAAAAATTTATGTAAAAACAGATCTTGGAAGAGAATGAAAATTTAGAACTCGAAAATAACATCTCCATCCAACTAGCAGAGCACAGACAGAAGCTTTTTCACACACCTCCTCCAGGCTTGCCAAAATCCAGCCCCTGTAGCCAGACAGGGACTGTGAAGCCTGCCTGGGGCAGCCCATCGAGGCTGCACTGGTGTGAGCTTTCAGGTGTCACCTGGGCAAAACTGACAGCCCTAGACTGGAACCTCAAAAGTGCATGAGGTAGTGATGTGTTTTATTTATAGCAACACTGTACCCTGGTACCAGGATAGCTATTCTACTTATTTTTATTCATAGAGGAGTCCCATGAATTCCTAGAAGTATTCCTGCAAACAGCAGTTCCACGACTGACTGTGCAAAGCAGAAAAAGCCAGGAACCTCTGAAGTAACTTCTTCACCTCTGTTATAATGCACAGCCTTTTTTCTATTTAGACTTTCTACATCAGACTAAAATATTTAGCACATTGAAATGGGACAAGCAGAAGTGCTTTTCTTAAACAGAAATCTCATACAGTTATTCATAAAGCCAATCAATTGAGGCAGGCAAAGAGAATACACCTCAGATGGGCCTGGGTGAAAAAAGGAGAAGTAATACATTGTGTTCATTAAAGCAATATCAAAATTAAATTTAATACAAAGTACCTGAGACTAAAACCCAAAACTATTAACCCCAAAGCCACTAACTATTCATTAGCCAAGTCAATTTTGCATCCCATTATGATTCACAATGTGTAAATTCCCATTGAAATTGATTTAGTAAACCAGCTCTTTGATGGGCCTGAAATTAAAAGGATAGAAGAAAAGATACAACTAATTGAAGAACATAATTTGATGCTTGTAAAGGGTGCGAAATTTACTGAGAGCAGACTGGAGCTTTAATTAAAGACAACGGGCCAAATTCGCACCTGGGATAACGATTGAAGAATTTTGCTGAGGTCAGAAGAACTGCAGCCACTTGTGGCAGGGCTGAATTAAGCTTCTGGTAGTGGCCATTTCTAAAAAGAACTTAGGGAAACAGCCTTGGGGGTGGGGGGAAAGAGAGAGAGAAATAAAAGTGAGAATTACATATTTCCCTATCTGGAAGTTACCCTGACAGGCCTTTGTCTGCATTGAGCAGCACTGGGAATTTCTCTCTGTTTGCAGCAGATCAGGGGGACAAACTGTAAGACAATGATACTTCTGCTCCCAAATTAAGAGTGATGAGAAGAGCTGAAGTTTCACAGAACTGCCAGGAAAGAGCAGAGAAATAAGTCCACATGGTAAACCAGAGCCTTTTGATAAGGTCTTTTTATTCTCCTATCTGGGATGTTCAGGGCTGTTTGAAACAACTTCATAACTTCTGGTTTCGTCTTGTTTCACAATTGCTTTGTGATGAACCATTCTTAGAACATTTGTACTTGGGAATCTGATACTTTATCAATTTTACATCATTTGGTTTTGTTCTATGAAAGGTCTCAATTTATGAAAGAAAGAACAGCTGAATAAATGATGATATTCTGCACTTTTTTGTAGGAGAGTCCACATCAGGTCATGAAGAAATTTTACATTATTTTCCACGGAATTTCAACCAACAATTTGAAAATATGAAGGCCAGGATTAAAAATTCTATTTTGCCTGCTTCCTTTGTATGATATAGAGGCTTAAGGACATAATAATTTCAATGTGTAGCTGCTTAATCCATTCATTGTAGATCTGGATGATGAAGTGCACTTTTTTTGTACTGCAGACAGACTGTAAATAAGGTAACATTATCTCCTGTGTATGATTTATAATTATTTAATTAAATCATGTACCAGCAGGAATCACTAATTATTAATCAGTGGTTGCTTGGCTGATGAATTCTCCACATACACGCTACTATTCCCAAAAATTTGTCTGAACCTAAATGGTCTCAGGGAAGAAGTTGTGGCCAAATGGCCACTGACAGCATCAAAAGGGAGAATGTGTGGCTGACAAAGTCTTTAGTAGAGTAATGCAAAATAACGGCACGTTTACACCTAAACAGAAAAGTTCAACTCTTGCTATTTCCTCTACTCCTCAGTGTGAAGCTGAGGAGTGTCTAAAATAGCACAAAGAGAGCCAGGAGAGAAGCTTTAAATTCTGTTTTACCAGGAGCAATATTTTGCATTCGTGCTTACACTCCCTTTTTGGTACTTCAACTGATTTAACACTGAGTTTTCTCTTGCTATAAGGTTGATGACACATTTCCAAGCTGGGTCTGTCTCGCTCAACAGAGTGGAATGCTTCACTACAGACCTGTGGAATGATTCGCCCAAGAAGAAGGTTCTTTTTTTGAATAATCATAGCTAAACAGAGGATTACAATGCACAGCCTTGAAATTTCAGGAACAGTTCATGTCTGAGATACTATCTACAGCCATGTCTTGGAGGTTGCTGTAAAGGGGCTGATGTATCCAAAACAATGTGAGGAAGAAACACACATAATTAAAAAAATCTTCACCTACCATGAAATTTACGTGAAATTTAGATTCTTTGTGTCCAACACTCAGACAGACACACTGGGATGAACCAGCAACGTGATCTAAGCCCACCACTGCACACCTTTCCTATGCAGGAATGATATGAGCTGATTTGCATTGCTTTGCCCATGTTATTTGAGGACTGACAACAGAGTTTGTAACAGGCCTTAGTCAGGTGCATGACAAACAGCAATCTGTGTAGCTTTAAAACACACAGCAAAGTCTACAGAGACAGGAGTTTAAAAGTTGGGGTATTTGGAGCAGAGCTCACTGGCCCACTGCCTTTGTGGCACAAATCTGTGCTGACATGGATGTGCTTCTACCTTTAGCTGCTGGTGAGTCTCTCATCTCCACAGTGGAAGGAGGTATTCTTATCCAGAAAGTATCACCAAAGTTAGGAAGGGGCTGAAAGGCAGTCAGATTTCAGTACTGAGCATTATCTGTTTGAGCTCCATCAACAACACCCACATAAAAGCTGTTGTGCAGGAGCAAATAAGAAAAGTTGAATTCTTTGCCTAGTGTAATTCACTTCATTTATTGACTTTTTTCGCCTTTCGTTTGTCAGTGGTTCTGAGATGCCTGGCATTCAGGATGATTTGTAATGTAAATTATATAATTGTACTTTCACATATTTTAACATCAAATAGAATGATTGACTACAGAATTTGAGCTGTCTACAGGTGGGGGTCAATTATCATCTGAATAATCACACTGCCACACAAGAATAGCATGGCCATGGAGTGTGACATATTTTTATCTCTATGCATTTCAATGAAGTCAGGCTGGTACATAAAAGGTTATCACCTAGGAAACATATTTTCCTAAGCACAAGTTAAACATGCAAGCAAGATCAGCATAGATATTCAATTTAGCCAGTCAACCCTAACCTATTAATATTTTAACAAAATCCAGTGAGGATAATTTTTTTCTTTGATCCCATCTCATTTGAGCAGCCTGGAAAGGGAAGAAAAATTAAAAACAAAATAGTCAAGCATACAGAATGAGGTTATGTATTAAGTGGGCTATTTAATGTTTTTGGCATATTATAGCCCTAGGGAAAGTGTGGATGGATTTAACAATCAAGATCTGTGTTCCCTGGGCCCACAAAGTTCGAGAAACATAAAATAATCTATACTTCCGAGCTGACAAATCTTACCTGACACTCTGCTTCATCTCACTGGGACTCTCTGGCTCAGCATTAATCATATGTTACAGGGAGTAAAAAGAAAAGTAAATCACACTAAGCTGGAAAGTGAGATGGAAGGTCTTTGGGCAAAGCTTTTAATCAATAATATGAGGGATAATAACCAGGAGCTATTGTTTGAATCTTCAGATATGAAAAGGTAGCAATGCAAAACACAAAGCAACTACAAACTGCTGCCACTTCAAAGGGGTCTGATGCAAACCAAATCAGGTTGGTTTGCCCTAAATCCCACTTTCTCCCCTTCCCAGTCCATTAGCAACATTCTGTATTCACGGTTCACCAGCATTTTGATCTAACTCCAAAACTGCAATTAAAAGTGTCTATCTGATCCTAGAGATAGATCAGGGGACACAGCAGTACCACGTGCATTAATTTTTGGGTGTCTAATCCAAGATCCTTTGCTATTCATTGCTATTCAGAGAATGTTCAAAAAAAGGTCTTATTTCTTATGTCAGACAATTCCCCTCTTTCCCTACTAGATTCTCTTCACACAGTTACTGCTAAGACACAGGACTGGTATTATTTTGCTCTGAATTCTACCTCATTTCCAAGTACTACACCCACCTTCGTGTCTGTGTCTTCCCTCCACTCCTCCCCACACATTAATAAAAGGAAAAAAAAGTAATGTTTTAGTTATTTGTCTACTATACACTGAAGAATCCTTTAGTTTGTGTATTTTTAGCTGTTTAATTTGTGGTTAAAATTAGAATATGTTATCAGTGGGTAGAAGGCAGTTTAACTAACCCAGTCTCTACGGGCTGAAGCCTCAGCCGTGAAATGCACGGCTGTGATTGATCTGACCTCCAGCTATTCATACAGCTCAGTTCGTGACCTCTAACTTTCCTCACCCCTTCAATAATGTGTGTAATAATATTTGGTTTGCTCGGTTATGAACAGGAGGTGGAGACGCTAGTCCTATCTCATACTTTTGTAATTATTATTATTATTTTAGGGGGTGGAGAGAGAGAGCTGCAGCTCAGAGTGAAACCTAACCCAAATCCAGTTCAGGCTGTCCATTAATGCAAAACAGTTTTGAAACTGTGAATGGAGCTCCAGTAATTCCTCCACTGTTGCTCAGCAGGAGCTCGGCAACACACAGCTTGCATGACTATAGCAAAAAAAAAAAGTCTCACAACCATGAAAACATTCATGGACCGTTTTCACAAGCAAGCCTATCACTGAGGCAATATTTTTTTACCGCTGAGTGTGTGGCCACATTCTCTTCCTTTTACTTTGTTGCTTTTTTGGAATACAAATACTTTTTTTTCTCCCTTTACTTTTTTTTTGGTGGTGTTTTTTGCCTATAACTCAAATTTAAGATATTTAATAATGGTCCTACCCTGCAACAACAAAAAAGATATTTTCCTGCTTTAGACACAGTGATATCTGTACAGTTTATTTTTTAAACAGCTCTTTTTGTTGAAGTCCAAAAAACACATGTTAAACTTTTCAACATTCTGAGAACTTCTCCCTCAAAATAAATAAAACAATAACCTGAATTTTTACAAAGTTTAAATTAATCAAAATATTTTTGAAAGGTTAAGAGGGACTACTGGAAAAAAGCCTGTCTCAGCTTTTAAAGAGATTTGGCTGGCTCATCAGCAACACCTTCTATCTTTATTTCAAAGCTCCCCTATCAGTTTCCTCTCAGCAAACACGGGGAAAACAGACACAGCCCCAGTGAATTCACACGTTCTTAAAATGAAAATGGTTTAATGGCCTAATAAACCCATAAATTTTTTTACTAGTAGTTAAAAATAACTTACAGCAAATTGTTTCTCTGATGGCTCTGGACTTTTTTTCTGCTCATCATAAATTTATTAAAAAAAATAATCCACCTTAGCATTGTCTGTGCTATCATACCAGCACCTGCTGACTCACTGCGAATACTCCTCCAGAGTGTTTGTCACTCCCAGTGTGCATCTCCCTGACAAACTGTGTGGTGACAGTCACACAACCTCTGCATTACCCCGGGGCCAGCGCAGGTCGCGCTCAGCGGGCAGGAGCTCACCCTCGCTGCCCAGCATCAGCGCAGGCACGGGCGCTCCCTCCCCACCCTCTGCGAATTCCTGACGTGCTGCCCTTTCTGCTTTTCGGCCAGGTAGGTGAAACACTGCTATACATTCACAAATGCAGACACACACTTTCCGGGAGCGTGATTTCCCAGGTAGCACAAAAGAAAAGAGCAGCGGTTCTCCGCAAGGAGCCGTCGCTGGGCTTGGCTGGTGCCAGTTTTCTCCAGGTGGCCTCACCACCACGTCGCTCTGACTCTGCTGTGGCTTCAGCTCCTGCAACACTGGGCCAAATTTCCAATTCCCCTGCATGCAGCTGATGTAGCTCTTCCTGACACCCAAGTTCAGGAAGGATTTGGTTGCTATACCTTTTATTGCCCTCCCAGTACGGGAGAACAATCTCCTATAAGTGTTTTTCTGGCACGCAAAGAGAATTAGTATGCACCCTGAAAGTAGCACATGAAACATGGATTTTATTCACTTTGGTAAAATATAACAAGATATGGTGAAGTAAAAGATGTTGTGGCAATTCAGAAGCCTCCAATTTTCAAAACAACTTGCACAGAATCACCCACGGTGATTATTTATGTGTCTGCTCTTATTCCAAATGGTGACACACCCTTTGAATTCCCTGGGGCTTTAATTGCAGAATAAGTGACAGGCAGATGATGCTGGGGGATGGCACCAGAGCAGGCTCCTCCAACACCTGCCCAGGCAGCCCAGTGGACAGGCTTTGCTGGGCTGCAGTCAGCCCCTCTGAACATCACTGAAGCATCACTGTTGCTATTAGGTTTTTTCAAGACTGTGCAAAAAGGATACAGTTTTGAAAACAAATAGGAAGCTCTTGGCCACTTCTGCCTCTTGTATTTTTGCATGTTCTACAGTAGTTCCTAGTACAGAGTCAGCATTTGTTAACAGCACTTACAGAAATCTCCTTTTGAAAAGGAGCCATTTGTTAACTACACTTACAGAAATCTCCTCTAAAAAAGGAGCCATCATTCTTTGATGCTACATTACAGTAAGAGTTGGCACTTTCATGATGACCACTATATATTCAAAGCCACCATTTCTTAATTTGCTAATAGAAATCACTTCCCTGCAGCCTTGGTCTCGTTTGTAAGAACACTGGTCTGCAATGAACCAGTCAGGAAAGCGCATACGGGCCGTGGATGCAGTCAGAAAACTCATCAAGGTTTTCTGCTGGTTTTTATTCTACATAAAGGAATAGCTAAACCCACTAATGTCTCTGAAACCAGAATGAACTGCTTATAATAACTAGATATGAAAAAAAAAAAATCAGTTTCTTTATCATACAATAGGCTTTTGTACATCCTTTGAGGAAAGTGGTAGTGCTGTCTGAATTTAGGCTGAGTGAAATGCTGAAACGTTAAATTTAATGGTGTTTCCTGTTCTAAGCTCTTCTGAACTGGACTTAGTAAAGACTAATGACCAACCCTTTGAACCCCCAAGTCTCCTAAGATTTAATTTGTTATTTCTGAGAAAAAAGAAAGGCATGAATAAATAATGAGAATACGGGACACAGTGACCAGAGACAATTCACCAGCGTCATTTACATATTACAGCAGGGTTCCCAGTTCCTAGAATTACTCATTATCACAATACTACAGAAAAAAAATTAACTCAAATTCAGGATAACAGGCAAAATCCAGGGCTGCTCTATTCCAAAGCTATCTTGAAAGGTTCACAATATTCTCTGACTGTATTTAAACTCTGTACCATTTGGAACATGGAGAGTTCACACAGTCTGGAGAAACCAACACAAGCATTTAAGCCTCTGGTGCATTATTAGTCAAAAATTCACTTGGTCAAGGGAAAGGAAAATAAATAGCTCAACAAAATAGCCTATAATATTTTTTTCAGACGATATCTATTTGCAGGAAATATAACTTTCACAAGAACATATCAGTTCTGACAATCCCTTTCACAGGAGAGTTTTCTTAGGTATTCAACTGAATTTCTTTTGTCAAACTTAGAAAGCACACGACAGTTGTAGCAGTTAGAACAGTTGTTCAAAGCATGACAAATCTGGGTTTAAGTCCTTGATTCAGACCAGGGACTTCAACCTGGATCTTTCCCATCTTACACAACTGTACCAGTAATTAGGGTTTTGCTTATTCTGGGCTGGATCTATGCATCTCTTTCAGAGTTATATTTTATTTTTATTATCTTAGTTTCATCCTTATAAGAAATTTTTGCTAGAACAAAATTGCTTGGAAATGGAAAAAACATTTTGCAGAAAGAGGGAACAGTACCGTAAATGCAGTGCTAGAGCTTATTTGCTTTTATTTAAATGCTTTGTGAAGGAGTGAAAAACCAGAAAATTACAGTCGTGTTTTAGGAAAAAAGCCTTTGCTCACAAAACAAATTTTCTTCCTGAAAAGCAGTTTATTGCAATGTAGAAAGCTCACTAATTGGATTTATGACAGGCAAGCAGTAATGGTAAAAAGGAATAATGTGAACAGAGAAAAAATAAATGCATATTAAATTTTACAGACACCTCCACATTTTCTCTGCTTTCCTGAACCAAGTACTCAGTGTTTCCAGATTTCTGTTGATTCTTAGTTTACTTGGCAGAGAAGGAGTGTGGTTACATGAGAGGTAAATAACCACAGAGAATTAACTGCAATCGGCAGAAAGGCTTAGTGCAGCTGATAGGGAGATCAGCTGGGTGAAGTTCTAGAATACCCGGCCGATGAGAAATGCATTGTGCTAAGGTGCTCTCTTCAGACAGTATTCAGAAAAGCTGGTGTTTATTTGCCTCACATACCAAGCCATCTATACATTTTAGCCTCCTTTACACCCTCTGGCAGAACTGCATTGCCTTCTAAAACTCAGCTTTTCATTTTGAGGGTGGCTGTATTTTTCCTGTTCAATGTAGGACTGAATGCACAGCCCAGCCCGGGCAGTTCTGTGTTATCCTGGGTTGCAATGTAACCTATCTAATCTTGGCAGGCATGAATGTTTTAAAACAGAGCTGAAATTCTGCAGGGTGCTACTCAAAGAGTGTGACTGCAAAAGTCACCTCGAAATCTTGCACTTATTTCTCACTTTCATTTGGTGTCATAAAAGACCTCAGCATCAATCATTAACAAGCTATTAACACATGCAGCTGATAAAATTGTTCAAAGTCTGGTCAATAACAATGGCAGAAATTCCAGGTTTACAGCTGGTTTAAGCTAAGTCTACGGAGCCCACATCAGATATTTTCTTGGCTAAAAAGTGCTTCTGGGTTGTTTTGCTTTCATCTCTGCCTGTGTAACACAAACAGAGGCTGCCTTTTCTCATCTCTGCTCAGCAAAACTTGTCCCTTCCCTCCCCTGCCTTTCCCACTCATTCTTAAAAGCAGTTTGCAAGCGCACAGAGCCAGGAAATGTTCATTCAAATGTCATATGATTTTAATGTTACTACCTGGTAGTGAAGGTGCAATCAAAGGAATGAGAGATCTCAGCTCAATTTGCAATTTGTAAACACAATAAAATAGTGCTTATTAACAATAATGAACAAACAGGCTGTAATTTAGGCAGCATCCTTCAAACATATCTCCTTCCAGGTTTCTAAATTGTATCAAAACTCAATCGTGCTTCTACCAGGAATAAGGCAGAAACAGCTTTGGCTACCTGAATAAATATATATTTAGCATTTTTTAATTCAATTATTTTGATCATTCACTTTGTTAAATAAAATTCCTGATGTCATGAAACCTGACCAGCTGCTCAATTAGCTCATTACTTGTGTGTTACAAATGTCACTTGGGTTTGGGGGGCAGGGAGATGCAGTGTGTTACTGATGATTTTCTCATTGTCCCTGTTGCTAGTAACACTTGTCAATAATTGTATTTACTTGGTGATAGCTTCTTGCCCCTATGCAAAGGAATTTAAGGTTAGAGTATATAGAAAGTGGCATCACAAACAAAACAGGCTCAGAAAAACATGAAAACACCTAGCCTCCATCTGCTCAAGTGTGATACACTTCAGAGCTCCCATTTCACATGTAAAACAGAACATGATTTATAATTTATATCTAGTTGGTGCAATCCTTCTCAAAGAAAAAAAAAATCTTTGATGAAACACTGGCTTTATGTTATCATAAAACTATCGAGAAAATCACAGAACATTTGGCAATTTACCTCTACTGCAGCATCTTTGAAGTTTGGATATTTATATTTTATGCACTTTTCAAATGAACTGCACTGCTGAACACAAACATAAAAAAGCATAAGTGTGAGTCAACGCTGAAATGTAATTACAGCATTAGCAGCAGTAAACCACTGCAGTTATTTACAGACCTCCAGGTAACAGTTAAGGCCCAATTCTAAAAAGATTTTAAATATTCTGTGTGGTGTGGAATTTATACACTATCCTTGATTTATTTAAAATCTATAAAACATTTTCAAAAATCAAAGAACAAAGGCAGAAGCAATGCAGCTCCCAGATTCTACAGAACCACTAGTCTTGCTTATAGCTGTAGGGGATTTTACTAACAAAATTACAGATTTTTGAGAGCATACTTGGGAGCTTATCCTGCACCCCTCACACCTGTGAATCACCTCAATGAATAGCACTGGTTATGTGTAATAGGGTGAAACTCACTTCTGAATAAAATAACCTTTAAAGGTTTAAATTAGACTTCTGCTGGGTCGCAGGCACAGAAATGAATTACTTATGTGAAAAGCCATTTCAAATCTACAGGATTATTTATTAACATAAAAGACACACAATCAAGGAGCAAATAGGGATGAAAGGTGTTGAAATCTGCAAGGATCAACCTCTTGATCATACAGGAAAAGCCACATGATCCTTTTCTTAAATTCTGTAATTTTCAAAGCACCTGTCCTGTGATGTCTCCGTTACAATCCTGGCTGCTGTGCTCCAACAGGCAGAGAAGTCAGAGTAGTTTGTCTTTGCTCTGACAGGTTCATCAACATATTACAACAGAAACACTGCACTCCCACTTTATTTTCAGTCCATTTACTAAAGGAATGCATCATTCTGGTGTGATACATTTCTTGCCACTGGCTAATTTCTAATGCTGTGCTGAACAGTAAGCAGGACTTTTAAGAAGGGCCAGATGAGAAAGATTCTCAAATATCTTTCTTTTTGTTTGTAACAAAACTGGGCAGAATAGGTATTTGAAAAATGTCAAAATATTGCGGGTTGGCTGGCTTGATGAAAACTGTTATTTTCATATAAATGGCATTTTTGAAAAGCATCAATTAAATCTCCTTCGGCGAATTGGCAGATTTGTGACATCACCTTTTAATATACTTATAAAAGGAAGAGATTTAAATTTGCTTCCTTTCCTAACTGCCCAAAATAAATTATATATTTGCAGTATAGAAAAAAAACCAGACCATTAAAAAGGTCAACAGTAAAATTAAAAAGGTCAAAAACACAATTCAAAAGCTTTTAAAATGTGACTTGCAGGACATTTTTTTTTTTTTAAATACCCTCTTCAGACTAGGGGGAAAATCTTTAAAAAGTGGATCTTATGCAACTTAACTCGATTGGGCAGAGTTGCACTCCCCTCCTTGTTTATCAAGAGGCACAGCTGAGTCCAGAGTGGGGCTGAGGACAAGGGGCTCTCCCTTCCCCAGCCGGCTGCGGGCTCTGCTCCCGAAGGCGTCACCTCCGCGGCTGCTCCAGGCTCTGGGCTCTGTGCCACCAGCACAATCGAGCTGAAAATTATTACATTCCAGTGAAATTGTCGTTTGTTCATATTTTACTAAAACATCTCTTTATTGATACAAGGAATCAGGGTAGTAGCATACAAATTCCTGCTACATCTGGCTGGACTTTGATTTCACCATATGGATCCCAACCCTCCTGTACAGAACGAGACTTCCAAAGGGTCCTGGAGGACCCTGGCACTCAAATAGTCTTGATGCTCGGTGGCATCTGTGAACCAGGTCATGACAAGCAATCAAATCAGGGTGTCCTAAGAATTTTTTACCTTTCATTTGAAAGCTGCCACCTGCTCCTATGGGAGACTGCTTTTCAGGCTCTCCTACTCCACTGCTACATGAAATAGAACAGATTCACGAGTGCTTTCATTATGCTTTGAAATCTCATCCACAGTGCAAATTTCTACAGCCCCTGCGAAATCGGTGGAACTCCTCAGAGCTACAATAACCTGGCAGTATTGTCAGCGTGGAAAACAGGAAGGTGAATAACTCTCATAACCAAGGATTTTATACAAAACCTCTGTAAGGGTTTCAGCTTTTGCTTTGTGAGCCAGCACACACACTTTATACATAAAGATTGAAGACCACAACAGGAGCCTTGCTCTCCAGATGAGAACTCTTTGCAGCAAGGTACAGATGAAACTGATTGCCTGGTGAAATGGGGGTGTTCAAAACTAAGCAAAAGCAGTGCCAAATTTGTTAATTTGGTGGGCAGCATTACAACAAGAGGAAAGAGGCTGTTTATGAAAACACTGCAGCTTTGCCTCCTTTTTAAAGTTTTTACATATTAAACCCACCATTCAGGCACTTGCAGCTGTTCCATCGAGTGTTTCAGCCTTACAGAGCAGCAGTTTCTGGAGCACACGGGGGCTGGCACAGCCACAGCACCTGTACTTGGGCAGGCCAGCACCTCCTGCGGGGCGATGACAGCCCGGGACACTGACGTCTTCATGGGAGATCAAAGGAATTCTTGAGGGGTCAGGAGAGGATGACATGAGGGTCGGACAGCCGTACTGCTTGAGAGCCTTGCAGGCAGGTGATCCACTTACACTGTCATTTTTGGTCTATGTCAAGCAAGCAATTTTTTCTTTATAAAGTGGCTCTGGCTCAAAAAATGCCTTCGCCTTACACCAGCAGCTTCTAGCTGAGTTCTTGGTGGCCAGGTTTTTATGTAAACGGGATCTGCAAGAATGATAAAAGGAGCTAATGTGCTTCCATTGGCAGGCAATGGCTTCAGAAGCTTTGCAAGGGGCTATATTTGTTTCCATGTGATTATTCCTCTATAAAGCAAGAATTTATTGGTTGATTTAAAGGACCTGAGTGCTAGATGACTTCTCTGAAATTACTCATTTCAGTAGAAACTGCAAGGATTTTCTCAGACTCCTTATGCATTTCATAGTGAAGATTTAATTTCAGTGTCCAGTCTCCAATGCCTTTTTTTCTTATCCCTCTATAAAAAGCCAGTCTTGGTTGAGCATGACATCTCCACCAAAAAAAAATGTTGCCAATCTGCTACCTTCTAATTCAAGTCAACCTTAGCCAAGTCAAGATGATGGAAACCTGTCATACAACATGAGAGTTTACTGAATGCAAAGTCTGGTCCTGTCCAGCCTCTGCTACTTCACTTCCAGAGAAGGGAGTTTGCTAATTGCTCTTAAATAAACCTTTTCGATACACCTGCAAATATGCTTGAGATCCAGTGGTTTTTAGTAAGTTGTTGAAAAGCCAAACAAAAACACAACTGTAAAACACTAAGGCAGCATCAACTAAGACAATGTTTAGAGAGAACATGGCCATTATTTAAGCCCTGTTTACACTGATATTTCATGAAGAATTTAGCCTTCAACATGAGAAAAATTATAGGGTGGGAGACAGGAGTCAGGAGTGGGCATTAAAATCCTCAGAGCTTTCATGGTTTCAGCTTCCTGAGAACTTGCCATTGCCATTCAGAGATGTGCAAAACTTTCCTAAGGAAACTCTAAACCATGAAAAACTCATTTAGTTCAATTTAGATGCAGTTTTAATTGAACCTGGGCTGATTTATGCTTTCAAGTAGAAATCATAAAGAACTCATCGGTTGCAACACTATTTCTTTTTGAAAATTACCATCTCCATCTTTCATCTCTCTTCCTGCTCTGTCAGCTGGTTTGTGAGGTCTTTTGAGACCTTAAAAGAGAACCAAAGTCATGGGGAAATAAAAGCAGCAGTTACTTTAGTTGAGGTTGCCAGCTCTGCTCTGAGACCCTACCATGAATTTTAAAAAAAGCAAGGTAGCCCACTGAGCATCAGGAAGAGAGAGCTTAGAGTTATGTATGTGAACACTTTGAACTTAAAAGAGGTTTTATGCAGGAAAGGAAGAGAGCTGCAGTTCTGCCATTTACTTAATTTCAAAATAAATCTACTATTAAGGTTAAAAATGTAACTTTTCTTAAACTGCTAAAAGCAAAGTGACATCTGAAAAATACTACTAGCCAAAGGCCAGATTCTTTAAATATTTTGGAAGAACTAATACCATTATGGCTACTTATGTGAGCATTCCTGTCACAAGGGTGACAGGTTTAACTTACTCAGATGCTTTTCAGGGGAACTCTCTGCTCACAGACACAGAAGACAAAAGCTAAAGCACAGAACCTGGTCTCTCACATCTCCAGCTTTCATTGAATTTAAATGGGTGCATGTGTCACTGGAGACAGAATTTGCCCCTAGCTGAGGACAACTGTAACCCATACACCAGGGTGCTAAAATCATTTAGGTCTTGAGCTTAAGCATCCATGTTGCTTTATCAGCTCGTTGCTGCTTATTTCAGGACTGTAATCTCAAAGAACACAGGTTCTCCATTGTACCCATTCCAATGCCTAATTTTTTACATTGCCTTCTTTGCTTTCATTTTAGCCTCCACCTATACATTCCACCTGGCAAGTCCTCTGACACAAACATGCAGCTAGAGCTGATCCAGTACGCTTGGACAGGGAAACTGAATATCACCACACATACCCCCATCCCCCCAAAAACCCTCCAAAAATCTGAGAAACATAGGGTGTACGTAAGCAGAGACAACTGATCTAAGTCAGTCCTTCTGATGCTAATCTTACTGCAAATAATATGCAGGGTACATGAGAAAATGTCAAATCCACAATACCTCACAATTGCTGGCTTTCACTCCAGCCTGAAACTAATCCAAAGAAAAAATACAAAGGAAAGGCTGAAAGTTCGATCATTATTTCAAACATTTAAAAGAAATAAAAATGTAGCTCCCTTGAAACTGTTACTACATACATTATATATGTAATCTCACAAACTCCCAAAATAATAGCAGAGTCTATGGCTATTAAAGTTTATAGGTGCAAAAAGAATGCAATTAAAACAAGGTATATTTAAATGAAATAATTCCTTCTAACTAAAATGTAAATAAACACCAACATAGAATGTTATGTATAATTATTCTTCCAAACCAGAATTTTTTGATGAATAAAATAAACCTAAACTTTCACCAAAAAAGAAACATTTCTGAAATGCATCAGACTTGCATCCAAACATCTTGTCAGAGCAAAGTATTGGTGTTTTTAACACAGTCTTATTCCATTGAAGTTAAAGTCAGGTGAGTGTCTCCGTTCAAAAAAATCAGCACACAAAACACTTCCAGTTTTAGCATCAAAGATGTGTTTACTGCAAACACAGAAATGTAAGGGAAATGAAACAGTGAAAAGGGCTGCAACAGTTTTAAGGACTTATTTTTAGAAGTTTTACATTGGAGACCTACTAGCCATAAAGTATAGTTTTAATACACAGCGCACATCAGCATTTCATCTCCTCTGCCAACTGGATGTTGCTGCATGTTTCCAATCCCTAGAAAATTTTATAAAGGCAAAATGAACTTTAAATGACTGCTCTCCCCTGCTTTCCGTTCCTTGCCGGGTGCCACCGTGCCAGGCCCGCGGTGCCGCGTGCTCCCAGCGCGGTGTGCGCCCGCGGGAGCTCTCAGCGCCCGGTGCCGCGCGCGGGGCAGCGAGCACGGCGCGCCAACACGCACAGGATGAGGCCCCTAATCACTAACAGCTCCTCTGGAAACTCTAGCAGAGATAAAAACTACAAAGACACTGTTGGTTCCAGTCCCCTTATTGAATTTTCATTGCTGCTTTTATTGTAGCTACGAATTCAGTCCGTAATGTCATGTGTTCTTTGTTCTCCAGCCTGACATACACTTTAATACCCAGCGCAATATCTATGCAAAGACTAAGTGTGTTCACGTGTAGGAGGGTTAACACTTCACTACAGACATGGTTGTAGTTATAGATTAAAACCAACACTTTCAATGATTCTGCAGCTTAATATTTCCAACTCCCATCTCCTTCTGAAGGTTCTCCTCCCCCCCACCGCCCCCCAAAAAAATCTCTGCACAAGAAATGCTGAGCATACAAATTATGTCACTGACATCTGGAAAGAGACATGACTACCCAAGTAAAAAATAAACCCAACGGAGGTCATGGCTTTAACAGACTGTCGCTCTATATTTAAACTGATGGATTCATACAAAGACATAATTATAGAGAACATTGGAATCAGCAGCTCCCAGCACTCTGGATTGCAGGCACAATTGTGTTTACAGGAATTATATTTTAAAGACTACATCTGGCATAAGCTAATTGATACACTCAATATTATGATACACAATAATTTAAACTTAAATTGTGAATAATGTCTACTTATTTTCCTACCTAGATAATAACAACTTTCTTTCAACTATATGTGATCGTGTATGATTTTTCAGGATATTCTTTGCATAAAATCTATTGGTTATGCAAATAAAAGGCTTTGGAGAATAATGTACAGTAACTAATTTGTATAATCAGTTTCCCTCAATTCAGCATGATAATGATATGTAAAGCACATCACTACAGACTGTCTGTGAAATGAATTCTGTCTTAATATGCTAGTCAACTAGCCACTCGACCTTTGCACAGGCTCACTGTAAGAGGAGCAGAAAAACCCACACACATTCTTTCAATTTCTAAAGGGAAATTCGACTCTAGCCATAGAACAAAGAAAGAAGAAATAGAAGTAAAAGAAAATCAAAGAAAAAGTGATTTGGATTCAAGGGGATCAGATGTTTCATTTATTGCAGGTTGGAGACCTTCAATCAGTCAAATGAAAGACACATTTGTATTAAAATACCTACAAGGCAGAGAGAAAGCCTTGATCAGGTGTATTAGATTTAAGTTACAGCTCTCTTGCTGAGAGATGTGAACCTACCTTCCAGTCTATCTGTTCTCAATATTGAAGGTTTTCTGTGTTACAAACATTAGATGAAAGGTAGCTTGCTTGCCTTCCCACGTATCTGCTGGATATTAACTGCACATCTGAAGCGTGCACTACAAGGAGACGTGAACTCGGTGTGCTCTGCAAACAGTCACTCCTAGGAGGGGATGCTGAACCCGTGTCAGGGATGTGACACCAAGTGCAGGGGGGAGGCTCGTCCGCGGAGCGGCCGCAGCTCCATCAGGCACCAGAAGCCAGTGCTTCCAAAGGTACAGCTCCTCCTTGCTTTAGTGGAAAACACGTAATTTGTCCTGTGACAGGGCTGGGAGCCCTGTTACACAGGTAGATAAAGCAACGCCACGGCAAGAGCCCCTGCCCTGGTTCCTGCTGTGTGAGGACAGCAGCGTTTTGTTTGACTTCTCATTGCATATTGTGCAGGTGGTAACAAGAGCCAAGCCCTGACCTTGTTCCTCACTTCTCACACCATCCCTTCCTCACAAAAACTCCTTGAATCCACTGTTCTTGCCCAGACACACAGAAGAGCATCAAGCCTGATTGCAGAGATCAGGCGTTCTTCAACTGCAGTCCTAGCATAACAGATTTGTTTAGATTGCCTGGAGGAGGATCCCAAAGTGTTTTATAAATTGGTTACTGTTGCTTGTAAAACACTGAACCAACATTATTCAAAAATATTTTATCTTATTAATGGGTGCTGTTCAGAAGAGTTTTTGGTTTTGATTAAACTTTATCAAAGATCAGTTCAGTCCAGAGCAGATGTTCTGTAGAGAGACAGAGGCTCCATTACTGCTGGTTACATCACTCATCTCAATTTGTGAAACCCATGTCCAACCATTACCCAGAGCAAGGATTCGGACCTGGATCTCTCCTAGCAGTGTCAATAGTTCCAGTCACTGAGGCACTGACTCTTCCAGCAGGGAAGCATCACCTCTCCTTTCTTTGTCCCAATATAAGGAACTTACAAAGGCCACATACGATAGAAAAATTGTCCTTTCGCCTGCCGTGAGTGGGCACGGACACCAACTGCCAGCACAACAGCAATTACTGCCAAAGTGGATTTGCACAATTAGCCTCAGACCCAAGTATTGATCATCTCAACCCAAAGACAACTTCTTTCTGCCCTTGTGAAGAAAATTTCAGTAATTTCATAATGAGGTTAATCCCATAGGTGCCTACACTAGCTCCTTTGGCAAGAGGAACACACTACACAAATAACTCAAATGTGCAGAGACTGTTCACTGGGAAGCCAGCTTCCCCACCTTGTGTCTCAGGCTTCACCCCAATGTACAACTGTTGCATTCCACAAAGTAAAACACCAAAACCACAGTCTTAACTCAGATCCCAATTTTAAATATTACCTTCTGATATCCAATTGGCTTTTTAAACAAGTCACTATAACTCTGATTTCTGCTTTTATGTACGCATAGCTGCAGATATTGTGTAGTAATATGAAAATTTTAAAGCTGTCCTGCTTGTTAAATAATATCACTGAATAGTCTGAGTTGGAAGAAATCCAGAAGGATCATCAAGCCCAACTCTTAAGTGAATGGCCCATATGGGGATCAAACCCACAACCTTGGCATTATTAACAGCATGCTTTAACCAACCAAGCTCTCTGTCATTGTAAAGTTTAGCTGATCTTTTCATTTATACAGCCATAAATTCTCCATCAATCCAGCACAGGGGTTATTTTTCTTTTGTTTCTTGATCTTTAATACTTACTTTCGAAATAAAAGTAAACACTCCCCCAATAAAATTTGAATAATGCCACGTATCAATGCTATACAGTCAGTGTTTCAGCGCTGGTCAAAAGGTGAAAAGGAATAAATAGAGGACTTTAAAAAGTTTATTTTCCTTTTATTACATATATATATAGTGTTTGTTTGTTCTATTAAACAGAGGACCTATAATAGTACAACTTCCAGGTTGAATGGGGGAAATCTACACAAATATATGTATTCTCCTTACAAATCAGGGTAACACATCATCCCAACTCCACAAGTGGGTTACACAGCAGCAGCACACACACAGCAGTACAGCTGATACACTAAGACAAATTCTGCACCTCAGATGTGGTATTTCATGTACTGTTAAAATCTGCTGAGAAGGAAAGGAGTTGTAACACAAGGCACCATCCTTAACAAAGTGAACAAAAGGACACAATATTACGCAATGAATTCCACAGGGGCTTCATTGTATTTAAAGTGAAATCTCTTCCAGTGCATGAACATTTAATGGTTTAGCTTGATATGTCTTTTTCCATATACAAAAGATCAAAACATGAATTTATTTGTCTAAAGCAGTTTGTATTTGAGGTTGGGGGAAGTAGCCACAGAAGAAGACTGCACAAATTCTCCATGGAGTGCACAGGGGCACTCCTCTGACACCCTGTTGTGCTTGAACCAAACCACAAGATGGTAGTGAGGGCACTGCCTTTCCTTGAAGAGAGCAGTGCACTGAAAGTAGAGTTTATCAGCACCTTCTCTGCTGTGCAGGTTCACATCATCTCCATAGGGCTGAAGAGCTCTAATCCAGAATTGAGTATCAAAGGGAGAGAGGGAAGACCATTGCTATTGTTCCCCCAATAATACAGAAATATTATAATATAGAAAGCAGAGACGTGCCATCTAGACAGCGAGAAAGCAGACCCATGCAGAAAAGCCAGCACACTCTCCCCAAGCCATGGAGCAGGCAGCTTCTGGCAGGACATGACAAAACCCTGGTTTGGAAAGAAATGGCAAAAAAATGAGGCAGATTTCTCTAGAAGCCCACTGACCTCAGTGGTGCACGTCTGAGCCCCGATATTGTTATTACTACACAAGCACCATTCTTAGAAATCTTTTGTGGCAGCATGCACTGCCATATTATTTGCAACTCTTGCCATTTGCCCCCTGAACAATTCTGATCCAAGCAACAACAAAAGCAGCAAGGCTGAAGCTTCATCAAACACCCAAAAGTAGTCTTAATATTTATTGAACAGACATTATTTTCATGAAATTTTCTGAACATCCTGGTTAGCACATTTAAGAAATACCTGAATGCCTTACAAAGCTGTTGTCCAGAAAACATGAGACTATCTGCCTGTCAAACACCTGGTGAGGGTTTGCTGTAGGCCCAGAAAAGCCATGCCCTGAGAAACTCCAGCAGTCATCCTGCCTCCTTACACAGTGGATGGATCCATGTCTCAAATCTTAACCTTCAACTACACTTCAGCAAAGCACACAGAATTATACTGATGTAGGACCCATTTCATGTGGGGAACATGATGTGGTATTTAAAGTACTTCAGAGTCATCACAATAAGCAAACCTGCCTTCTGTGGGGGAATCACCTAAAGACTGGTAAGTGATTAGTTAATTCAACAAGTGCAAGGTCTCCTGTGGTAGTGTCTGTGAAGAGCAAAACACTGTCAGAAAATACTGAAATTTGTCAGGAGGGCTCGTGAAAGCCTTACTTCTGAATTACCTGCAAGCAGCTCCTCAATAGGAGCTCAGCCAACCTCACCTATTGGAAGCTGCAGGAACTGTGAACTTCCCCTAAAGGCAAGAGGGCAGAAAAGCAGGTAGGGAACTGTCTTCCAATGACCTTCTGTTTTTGAGCAAGGCCATTCAAAACTACGTTAAGAGATCACAGCTTTACATGGCTCCAAAGCTTTTTAGCAGGGAGTACGAAACCCTGACTTCAAGCTCCGTTTAAAATGAGAGGAAAAAAAAAATCAAATAAGAAAAGGTTTGCCTAAAAGAGAATCTCAGGGTCTTACTACATTTGGACTTCTTTCAATTCACATTGAGTGCAGTGAAAATAAGACAGTTCTCAGAGTTTTTAGTGGCACAACCTACATTTTGTATCAGTTCATTTCACACATGAGAAGATCCTGCAATCAGGAGACAGGGGTGTGTGGGCACTGGCAGCCATGGAGGGGACAGCATTGCTGTGCTGGCACTGACGGGGAGGGACAGGCTTGTGCCCAGGCTGAGGTTCAGGGTTCACTGCCATCTCCTCCTCCCTCCCTGGACAACAAAAGCATCTCCTGGCCCCAGCAGCAACAGAATGTTTGGGAGGGGAAGACTGTGCATTTGGCGAAGTTGCTGGATGCTCGTCTCAAGGGAAAAATCTGCTTTTACCCCACGTAGACACTAATTGCTAGAAGGATGCTCTCATAAACAAAATGCTGCAGGCCATGGAATCTTCAGCCTCCCCTTCCTGCCCAGCTTCCAAGTGTAATGCATGAAACAGCAGGGATGTACGTGGCAAAACATCCTCGAGTGCAAAGGAGACGTGTGAGCGCATACCATGCACAGCAACATGAGCCAGCAGTTCTTGCTAATCTGCCCACACTGTTTCAGATATGCAGCTAAACTTTAAGGGTGGAATAATCATTTTCTAATCACAACTTGCCAAAACAGGGCAGAATGACAGCTCAAACAAAAAGAATCTACCATCTAATCTAAGATGAATCCAATTTCTTTTTTTTATTGAATATTAGAGTCTTTCAGGAGACTGTAACCTGACATATGCCTCCAATTTTGGTAAATAATCACAGTCATTTTTGCTTTGATGTAGAATATGTGAAAAGTAAGAAATATTTTCCAATTCTAGTTTTTTCAAGTGGAAGCCAGACTTTCATCCATGGCAAATCATTGTATCAGATCATCTCAGAAATATCTGGAACTTCTTATAATCTAAAGTCTTTACCTAGACAATGTTATTGTCTCACTTGTGGCCATTTCAAAAACAAAATAAATTGAAAATTAAATAACAGTATCAGAACCTATGACATAAGGGGTTTGAGGCCAAAGCAAATTAATTTATATCTTAAAAATAAATAAAGGCCATACTATTGCAGAAGAATGCTGCCACCACACTGCAGAGCAGAGCTATCCCATCACTGCCACTTCCTCATACAATGTCACATCTCCTGTATGTAACAGATACATTGCATAATGTTACAGATGGCACAGGTCATAACAGCCAGGATTACATTTATTAAAATCAGATGAAATGCTTATCACTAGATTCAATGTTTTTCCACGCAAGGTGACCTGAGTTTCTTTTTTCTGATCACTACCATAAGATTTTCCTACTGGAGAAAAAATAGCTACAGCTAATTGTTACTTTGCATTGATGCCAATTATCACAGACAACTGCTGTAAATTGACTTTCATAAATATTTGAGCTTAAAAGCGGATCCTCAGTGTCACTATTTTTATTTGCTTTCACCACAATTATTCCTGCAACTATTTTTGTTCACATGAGGGCTGGAGCAATGGCTGATATCTTCACAAATCATTATTCACACAGGAACTGTTGTATAGGAGTGTCAGCAGTGCTCTTTGCTTTTGCACAATCTCCAGTTAAAATGGTCGTGGACAAGGCAAGGCAACTGGAAAAAACCAAACCTCTAGCAGCACCCACTTCTTCCATTATCCTGGAGCTTCACCCTCAGATAGAAAAAGCACCTGAACACCCCCACAGCCCCCACGATGTGCAGCACACACCAGTGACTTCCCACCAGTCACCTCTGGCTGCTCCTGAGGAGGGAACAGGCCTGGGAAGGGGCTTTGTCTCGGGGGGG
>VZTJ01004023.1:1695184-1705593 GCA_013397795.1 Orthonyx spaldingii | reverse complement strand
AAAAAAAAAAAAAGAGAGAGAAGTCATTTCAACCCCAACAATAAAAGGCCAATTGACTTCTCAATTTTCTAGTGGGCAGGAGGAGAAATCAGGCATACGCAGGGAGAAACTCAATTCTCCAAAGCTCTCCCCTTCAGGAGTTCCAGCCCTGCCGTCTCAAGGGTGCTGTGTCCCCTACCACTCGCTCAATTCCAGCTGGGTATTATTTTCTCAGCTCCGAGGGAAGCAGGAATTCATTCTGCATTATTGATGACTCCGGCTCAGCCGCTGCGAGGCCTTTGGTTCAGCGCTTCCCGCGGCTGTCACTCACCCAGTGCTCCCACTCTGCCAGGCTCCTTTCCTCTCCCCAAACATCTCCCTTTCACACACAACCAAAGAAAAACAGCTGAAACAAAACCTGGGGGCCGTGACACAACGACAGACCCCACCTCCATTAAAGCACCAGCCACCGAACTCGTGCCTCAAAGGCAGCAGAAGGACAGGATAAAAGCGGGGGAAGGGGTCTGGGAGAGGGTTTGGCACCACGGGGCAGTCCATCTGTATTTATCTGATCCCTCTTGCCAGGAAGTTAAACATAACACTGACCCCCAGACCACGGCACTGAGGCAGACTGAGCTTTCTGCATTCTTCTGAAACAACAGATCTGATCCCAAAACAGCAAACCCCGACTGAGCACCTGTCAGGGCAGGGGTAGGACGCACACTCTCCACAGGGATGGATTCATCCTTTCCTCTTTCTGCTCATTGCCTCTTGCCCTTCTTTTTCCTTGATTTTTTGTGGGTTTTACCTTCCTTCTTCTACACCCTAAACAGTTACTTCATTTTCTTTTAGAAACCTCAGTGCTGAACACCTACAGTTATGGCGACTGTACAGCAGTAATGAAGCCTCAGTGTTTCAGGTGGGAATGCTGGATGCTGGAGGTACATTAAAATCATGAAAAAGCACCAGAGATCTGGTAATTGCCAACTAGAACTAGCACCCATAGCCAGTGAAATGCAAAATACATGTACAGTTTTGTAGAAATCAGTTCTGTCCATCAGTGCAGAGCTGGGTTGCAAGTTGTAGAGTAGTTCAAGTCCAGTCCCTAAGAGCCTCATGGGTTCTTAATCCACTAATTTCTCCACACTGACGTGCTGGATCAGTAGTTTGATCCTGGCATGTAAGGGTTTACATGAAGAACTAGGCCACTTTCCTTGGTTCTAAGAAAAACAGAACTCAGTCACAGGTTCACAGCAAAAACAACTCTAATCAAATACTTGGTTTATTCTAAATTAATTGAGAGAAACATCAAGTTAATTTCTGTGATACAGGTCTAAAATGACAAGTGGTGTCTTCCATGTGCTTTTATGTAGTTCTAGGAAATTTTGGGAGGAAAACCTTTCTAAAAACTATAGACATTTAGTATTCAGGCAGTGTTAGATCTGAAGTTTCAAAATACCAAAGGAAGGAAGTAAAAAATTTGTATTCAAGTTCATACTTTTCTCCTTCCTAGAGCTAGAGGGCTTGAATCAGCAGCTCCCCTCTGCTTGTAATAGTGCAAGAAAAACCTTTTAAGAGTTCTATAATGATGTCTTTATTTTCGTGTATATATGTAGCAGCTAAAACTGTCTCTGTATTATTTACAACCGTGAATGAAGAATGGGAACAACAGTAGAAGCTCCCCTACTTGCCCGATTTGTGGATATTTTATATAACTGATTTCTAAATGTTTGGTAATGTCTATTCACTAAGGTTTGTATATTTTGGCTTCACCACCCCCAGCACCCTCCTTGCACCACCTGTGCAATACCTGAGTAGCTTGTGACCTTTGAGCACCTCTACCCAAACTTCTTACATTATCAGTTTTAACTGTGCCCCTCAAACTTGCCCAAAACAGGGAGAGGCAGGAGTTATTTGAACTGTTCACCGAAAGACAGCAATTTAAAGAACCTATACAACAAAATTCTATCTTACTCCGACAGTTTAAATGATTGTGAAAAAACCACCTAAGAAAAAAAGTTCAGCAATTTCACACAGTGGAAAACAGCCCAGGGCACAAGAAAACTAAAACCAAACAGTTTGCCATCAGTGCTGTAGACTGTGTTCAGTAAAAACAAAAGATCAAACAAGTTCTGTAATCATTATATAAAGCACATTTGCTATGGCATGTGAAGAAAACATACTTCCTTCCTAATACTAATTAACATTAGAGAGTTGTGGGCTGAAATGTGGGATAAAAATAGCTGTTTAAACTAATCACTCAGCAAGATGTAAATGTTACATATAAAGTATACCTAACGGGTTGGAATATTTATCCCAGAAGTAAAGAAAGCTTTCACTACTCATGAATTATACAAGTTTCTCTTCCTGCCTCACTGCAACAATGCATGGACTCTTTGTGAGTATGTGATGGCTCTTCATAGAATGTCTACCATTTTCCTTATTTGTAAGTATTAAAAAAATTTTGGAGTAGCAATAGTTATGGGGAATGAAGGAAAGTGGGAGCAGAAAACATAACACCAAATTGTTTCATAAACAGCACACAGATACTCTGACAGCCTAAGCCACGCTGTGACTGTCAGCCAGTGTCCAGGCTGGAGGGTGGCAGACACTGCAGCAAAAGCCACAGCTGCCTGCAGGACCTCACCTGAGCAGCACTTCCACAGCTCCTCCAAGAGCTTTCCTAAAGCACACAAACCCGACAGCTCTTGGCATTCTTGGATCTACCTTTGTTTCTCTGAAATTATTTCTCCTTTCAGATGTGCTCCATTCTTCCACAAATAACTCCCAGGAAATGTTATCCTCCTTGTCACCTCTATCTATTCCTTCACCTTTCTCCATCCTATGGCTGCCCCACTGCTACCAGCACCACTGTTCAATGGCTCCTCATGGATAGGAAGGGAAGGTGCTCAATGACTGGGATGACAGCAAGCAGACCACCAAAGGATCCAAAATATTCCTGAACATAAATTTTATTATAAAGTTCAGGAAGCCAAATGTTATTGAAATAATATTTCAATAGTTTCATAGCAACAACATTTCAGATGTTTCCTAGTCATTTCCCCCAGCAGGAATTCCAGGTAGGGTAACAACTGGAGAAAAGGTGTTGAAATGTGCAGTGGTTAAGCATTGCACAGTTGAAAAGTCAACACGTTTCTCTCAGTTTAGAGAAGTACAGTATTTCCAGCCTCCAGCATTTCTAAGCACCTGTTGTCTAATACAGATAGCAATTTATATTTATGTTCTTGAGTCACAACAGTGGTCTGCAGGACTCAGCTGAAATATATCAGTAAAAGCACACGACAACATTTCTGGGATCCCTGCCCCCCTCATCCCACATTTGGCAGCTTTGGGCTGGATTCAGGAGTGCTTAAATTACCCAGCAGAAACCCATCACAAGAAGATACATTTGACATTGGTTACACTCCAGCTATATGAAGACAAGGCTGTCTAATGGGAGCTAGGCTAATGGAAAAGAAAATAGTAGGGTTTTCCTTCATCACCAGGGAAATAAAACACCCCTCTGAGCAACTTCTGTAATCCCAGTCAGATTCCAAACTCCAGCTACCCAGAACTCCAATCTCCTGCTGCAAGCATCACAGCATTACCACTTCAGTCTGTAAAGACTAAATAAATGAAAGCAGTCAGTAGGAGACAGAGAATACAACCATGACAGCATGTTCTCTTTGTCCTCTTCCAGAACGCTGTCAGCAGATGCTTTAAACCAAGGAAGCAGATGAGCAGGAGCTCTGATGAAAAATCTTCAGGAGCACAGACTTAACCTGATAAAAAGGGAAGACTGTTCAACAGCACTGTTTAAGATCAGTCTAAACTGACAAGGTAATTCAAATAATCTGGCCATGTAAACTGAGTCACAAGGCTCCTAAGCCAGCCAAATCACCCCCTTTTCCCCAAAGTAAAACCAAAATCACTGAAATTTAAAAAGCAATTAGGCATAATGTGCCCAAATGCTTTCCTAAGACAAATTCATACCCCTGAAAATGGAACTGTTTGGGGCAACACAAACACCACCTCTGCTCCGTCTTAAAACATGATTCATACCACTAAGTGCTTTGTTTCCCTCTTGCAGCATGTAATGTTTGGACTTCTTAAAAGGGTCATATTGAATTAACGGGTTCACCTTGAAACCTCACAGTGGAACAAAAAGCTGTGTGTCAAACGGCACTCCAGAGGGGACCAGCTTGCAAGAATGCCATTCTCCCCTGTTCAGTAAGAGGAACAAGTGTTGTGACAACCTTTAAATGCTCAGGTCCAAACCACAGATCTTCTCCCATGCTCCTTTCAGCTTGCAGCAGAGCGTCCAAAATGCGCAGGCTGCATTATGAGCACGGGGCAGGAGAGCCCGCAGGGAAGCGCTGGGGGAGCTGCATATCTAACCACAGACATACTGCAAGGATCAGCAACCAGAGACTGGTTATATGGCTGTCACAGCTCATTGGATTTCTTTGTCTTGATCCACTGTAAGCATTTAAAAGACAGCCCTGTGTTCCCGTGTCTAAAAGTATTTGGTAAAGCTCATATATCTTCTAAAGGGGAGGAAGCAAGAAATAAACTCAAAATTCTGACTTTAAATAACCTGAAATAATAGTAGTTTTATTCAGAGGAGTTGAGAACAAGTTGTGGAGAGAGTGACAGTGGTGGTAACATCTTTTAAGGCTTTAGCTTACACATGTGACCTATTGGGTGCATTGTCTCAGTCATGTAGTGCACAGGGAGCTGGAAGTGTAGCAACAGATAAAAGATACGGCTTACACTGCTGAAAAAATGTGAGCCATTTCAGCCTCTCTTGTACAGCCATGAATGGCTCATTCACAGAGGGAAGATTTTTCCAGCAAAGGGAACACAACCCCAGAAAGTTCCTCTGAGAAGAAATTTTTTCCAAATTATAATGCAGAGCATCACTTATGCAGAGTCCCTCAATAAAGGTTTTGTGGAAAAAAATGCTTGGCTCTCTTCTAGGGACTGAGGTTAATCTACTGAGCCTCAACACTGATTTCTGAGACCAAAACCAGGTAGGTCCTCTGCAGGTTCACACCTCACAGGAGGGAGCACCCAAGATTTCACAGCATTTGCAATATTTCACAGAATAAAGAATAAATTAGAAGCGGCATTTCCGTATGGAAGCAGAGTGACTTGAAGGGGCCTGGCCATCTACCCTGTGGTGAAAGCAGATATACAGGATGATTTTACTTCTGGGTTTGTGTGTGTGGACTTGTGTAAAACATGCAGGTGCTTTAATGAGCATCTTCCTTCTGCAAGGTTCATCATGGTGATGATAAATGTCATGGATGCTTCAAAAGTTCCATCATGGTCCATGATTAAAAGAACAAGTGGTACAATAAGATTCTCATCAACAGAGTCTGCTTCAAATGTCATCTTTCCATGTGCTACAGCACTACACATTCCACATGTTCTTTGGATCCTTCAAGACAAGGCTGCAGCACTTCCCTGCAGGGGTGAGGAGGCTGCCCTGCATCAGGAGCCCAGCACTCCCCAGGGAGCTTTTCCAGAGCTGTCTGCTCAGAGCACAGCAAAGCATCAGCACAGCGTGAACAAACGAGTTCTCACTTGAGAATCTGTAAGGAGAGGTCTCAGGTGCTGCCTTTGCTTCAGAACAAAAAAATCAGGTGGGTGGTATTTGCTTTGTCCCAGTAGCAAACTCATCAGCTGTGCAAGCAGCAGCACCAACGTGTAGAGCACAGCCCTTGCCCCAGGAGTTTGTGATCCAAGAAAAAGACAAGAAGCAGCAGCAGGAAAACCAGGACACAAAAGCAAAGCGGGTCAGCCCTCACAGAGCACCCCCAGCCTGACCACAGTTATGAGACAGAGAAAGAGAGCAGTTTTTGATATAGTAAGATGGGAAGGTTAAGGGAAGAGAAGACAGATTTGGAGCTTTTCAGGGAAATCCCCCTTAGTCCAGCTAGTCCTCACTCCACAGCTATTTCTCCCTTTCTGTCCTTCCACCTTATTTTGCCCTTAATCTCACTGTGCATTTTTCCTCCCAGCTCAAAGAGCAAACTCACAAGGGAGCCAGATGTGCTGAACGTATGGGTATAAAGAGGCAATCTGCATAACAACAAGAACCATATGAAATAATCTCATTTTTCCCATCTTGCTTCTATTTTTTTCCCAGTGGAAAGAAATAAAATATAGACCTAGTCCATGGTTTGTTCTTTTCAAAGCAATTCCATTTTCTTTCATTCCTTCCTCCACCTTTCAGAGCTTGGATGTAATATATGGCTGTACAAATACTTCCCATCCACATACATGTATGCATTGCTGTTTTGCAGCTATATTGAAAAGATCCTTTCTCTCCAAATGATATCATCTGAAGTGAAAGACAAGTGCCCCCCATGGTCAAGTAAATAATCTATTGTTCAAATTGCAATTATACTGTATAAATGGAGTCTCATTAGCTTCCCTGTGAGCACAGTTTAAGCCCGAAGAACTCAGTAAGCAGTAATTTTGAGGAGAGAGAATCATGAAGGGAGAAAAAAGAAAATTATTGGTCTGTTGACTGTAAAAAAGGATGATTCTCTTTTGATCTATGTTGTTAGAAGCCCATAGGGGATGCTGAATACAGAGATAAGGCTCTTGGTCAGGGTATTTGGATACACACATTTGAATAGTATCTTAACCTAGACCACACATTCCTCTAAAGAACTCATATTTTCTCTCATTATATAACAAATGTGTTTCACCAGCTTCCTACACGCAAAGATCCCAAACGGGAAGCAAAGGGAATCTCCACAGAGAGGAGTTTCACAACAAGGGATGACATCTCCTCTGCTGTGTTGACAGTGAAGAAAGGAAAGTGGCTCAAGAAGCAGAACAAATATTAAAGCTTAAGTAAGTTCAAGTGTCTGAGTGGTCTCTGGAAAACCCTCTCTCTTCACCTATTAAGGAGACTGGATTTTGCAAATTCCTTCAACCATCAGCAAGGACTGTAAGTACCGAGCACCTATAAAAACCTGGCCTCAGCTGTGGGTGCTGAAGACCTACAACTGCAGCCAAAGAAAATCTGGTCTCCTGGATCTTGCCCAAAGCCAGCTGAATCAAGTTTTGGACCAGCTTTAAGAATTTTTGCTCAAAGACGTAAGAAACTGGATCTTCCCCTCGTGCTGTGCACCATGCAAACGTACCCTGAGAGAGAGCCAGCAGCACTCCCAGCCAGAGGAGGGATGGAGAGGGAGCTGTGGTCACAGCATGTTGGTTGCAGGGCCATGATCACAAGGCAGTATTTATTTAAAAAGTGATTAAACACTAGAATTTAGTGCCTCTGATAATTTTGCTGTTCCCATTGTACTGCTTCTATGTCCAGCCTACTTTATTCTGTTCCTTGTTCAGAACAGACCACCACTGAAGTTGTCATTTTAAAATATTCTCCACTGTGATTAAGCAACTGCTGCAGTCAAGTAGTTCTATCTTCTATCAAAGTTTGTAAATTGCAGTATTTTAAAAAGATGCGAGAAGAAAATAATCTGGTATATAATAGTTACTTGATTTTTTACATATGTGTAGAAAAAATAAGCACATTAGATCTCTAGCCTTTAATTAAAAAATAGTTGAGGGGAGGGAGTAGTATCTTAATGAGTAACATCTGACCAAAAAGTACTTAGTAAATCATACCCTAAGTGTGGCCAAAAACTGTAAGATTTACTGCAAGTAAATCATTATTGCTATCTGAGTCTGAATAGCTTCCATCTGATTTCTGTATGGAAATACACTCCATGGAAGCACAGCCTTGAACTTCAAAGGACATGCAGGATGCTACTAATTTCTGTATCTGACAGTGTGATGCAATGTTTGGATTTGCATCTCTGCACTTCAAAGTGTGGCGCTCTCTTGATAAGGTCTCCGTTTATTTTGACATGGATTCACAGAGGTGAACAAGAAAGCAGCACCCGAAACAGACAGTAACTCCCCCAAAAAGCAGGAAAAAAAACCCCAACGAACACAACAAAAACCCCAAATCCTCCTCTGTTTGCTTCTCTCTGAATTCAGTAATGCCCTGGAGACCAAGGATTACAGAGGAAGAGTACAAGTCATGGTTGCAGTACTTCAAGTAATCTCCAGTGTCCAAAACACAGTGTCAACATATGGTACTCAAATGCAGATTTGGAACATCTTTGAAGTAATATTGAATCTGACTAATGGGTAAAATGCAGACCTAGCTGCCTTTTTTTCTTTATTATTTCATATTGAGGTTGTCAGAATTTCAAGTAGGGCAGCTAGATGCTGGTGCATCTTTATTCTGTGAATTACACAGATTTTTATGTGAAAAATATCACCAAGATGAATTCTGATAGTCCACTTTACCTTTTGCCAACCTGGCGAGACCAGGATCCTACAGGATACTGATATAAAAGCTTCTTTGTCATTTTATAATGACACTTAAAAATTCACACTCTACATGTGTACAATGTCTCTCACATTGTAGTCCTAAAGAAAACTCTAAATGCTGGGATATGTTCACAACTGCAGTACAAATTTTATTCATACCATCAAAATACATAAACAAGCCTCCTGCAACTACAGCTCCTAGAACTGTTCTCACTTCCCTTGTATAAAACATCAAAGTATTTTTCAATATCAACAGCTGCTGACCAGGAGCATATATACAACTGCTATAATTATTTATTTATAATTAATTAAGCACTGATCATGTTCAACAAAAACATTTGGGAGAAAAGAAAATTCTTACAAATCTGACAGAACGGAGAGAGGTGTTGGGGTCCAAAAGTGGAAAAATCTTTGAGCTGAAAATCCAGAAGGAAATTGCTGACTTTTTGAAGCCTTGTGTGGTTCAATGCAGGTTCAAACAGCTGCCCTTAAAGTCACATTATGTAAGATACCAGTGTCACTGAAGTTCCTAATTGTGGAGTAATTACCAGGTATCACATACCCTAGGTATCCAGGTATACGCTGTCTTTATAATTTAGTTTGCATAATATGCCACTACATGAAAAGAACTGTCTTTGTATTTAATCATCTTTGATTTTTTTAGGGTTTTTTAAGGGAAAAAAAGAAAAAAAATATCAAAGCTAACAGGACTCGGAAGATTTGTGTAATAAACATCATATGCAGATTTTTATTTCCCAATTCAGCTGGAGATCAATGAAGTATTTTGAAGTTTGATTAAGGCAGTTAAGCCTCTCAAAAGTTCCTGTTTCAACATTAAAAATAAGTTGGTTGTACTGTTGTATTAATTTTTTTTATAAAGGAATAGCAAGTTTCATTTGCTCAATTAAAAGACTGAAAATCAAATACTGTTCAAAGAAAGAATTCAAAATTAGAATGCTACTTCTTACTCATTATGGTTAGTTATCATTCACTCCGTGCAATATTTACGCATATTCCCAAATCCCTTGGTCCTTCCTGAGGCGAAAAAGGTCAGCAGGAGTTTTGACTACATCCTTCAGGATTTGGCCCATATGGAATTAGAAACCTATGTAATTCCAAACATTTTCTCTATGATATAGAATTCTCGCATACTTAAGCAACTTCGTATTTAGAACGAATCTCAGAGCTTAAATGCAACTCGCATCTGGATCATAGATTGTGCTTTATATTATACAATCTGCAGTTACTGGAAATGTTTGTATCCTTTACTGAGAAAGAATGATTCATTTCATAGAAATTTTCATCTGCTATTAATCTTCCAGGATATAGTTAGTGTTCTGATATTTTCAGATATTGTTTTATGGAGGGATTTAAAGTAGCTCTCCCTTGGCAGCCTGCAAGATTACTCAGTGATTATAAGCAACTCAATACTGTATGACAGCATTTCCATGCAAGGGACTTACAATCATGTTTCATTAATTCGGCTTGAATGAAGCCTCATTTCAGGCCTTGAGGAGCTTAAGATTTATGTGAAATTAATAACATAACAGATGTCTTCACAATTTGGTTCCTCTGAAAAAAACTGATTACTTTGAAAACTTCAATGCTTTAAAATGCAGACTGAGGGAGTTTTTACTCTAGGGTAAAGAGTTACTCGTTTATATCAACTGAATCTCGGAACTAAGTGGAATTTAAATGTCAGATTTATATTAAATAGTCATATTCACCATTATTACATGTAATAAACAAAAGCCTACTACTTTCATTAATAAGCAGTGTTGGACATTTAAACTAAAGCTTCGAGAGATAAAGTCAGCACCTTTGCTAAGCAGTAGGAGTAAGTGAGACACAAGGGAGGTAAAAGAAGAATATCCAGGAAGCCCTGGGTTTTTTATCTTTGTTTCTGATAATTTAATCATCTTTTCCTCATAGGAAAACAAAATGCATCTGTGCTCACACAAAACTCCCCACTTTATAAGAGTTGAAGCTGTCTCTTGTGGATGCACATGCCTAAGGCCAAATGCCTTCTTTCTTTCACAGGACACTTTAAACGCTAGCTTCTCTTC
>VZTJ01004023.1:1568523-1695133 GCA_013397795.1 Orthonyx spaldingii | reverse complement strand
TTTTTTTTTTCATTTTTTCAAAAATTCAATTCTTTTATCTAGGCTTCAGCCATGCTAGGTGCCTTGCAAGCTGAATTTTAACGCATGTATGAGCAAGGGGTTTATCTTTAAGGAAACTCTCTATGCGATTACTTCTCCAAGTCCAAAAAAAAAAAAATAATTGAAATAAAAATTATCTCCTAGCTTTGCTTTTTGATCCGATATGCTGAAGGGCACGGGGAACAATGCATTTTTGATTCACACACTCAAGTACAGCTGATAGGATAGTCTCTGTGATGGTTCGATATGCAAATGCGCTACATTAAGGGTTGAAAAATTGACACAGTGCAGGATATTACAGCTAAAACACTATCAGCAAAATCATAACAATTAGCTGTTTGATTGCTGCAGACACGGTTCATGCACCAGCCTCACATTTATAATGAGGTATCCCCGATCCCTTTCTTGTCTCGCCCCACCCTCAGCACCATGTCCACATTGATACCATGCCTCGCCAAGAGGTAAGGGCTCCGAGATAAAGATGAAATATCAAAAGCATTAGTATAAATTACAATTGTACATTATTAGCTATTTAATTACATGAGATATCAGAGTGGAGCTTGCTGATTTCATGCTTATGTTAAAAGTTACCATGGCAGTATTTCTCCCTTGCGAGACGGCATCAGGAATTATTGCTAGCACATGCTAAAACAGACAAAGCAATGTATTCTCGCCACATTCTCTCCCTAAGTTTAATACCAAGGAATTCCTTAGGCATCTGAAAAAAAAAAAAAAAAGCACATGTCTGGCATGGGGCTGTGAACCAGATCTGAATTTGGAGATAAAGTCGGCATCCTAGGCCTAAGGCGGGTGGCTGCTGTGCTGACTGCGGAGGTGACTTATTCTGCTCTCCATGAGGGACACCCGGTTTCCCGTGCACCAGCACCCCCCTCCTCGCCCACACCCCCCCGAGGGATGGCATTAGCTGTGCCTCCAAAAACAGCTGCTTATCAGCTCCTCTGGAGGGAGGAAGAAGCAGTGGGTGGCAGAAGGTTGTTGCAAGGAGCGGGGGATGGAGCGAGGAAGGGGGGTAGGGGGAAGGAAGAGGACCAAAAAACAGGAGACATTAATAAGGATGAAGGAAAAGGGGGGGAACTGTACTCTACCCAAACATGAATGCAGACAAAGGCCTGATCAAGCAGCACACTTATTCACATGCCACTGATTTCTCCTTATTTACAAACATGCAAGATAATGCCTAAATATACCCACCAGTGCATCAGAGAGAGAGAGAGAGGGAATCAACATAGATGTTTTTTGGTGTCTTGCCTCTTTTTAAAGGAGAGAAATCATCATTTTACAATACACATCTAAAAAAATTCCTCTGTGATGAGATGTAACAAATGCTGGAGTCTCACATGGAGTTCTTCCTCCAAATTCCCCAGCTGGCCCCATCCCCAGGGCCTGTGTGCCACAGCCATGCAAAGCCATCTTCAAAGGTGCTGGGATCCCCCTAATCGGGCAACAGGGAACCATGTCGGCATGGCTGGATCGGAAAGGCTTGAATTTAATGTCAGGCTTTTACTTCTTTTTGGTCTTTTGCACGAGATCTCTGTGGACTGTGTGGTTAACAAGGACAGGCGCTGACAGATGCTGTCATGCACCACAGCAGAAACCTTCCTGCTCAGAGAAGATAGACTTAAAGCCAAATGAGCAATATAATTTGAATCGATTAATGAATCACAGAGAGCTGGGATGGCAAAGGCTCTCTTTAGCCCCATGCCAATGAAGTGTTCTCACCCATGACATACAGGCCTTTTTTTGGCAGAAGCACGCTGAAGCACACCAAAAGCCTCCATCAGAAAGGAATCACTCACCACTAAGCTGCAGACAAATGGACCTGAAGGTCCAGGTCTCATTTTACCTCATCTGTTTTCCAAAGGTTCATAGAGCATTAGTTTGGAAAGAGAAAGTAACATAAAACTTATCACTTATTATGTTTAACACAGGGGTGGTATGACCTCAGGTACCAACTCCTTTATCAACGACAAGGAAGGATTGAAGGGTTTGAAGCTGTTGCTGGGATCAATCTGGCCCCAAAGAGGTTTGGATGATCTTTACTTAAAAGTTTTTCCCTTACACTGTAGTTTGAACAGGTAAAAGCACAGAACATTCTAAATAAAATCCTTAAAAGGGATGAGAAAGCCTGAATGCAGCATTTTCCCTTTTTTATCCCACTCTAATGTATTAATAGAAAGTATAGCGAAGAAAATCCATGCACTTTAATGCACTTTGCCTTAAAATTGCTTAATTTTAAGGTATTTTTTGACACTTTCCCATCTTTGAGCACATCCATCAATAGCCCCAGTGACTGGTGCTGTTCCTCTGCTCCATTCTCCTTTCCTCCATCATCAGATTTCAAGTCAGCTTTGTCTGGTACCAAACATACAAATTCCCCATTTCTCTGAATAGTTTCACCTCCTTGTCAACCTTTTCTAAATTATAACATCATTTATCACAATAGAACAATAAAACAAGTGTTTTAGAAAAGCTGGCTTTCAAGAAAAAATAGAGGAGAAGTATTAGGGTAGTTCAGAAGCCAGTAAAAGTTTTCTAGAAGTTGTAAAAGCATCTAATATGGAAAGCTGAACTAAAAGATAATCTGACTCCATATTCAATTACAACACTTCATTTATGCCATGAGAATTATGTTTAAACAATGACATATTTTCTTCTATTCTTTTTTGCCCAAAATAAAATTTCAGCATTACAATCTTGCTAGTATAAAAGAAGTGGAACACCAAAGGCCTTTTTTCTCCAAACCCCTCATCGATACTAACGCCCTCCCTCCAAAGTTTAGGCTTTGCTGAATCAGCGTTTTGACCAGCTGGAATGTTCTCCTCCCATTCCACACAGCTGCTCTCACTTGTTTGGAGATGGCTATTGAGATATGGGGAACGACTGCTTACACTGACATTCTCATGAGAATAAGATCTTGGACTTAGCCTACCATGCAGAAACAGTCTCTTATGAGGAAAAATTCCAGAAAGAAGAATAATAAAAATGCATATCAACGTTTAACCTGACTTTGTAACTTTGTGCTTCTCACCCCAGCTGCTTCATGTGACAGTGGTGACAGGACCTTCCCCCTTCCAGCTCCGGGGCTCCACTGGATGCTGGACTCAGTTACACCTTTGAGCACCTTAATTTAGTTCTGGAGAGGTATTCATACTCTCTCATGGTGCCCCTGAGTGGGTTTACAACTTGGTGTTACTCAAAATCTTCAAAACTCCAGAGTTAGTAAGCATGGTTAGATTGCATTTTTCAGCCCTTGAACACACAGTCCCGTTCCTGAGTCCAAAATGGGACAAATAATCTCATCTCTCTTGGCTTGCTGGAGTCCCCAGATAATACTACTAGATGCCAACCCATCTATTTAAAAAGAAAAACATTCACAGGCACATTAGTGGCGCAGTTAAATAGATAAGAATTCATTTAGATCAATATTATCAGGGGAGCAATGTCCTTTCAGCTCCAACAACTTTTATTTAAAAAAAAAAATTCCAGCAAACAACCACCTCAGATCACGGTAAATGGAGCCAAGCAATTTCTTCATATAATGCTTGTTATATTCACTTTAAGGGGAAAAGTAAATGAAGACTATAATAGGAAAAACAAAAACAGGCAGATCTAACTGTACAATAAATACAGAACGTGCCCTATTTAATCTGCTTACAGTAAAATCCACTGAGCAAAATTATAATTTGATATGGCTCAGCTTAGCCAATAGAAACTCATAAAATGTCTTAACATCATAATACATTGTACAAAAGAATCACTAAGTACCATAAAACATATGGGAATATGGGTCTGTATTCATCCATTACTCTTTGCCAGTGTAGCATATTAAAATGGTTTCTATTTAAGTGCAGAGATCCCTGAAGTATACTACAGTCTTAATTAAAATGTCAATAAAATGCAAAAGTGCATTGGGGACCTTATCTGATTTTTAAATTTTTTTTTGTTAACTCTTTCAGAGAGTTATTTCTTAATAGCTCCATTACACTACTGAGGTTTGGAGCAATTAAAAATAAACATAACTAAGCCATTTTTAATAATTAGCTGCAATCTGAGCATGATCTGTATCCTTTCTCTGTAGTACTACTCCCTGCAGGACTAGCTGGCAGGTTAAGGCAAGACTGGAAAAGTAGGTCCTAATTGGAGGCCAGGAAACAATGCTTTGGGTATTCTCATTCCAGTATTTGATTTTCTTTCAGTAGCTTTTAAGAAAGAGAGCAAGATAGTTTTGTGATTCTTTTTCTGAGATCAGAGACCTTGGCCAGGTAAGAAGCTGTTTGCTTTTCAGTGACTCTTGGGACAGGTTTTCCTGGGCATGGGGGACACTGACCTGTGGGGCAAGTTCTCTCTCTGAAGTTCTTGCCATGACTTTCCATGGGGCATCAGACCCACTGTAAATGGAAATAAAAACTGGAGCTGGCCAACAAATTATTATCTACTTACTTTTTCTTCTCTTTCAATGAAATTAAAATTGCCTTAGAAAAATTCCTTTTTACAAAAAAAATCAAGACACATCACAATATTTTTCCAAAACTTGAAACAACGTTCAGTTTTAAGGAGAAGATCCTATCCTTGCTTTTCGTGATATAGGAATGATAACAATGGAACAAGTAAGCAAGCTTTTCTCTTTCTGCCTCTTCCATTCTCCCAGCCTCTTGTACCAGAAGAAGTATTAAAGATAAATTCATTTTACCCTACACAATATTTCTCTAAAATCTGCATCCCCTTGAGGAAAGAAGGAGTATCTTTGGAATTGAATCTGTCTATTCCTAGCAAGTTCGAAATCTTTCCAAAAATTGTGATACTGGGAGCAACCCCGGCGCACTGGCAGAGCTGTGGGAGGCACTGGTGTGGGGTCCTGGGTGGCTGAGCCAGAGCAGGAGGACTCTCCTGAAAGAGGTGAGCTTGGACCAAGGCTGATTCTGCTTTGAGGCAGTGTGGAGAATACTCTGAAGTCTGTGGCGGTGCCTAGTCCAGCCTAAAAAACCTGAAGGATCAGAGTCTCTTTCTCCACACTTGTGGTACACACAGGCCGCAGATCGACGTGGCCACAGCCGCTGACTTGTCACACGGGACTGGCACTTACCTTCCCCACACCAGGAAAACAAAAGACAGTGCTGGTTTTGAAATCTGCATGTAGTGGCTGGATACATACCGTGACTGTATTTTTAGTAGGCTCGATAAGCAGAGAAAGAAAAAAAAAAATAGAAGTAAATAAGAGAAGAAAGGTTTACCAGATCAACATGCCTTCAGATTGCAGCAGGATCTGTTTTTCTTTCTACTTCACCCCCCTCTGCATCCACTTCATGTTAAGTGACAAGCAGTTGGCAGGTTGTGCAGATATATTGACAATAGAGGACATATGATACAGCTGTGAAGATTTGTCTTACCAGGGTTTCAGCTGGTTTCTACTAACCAACAGCCAACAGCCAGATTTTGGGGGTTATGACCTCTAGTTATTTGAAAGACCTAGGGGGAGGAGGCAGGCAACACATTTTATGCACTAGTCTGCTGTTCCTAGAATATCTTTAGAACTTTTACTCTCATAAAACTGACTCTGTTTAGTGATTCTCTAAAAATACATTTTTTAAAAAAAAGTGATTGGAAAGGACGTATCTTGTGAACAGAAGTGGAAATTTAAAGTCATGGGGCCCTACCTTGTATGGTGCTGAGCAAGAGCTTCCTGCAAAGTGCCAAATATTCTTACCTCCAAGGGGTTATATGGAAAGTGAAGGCTTTTAGCCCAGTATATTGTATTCCCTTTGGTGAGCATAGCCCACATTATGTTTTTCAGTTCCTCCAATACTTTTTCTTTTAAAGCTAAATTAATAAAGGATTTGGACTTCTAACAGCAGAGCAACTATCCTGTCAACCTCATATGCACTATGTGGATTTCTTACAGACATACTCTTTTCCATAATCCTAAAGGTGTCACGTAGCATTACTAAATGCATCACTTCCATGTGATGTCACTGTAACAGTTGGGAGGAAAAGGAAGAACTGCAGCTCTAGAATGGACCAGCTGCATCAGGCAAACTGACCCACTTGAGCTTAAATGAATAATAAATCAAATTTTGACTGCCAAACAGACGTACAAGCTCCTACAAAGCACGTGGATATTGCGTCATGATTTGACTAAGTTACTCCTGTCAAGTGTAAAAGTAACGGAAAACTTTAAAAATATAGTAAATGTCCAACAAATAACCTTGAAATACTCAACTAAATCACTGGATTAGGCTCAATAGAGCTCACTAACCTATCTAACTCTCCTGGGCAGACTAACAGAAAACACTTTCCACTGGGTACTCTAAATACAAAGCCAGAGGAAATCCTTCTAACAGGTAAGTCCTGGCGATGGGAGTGTGAAGCCTTGCTGTGGGTGCTTTGTAGAGGGGCCTTGGCAGCTGGTAGAGCTGGCCACAGAGTTGTCTGACCTGAATAATAACATACTCATATATTCAATAGACAGAACTTCCTGAGGACCTTCTGGTTTTTGGAAGGCAAGGGAAGAACTGAAAATTGACAAATGGAAGAAAGTGAAATCTCCACGATGTTCTCTAAACCAGCCAACTCCTTGTTCCTTGTTACTGCCAAGAATTTTATTATTACTAGAGAACACACCACAACAATTGCAAATTTTAAATTGAATTAGACTTAAGGAGACTGGTCTGTAGGAACATATTTATATGATTGGTTTCTAATGTTATAATTAATTATAAAAATAACTTCCCTGTAGCTATCACATACGTATCTATATTTAAATAAGTCTGTTTTGTCTTATCAAGAAGTGGGTTAGCAGAGACAAAATTGCTGTTATTTAATGTTTATTAATAAACCATTAAACTAAAACCAATGTGCAAATCTTTTCTTGCATCTTTAAATACACTACAGTCAAAAACATTACAGCCGGTATGTACAAAACATTTTTCAGGAATGGCTTATGTGAAGTAAGTTTATATCCTATTCACATCTGAATTAACATTCATCTGCAGGCAAGTGAATTAGAGACCCGTGTTGAAGTCCCTTAATCGTAAATGTCTTCTTGTCAAATCACAAAATAAACGGGAATAGTCAAGACACAGAAGAACCTGCCATTAACATCACATTGTTTGATGCTAATTCTTTGAAGAACTCTGTAACATATACCCTGCAGTTTAAAACAATGTCAACATTCAGGTATTTTCCAAGTTATCATACTGCAGGGGAGACTGCAGGAAGTACTGAAGGAAAACACTAGGAATTAGTCTTCATTTTCCCTGTTGTTCCCTCCTCCCCCAACTCAAATATGGAGTCTTGAACTTAAGGTCACTGATTCCTTCTACTCCTTTCAGCCTTCCTAGAAGAGGGGAATAGGCGTATTTTCTTCACCAAGCAATAATATTCCATCCTCTCTATGCAGCATAACCAGCATTGCCCTCCAGCAGGGCACACACCTTTCAGAATATGCTTCCAGTTCCTACCCTCAAGGAGTGCTCTCCCCCATCCAACACCATCACTGGGGTAAAAGAGGCTCCCTGACCTACTCTTCCTACACTGGGGTGATGCTCAAGCTTGGGAAAAGAGAAATTACAACGTGTGGAATGCTAGAAAGCCGTTCTGTTCTCCAACATTTTTTTTCTTCTCAAGTTTTACAATTGTTTCTTTTTTTGTCTCTCAACAGCAGTTTAGAAATTTTGCACTGATAAATCTGGGGAAGGAATATTTGCACAGACAAATACTTGCCAAGACACACAGTACAGCTGCAGAAGTTCTCACCCACTAACAGGAAAATATGTGACATGTTCTCTGGCCATATCAGATTTTTAGTAGGCTTTGATTTGAAAGGTAGCATCTGTAAGTCAAACACTTCCATTTGTTAAAAAACCAGATACATTTGTTTCCCAGCAAAAATAAGGAAAACATTGTCAAGTTCAGAGGCAGAAAAACAACATTGAGAGAATTTTGCCAGAGTGGATTTTTAACATTTTAGACTGCATCAAAAGGTATGAAGTGCCTTGATGTGCCCTTGATTTTTCACCAATACTCAAATAAATAATTGGCAATTGCCCCAGAAGAGTATGGGATGCTCAGGAAAAATGTATGTGAATTTCAGATTAAAAACACAAATGTTTCTTTATCTATCAGACCTGTTTCAGGGAGATAAGTATATTCTTTCTTAGGCAGAACCTTTATGGTGCCCCCAAGGATGATTCATAGCCTGGTCTCTGAGGCGTGAAAGTTGAAGCCTCAAAGTCCGTCTGAACTCAATGGGACTCAGCACTGGTACGAAATGTATCAACCCAAGCAGTCATGAGAGAAACTGACACGTTTTCCTGACTTGAAATAATTCATGTGTGCTGTGATCTACTGTAGAGCAGTAAAATTCTTTGTTTTCATCAAAACATTTAGCAAAAGATTTTTCAAGTATTTTTGATTGTTTTGACAATCCCAGCCTTTCAAAGATGAGTTTATGTTGCATAACTGTATCTTCATAAGCCCAAAACAGTAATAAAAGATGAAGCTGTGATGGAGACAGAAAGGAAATAGGAAATGGTGTACTAGCAGTAAAAACACAGAAGAGTGCCTGTTCTCAGGAACAGAATCCTGCAAGATGCTGAATGAAGATACTGGGAATATTCACATCCTGCGAAGCCAGAGAGTGCTCGGCTGCTTTCAGAATGAAAAGCAATGACTGGCAATTGCTCAGAGTGGTGGAAGTGGGAATTGCATTTCATCTCATGTGCCTTACTTGCAGCCCTTCGGTGTTAAAATGGTGATCTTCTGCTTTTTTAAGGCGAATCACAAAGGTAACAGGAAAAAGAAAAAAAACCAAACAAGCAAACTGGAGCTCGGTAAGAAAACCCCTGAGCAACAGGAGCAAGTCCCAGTTAATGCTGTTTACCTTATTAGTGCAAAAAGAAAGAGACACTGTAAAAACGTTTTCTTCTTCGCACCCTAGAGGAAAGCTTGTGCTGTTCCCAGAGCAGTCACAGCCCCTGGTCGATGAGGCCACTTGGGTACAGCCACTCTCAAAGAGCCAAAGCCTTTCCTTTACTCAAGCAACTTTTGCAGCCATGTGAACATGCACACAGAACATTTTCCAATATATATGTAAAACTGTTGACGTATCTTTAAATAATCTTTGTCATAGCATTCTGGACACATCAGCAGGGGGGCTCTTCAGTTTTGCAAGTGTCATTTGAAATAAATATTTGTATTTAAATTCTATTGTGTTACCATATATCCTTAAGCAGATTGGAAAATTTCAAAATATTTACATATATTTGAGACATCACCAAATGTGTTTGGGGTGGTGGGTGGGGAAGGCACATCTGTAATCCATTTTCTGCAGTATGAATGCTTACATTTTTGTTGTTGAGAGAAAAAAAGATGGCTTCAATAGATAAAGACAGCTCCTCATCCTCAGGCATTGCTAATGTATATCAATTGCCCAGCTCCTAGGATGTGCACAAGGCAGTTATTCTCTACTTTCTGAAAAATGCAGTTCTTTGTGGATTTTTTTCTTTTGTAAACACAGATCAAGCAGCACTAAGCATGCTATTACAAAAATATTTCCAACACATTTCTCACGTGAGAAAGGTCTTCTCTGTATCTTTTCAAAAGCCAAAGTAAACTTTCAGAATTTGGAAGGGAAAAAAACCCACACAGGTCCTAAAACAAATTTAGCATTATCCTGTACTTTATATGTCCAGAGGAAAACAAATCAAGAGGAATGTGATCAAAAGAAGAATAAATGTGCACAGCAGTATCATAGAGAAGACATAAGTAGGGAGAGATTTGATCCCTTTATAATATTCATGTGGTACTTAACAAGTCAAAGCTCTGTGTTTGTAAGGCCAGAGCCAAGTGCTGGTTCACCAATTAACATCCCCTGTTTGCACAGACTGGAATAAACAAGCACAGATATTCAAATAAAATACAGAGCTGAATCCTCCCTAAGCCCTGCTGATACATTCTAAATCCCAACTGTTCATACCCTCATGCATTTTTTTAAGGTTTTTAAACACCTGATTGTGTAACCCTCACACCTTTCTTATTCTCTAATCTCATCCTTTCTGATAGGAACAACTACTCTGGGAATTTATTACTCTGCTCAGAAGACAGCAGGTCACAGGCCCTGGCTGCACATGGGACAGTCAGTGCCTACACTGAACAAGCTGTGGGATCTTGGTGATACTGTCAAATTTACCTGATGCTGTCTTCTCCAGGAATAAAGCCTGATCTTATTTACACCTCTTGTCCAAGGACCATATTTCTCTGCCATGTATCTTTAGCTATAAAAATTAAGAACAATCTAACCAGCTGCATAATATTTCACATTCAAATACAAAACAGAGGACATGGATCATTAGTCATTCACCACACTAGGTTGTCTTGAATCTTGAAAAGAGAACATCAATAAAATACAAGAAATTTTGACACTCTCATCGAAAGCCACACCAACAGCCTCTGCATTTGCTACACCTGTGCCATGTGTGAGGTGGACAGGCACAGCTTTTGTGTGTTTCCCCCATATCTGAAGACTGGGTGGGTTCAACAGGCATGAGGTTGTACATCTTAATAATTGCTCTTCAGCTAATTCTAAAAGTGGCACATTAACAACTATTTTCAGTAATGGCAACAGTATATTTTAATGACACTATTTCAGCTTGCTAATTAAGTGGACAGATTAGTGACAGGTAAGTATCCCTTCTTTTACAGAGCTAATAAAGAACTTTCCTCATCTGAGATGTGCACATAGTTCCAGCTAGAAGTTTCCTGAAGAAATGCAGCCACAGGTGGGCCAGCTAATCCAGGGAAAGCCCATACCCACTGACAGGAGACATTTGACTGACAGAAGACATTTCTCTTCCACACAACTCAAGAATATCTGCTGTAATGGTTGCTTAGATTGGTAAAAAGTACTCTTTAGCAGTTGATCAATTATGAGTAAACACTCCAGCACTTTCAAGTAACTGATTTTGCTCTTACCTATGCAGCACAGTGAAGGTTTATCAATGCATGTCTAAGATACAAACTAAAGACTATGTAGTGAACACACGAGCAAGCTGTCCCTAAATGACCTTGATTTTCAGCCATGTAATTTTGCTTGCAGGTCATCATGCATTACTTTGGGATGCTCCATGGACCGTTACATATTGCCCCTGAATTATGTATTTGCTGCACTTGACTGCTGTCTATTCTCTCTCAGACTTCGAGGGAAGGGTGGCATGTGAGAAGAGTGTGGGTGGTTCAGTACACAGGGCTGGATGATAGGAGACCATGGTTAGAAATTCAGTGTGCAGCTAGTTTGCCCTGTCACTTCTCTGGGCCTTCTTTCCAGCTTTTGCCCAATTTAGCTGTGGAGATTAAAGATTCTTTAAGGCAAGAACTGCCCTTCAGCTGCTGGGTGCTCCTGCTCTCGTATCAAAATTTTTAAAACTTATCGATGCTTGCTGTAGATAGGGAAATTGTTCAACATTACAGGCTATCTGGAAGAATACTCTCTTCATAAAATGGGTCACAGAGGCACCAGGTTCTCATTGATACTCACTGTTATCAGTCGTGTTTCAGTCTTCTCACTCATTTTAAGTACAAAGCCACCGTCAGGCTAACAAGACATCCACCTCCTACCCCCACTCAAATCCAGCTGCCTTTGCACCAAAACACACCTACAGTGTCATGTTTATTTCCAAGAACCTATTTACCCCCTCTTGGACTGGTTAAATAATGTTTTCATTACTTCTCTTAAATTTACACTTTCCAGGTTGATTGGACACTTATTCAATCCTCTCTTGCCCAGTTACTCCTCTACTACACCTTCATTTAGGGAGGATGAATCAGGTTGAAGGATGTGACCTTACACAGAAGTGTAAAACACAACTACTGCTGTCTTTCAGCCCAACACCAGTTTTTCCCACATGAATGAGAAAACACCAGTTTTCCCCTGCTTTCCACTGCACATCTCATCACTAAGTCTTCAGCTTCCTATTCACTTTGGCCCCTCCCACAAGCTTTCCCAAGGGTAAGATGATCTGCACAGTAAAGTTTAGCTGCATGGCTTCATGTGTTCTGATGTAATTTGATAACTGTGTGTGCTGACGTAAAATGCTGGCCACATCATGCTCATTAAAATGAGTCCTATAAATTACAGTCTGCTTCTCTCCCACAGCATGGGAGTGCAGTATGGGCCCTGGAGGTGTCCCAGCAGCTTATCCCACCTTGTCATCCTCATGGGAGAGGCTGGCATGTGATGGCCATTTAAAGTCTCATGATGGTGGCATTCTGGAGCAAATGGGAAGGGAAGGACTTGCAGGTCTCAGGAAACAGCAATGCTCAGCTCCTGTGCAGGCCATAAGGATTGGGGCCCCCTCGGCTGCTGCCCGCTCCTGAGCAAATAAAAACCCCTTGCACAGGTGCTCACAGGTAGGAGAGCAGCCTGCTCAGGCCAGAAGAGACCCACAACTGCTCCAAGTCCTCAGCAGAAAGGAGTTCAGATGTCCTTGCAGCAGCAACAAACCCTCTGGAGACAAAAGACTATTCCCAAACACACCGGTGATTTGATCCTCTATCAGTCCCAGTTGCCTCATTTAGGCTACAGAAATAGATTGTTACCTTCTCTATACTTCTTACTTAAGGGCTTGACAGAAGAAATTATTCCCATTATTCAGCACACACAGATCTAAAGGATTAGCTGTGCTGGTCACTTACAGCTGCCCTGGTGGGGGAGTGGCAGAAGCAGGAGCACACACTGTGAGGGAAAACCCTCTGATGAGCATCTGTCCTAAACCAACACAGCATCCATGCAGCTCCTGCTCTGGGGCAGCAGGAATCTCACCTATTGATTTCAAACTGAGATTTTTAAAGCCTGAGCTTCTGCTTTAGTAAAATAATAGTGCAGTTCTGATAATAATGGCAAGAAATACGTCGGGTTCTTGGGTATCTTATTAATGAGAAACATTAAGCTGAGTAAGTGATACACTTTGGCTTTTATTGAACCAACACCCACAAATAAATATACTTGTTCTCATGAATAGGGATTCATTCTTCACTTGAATGAGTCTATAATTTAATCCATTGTTACACCCTAACCAGAGCCAATATTTAACATCCTTTCTAATCAAGATCTAATTTAATATTTTAAATTTCTTTTGAATCAGTCAAAATCCTTTCATTTTTTTCTTTTATGAAGGAAAGTTCTTTTTTTTTTTGCCTATGATTGAGTTTGATGTGGCTTTGTTAGAGCTCTCTTAAGATATACAGTACACATTTTTATTCTTCTTATCTAAGTTTCCAGGACTTGATCAATAGTAGAGCATATTTTTCTATCCAAGAACTAACCAAATTTATTCAACAGATTATACATTAATTTTACCATTAGAACATAATATGAGCAGATAATCCACAAAAATGCTTCAGATTTTTTGAAAGTGAATTTAATTATAACTAGTAATGTGCATTTGAGAATTATAATTATGAAAAGTCATGTTCTATAAATCTGAAATGACAGATTATATTTCAAAGCCTTATTGCAGAGGAATTAGAGTACCGATTTATTAGTTGTAAATGTCTGATTATTGCAGCTTTGCTAAAAAACATGACCACAGCATATTCTAGCTGGATTTAACAAGTTTAATCCTTCCAACAAGAATCATATTTTGAACAGAAAGCAGGACTGTGTTAATTTGTTTATGAGACAGATTTAGACAACTAATCTTTGTCTTATGATCCCTGAACAGTAATAATTTAAAAATACTTTACATACTTGTATTTTTCCAGCTGCAGACTACAGCTGATTATGAAATTTACATTCATCTATAAGCACCATGATTATCACTTGGCTTTAGGAATGGTGCTTCCCATTATTTCTCTGCTACTGAGGGACACCCTGCACCCACGAAGCCTGAATCACCCCTGTGAAGGGTTTGCCCAGTCGTGTGGAGAAAGTTACGGAGGGCAACCACAATGTTGGGCATTTCTCTTCTGCCTCTCCCCACTCGAGCACTACAACTTCCCAGCAAATCCAGAAGTGCCAAACAAGCATACCCTGGATGCACTGACTGAAAACAAAGCCCTGTTTTTCACTAACCAAACATCATGGGGTCTGGCATAGGGTCGGTTTCCCTCAAATCCATTAGCTTTACAGTGTCTCATGAGGTTCCTTCATGAGAAAGATGGGCTACATTTTATTAAAAATACTGACATGTCTGTATCTGTCAAGTATTAAAGTTTTAAATGAGGATATTTACAGTTCTGGAATCACTCACTACTAAACTACTCGATTTATATTTGAAAAATCTTTCTACTGGACCTAATTTTTATCTCCACCATTGTAAGGACATGTTTCTTCATAATACAGCTGAGCAGGGAGGATCAACTGTTTCTCCAGATGCCCATTATCTGGATTTTTATTAGGAATTATAATTAATTTCAAGACTAATTTGCTTAAATATCTTTAAACCAAAACCCCGCTGGTGGTTATTTCCTGGCCAGTAATGCCATGTCAGTTTGGGCACAACCTCACTCGTTTGTGGAGAGCTCCACCCCTCAGGTGATGCTGCAGAAGTCCCTGGCACTGGCTGAGGTGGCCAAAGGCTCATGTTCTGCAGGGCAGAAATTGCTCCAGAAAGGGCACAGTCCTCCCTGGGCTCCCCGAGGCTCCCATCACCCCTACAGATGCATCCCTGTGGTCTGAAGAGGTGAGAAACAAATCTTGGGGCCACATTTAGGATGGACTGACATACTTTATTTCCTTTCTCAGGAAGGAATTTCTTCCAAATGACCACTCAAAACCAAAGGCAACGTGTTGCACGAGCCTACAAATAATCTGAATTCTTCTCCTTTTTGTAAAGAGAAAACACATTTCTGCTATGATGATAGCAGGCTCCTAGAGGCTTTAAACGTGCCTTGTTGGTGTATAGGAATAGTCAGAGCAATAAAAAGGAAACAGACTTTATTCAGTAAGGACTGAAAGATCCCATTACAGCCTTGCCATTCAATTGTCTATCAGCCTGCAGTACATGGCACATATTTGCTGCTACATAGCTTCTAAAAATAGATGAATAAATAAAAAAAAAAAAAATCTGATGACAGCCTGAACTTCAAAAAACCCCGTCTCACTTTACATCAAGTATAGTCTGGCAGCACTTGGCAATCATTAATTTCACTCATTTATCACAGGTGCTGCAAACTGAACTGCCAGCGGAGCAAGCTGATAGCAGGCTACAAGCAATCCAGCATGGTTTTTTAAAACAATATTACAATATTTTACCAGTCAGCTGTTTCCAGTGAAAAATCAGAAGCTACAGGCTAGTTGCTCAAGACCAAAACACATGAATGTTCCTGGAAGTCTTTTCTACAGCAGATTTCACAGCTTGTATTGCTTATCTGCAGTGGGGGACCCATTTTTTGCTGTGCTACACACTTACTTGAGGTGGATTGCAAGGTTCAGACCTTGCCATTAAGCACAAACCCTTCTGACAACAAACAGTTTTTCTACCAACTCTATAGCTTGCTTTAGCTAATGAAGAAAATCCTGTTTACAGAAAAGAACAAAATCTCCACCTCTACAAAGGATAGGGCTTGGCAACTCGGCTTCTTTAATGTGTATACTCACCATGTGCACAGGGTATTTAATTTGTGCTGTAATTGGGTCTGCTCCATCCCTGAGTGGGTTCACAAATGTGCTTTCAGCAGACCTGTTTGTCACCCATCATGGCTAACCATGAAGAGAAGGAGCCTGAAGAAACTTAGGCTGCATCAGTTTGACTGAGCCCAGCAGGGCTACTCAAGGAGCAAGATGCTCACCAGGGAGGATTGCAGACTTCAATTCACACATTTGATGTGCAATAAGCTGGATTTCTTTAAAAAATGTTAACTGTACCCTTCACTGAAAGACTAAGATGTACAATAAAAATGAGATAAATATTTTGCTGATCTTTCATGGATTTCCTTTTTATTTTTCTATGTATATACTCAGCCAGAGAGTGGAATAGGAAAACCTGCACTCTTCTCTTAAAGACAGCATAGATCACTCTTTGCACTGAGCAGAGAACCTTTTCAGCTTCTCCCACACAGAATAAATCTGAGAGACAGACTTTTTATTTTTTCCCTTATGATAAAAGTCTTCTGATGCCCTTTAGCAAAGACAGAGGATAAACACACACACCTCAGCCAGTATAAGACAGCAAAACCTACCTGAGAAACCAGGCAAGTGTGCTGTCCCATGCTGAGCTCCATGATGTTATGGTTACATTCCTAATTTAAAGCTGGCTCAGGTGTGTCTATGTGAACTACAGTCTGCATGACTGTGCAGTCACATCCAAAGAAACACACTGAATTTTTTGGAAGTTGCCAATCCAATTCCTGCAAAGTCAAGAGGCTTGCTAGCAAAAAAACATAAAGAAGTTTAAAAAGTCTTATAGACCTACTCTTCTGGCAAGTTTAAGGCAAGTGCTCACCTACCTTCTTTCAGAGTCTCATGTTGAGTTTTGAAATAATTGGTACATTGTGAAGTTAGTAAAAAGGTATCAGGTTGATTTTAACAAGGACTTTCTATGATCCATATATTATATTCAGCATCTCTTAGAGCAAAAGATGGGATGTAAAAGCTGTTACAGTTTTTCTCAGTCCATGCAATTGGGTTATTCTGCTTCTCTTCAGAGAATCCAAATGTATGCATGGTAGGCCAAATTGCTCCCTGGGGTTGTTTTATTTGCTTGAAGGGACAAACTTGGCCAGGAATATCTTAGGACAGACTCCAAGTACTCTAATTCTGCTTGCATTATGTTCCATTTTCTCATTTCTGTGTTTTCAGTATTCATTTCATCCTTCTCCAGCTTCTTTTTCCAACTCAGCAGTTCTTACACTGAGCTGCTCAGCATTTTGCCGTGGTACAAATTTCCATCCCCTGATATCGTTACACAAGTCAATGCCTGAAAGAAGCAGCATGATACAGTTTCATCCCCTCCCCAAGGGAATGCAAACAACTAAAGCCTGTTTTGTGTGGGGAGAGATAGAAGCTAAGGTGGAAGTGATCTTAGGGGTGCCTTTTCCAGCCTTCTCCTTTTGCTAAATAAGCACCTACCTAACACAAATTCTGGATGTTTTGCTGCCTTTTTTTATTTTACCCTTACCAGGCGCACACACATCCCCACCACCAGGCTGCAGAAATAAGTGTTGGCAGCATTTTTACAGCTGTGCTGTCCTCAGTTTGTGAGCACACTGAGTTGGAATATATTTGTTATATTATGGTTTACTCCAGATAAGAGAGAACAGCTCCTTAGGACAGCTTTGCAGCTTGTACAAGTCATCATGATTCAACTGAAATTAGTGGAATCGCTCACATTTTATACCTGGTGGGGGCCAGACACCCAGCAAGTTACTGGGAAGTATTTCCTGAGAAACAGCTGAGTGCAGCATTCACACAGGTCTTAGCTTTTGGAGGTTGTTTTAATGGATTCAAAGAACAGACTACAATCCAAATACATTTGAAGATACATCTGAGTCTTACCCAGGCTGGTATAAGGAAGACAATTGCTGATCTGGTAGCTGGCATGAACTTACACAGCTATCCTACACTTGGTTTTCAGGCATTTAGGGGAAACCACTCACGTCCCCTCTGCTCACCGTAACTACCAAAGGCACTGAGGACCACAGAGGACTGGAGAGACTGATAGAAAGAAGGAAAGACAGTCTTTTCTTGGAATTGCTTAATAATGAAAATACCACATTACTGGCCATATAGTATGTATGCCAGGGAATGCCTCCCTTCTCTCCCCAACACTTTTGAGGAAAACCAGGCTTGTCAGTATGGCTAAATCCAAGGAATGCCTACAGACATGTTGAGCATCCTAGTTCCAGAGTGGGTTTGATTACTTGCTACATAATAAATTATCCAAAAGCAACCTTTGAAGCCATACAACCCCTAACACTTTAAAATTAAGACTAAATTCAATTTAGAAAAATTGTAAAACAGTTTCCCTGAAATTAATCTTAAATGAAGTTTCTTGCTTGGCCTCTTGCTCGCTGCAGATAATCAATCTCGACGCGGCTGTGCGAGAAACAGAGGCTACTGAAAGGGAAGTGAAATTAAAGAGAGGAGCTAGGCCAGGAAGATGAAAAAAGCTATCTAATTATCAGCATTTTATTAGAAACAATTAACTAATATTCAATCAGTTGCCATCGCTGAAGCAAAGTGACAGTTAGGAAAACAGAAAATGAACCCTGACAAGGTGTTCGTTTGCTAATAAATGGGAGGTGAGGGGAATCATTTATTGGTGGTTTACCCCTGGTCAGAGCCTTGGGGCAACTCACCCAGCGTGAGGCAATGGGACTGGCTGGTTGCCAACATTAACTGTACTTATTACATTCATCCCATGCAGAACACATCCATCTCCTGCTCTGCCTTGACATCCCATTTATTCCGAGATTCATTTGTCATGTCCCCAATCACCAAAATGAATAGAAACTTTCCAGCATGATGGATTGTGGTTCTAATTAGGACTAAAGAAAAGATCCACACTCAAGTAGAGCCCTTTTTCTTTTACTTCTTCTCCTAATAAAATAGTATTCCTAGCCAACTTTGTGACTAATGTCCTTTCATGGTGGTTGTCCACTGTAGGTCACCCCGTCAAAAAGAAACAGTCATCCTTCCAGAATGGATTTTTACTCCCCTAACAACTACACAAATTATTATAGAAAAAAGTCCAGACACTCTGAAAACCATGCACACACAGTTTGTTGATGTGCAGCAGATGTCTAGAATACCAAACTTTGGACAGTGTTTGTCCCTTTTGTGTCCCAAAATTTCCTTTAACAAAATGCAGATAAATAGAAACAATCGGAATGAGGATAAAGCTGCAATAGGCCTGGCAACTATTAAAATTGCTGCTAAATCTAATTTTTGCTAATCAAGTTCAATTTGATGTCAGCATTTTAAAGTAAAGGCACTAAACAAAGTGCCGATTTCAAACTCTAACATAATCTGGTTGTGTTACCTCTCACTTCAATATGTATATCAGATATATAATAATAATCATATGCCCTGATACAACAGAGACTTTTAAAAAAGTATCCTCTGAGATCTTTCGCCTGTTTCTCACATTGGGGTACTTTCAATAATTGTGTATTCAACGATATAAAAAAGCAATTTCTTTTATAGCAATCTTCACATTTTTCTGTACATTGGTAGGTCTCTGCTGTAGAAGAATACCATACCAGGACAGGACAAAGCAAAAAATACAGTGTAGTGAGGGCAGCATTACTTTGTCTGAAAAACTTTTAAAGTTAGGGATAACATCTTAGCTAGTGGTAAGTGAATAAAGTGCCAAAAGTGGAGCACCTTAACAAATAAAGAGATTTGCGTGAATGGAAAAATCACTCATTTTAAATTGCATTTAAAAGCCAGAAGAAAGCAGACTGCAGGTACAAAAGAATTCAGGAATTCATGGATACGTGAAGAATACTCCAAGTCATTAAAATAGCCGGATGACTATTTAAAAATACCAAGAAGGGTGTAGGTTCACTTACTACACAACAGACTGAAAGTATTAAGGACCAATTATAAAATTTCTCATATTTCAGAAGATGAGCATCCTGTCCAACCTATTATCTATACTACCTTCACATAGCAGAACATGTCAAGGTAGATACTTCCCCTAGAAACAATGGAAACAATTCACAATGAGTCTCTTTTAATAGGTACTATTTAAAGTACAAGTACTTTTGGACAAGGAAAAAAACCCATTTTCTAACTTTCCTAAAATAAAATATTTGGCATTACCCTGAGATTTAACTTTTGAATTCTCTGTGTAGTTTAAATAAATTAGATGTCAAAAGAAATTTCAGTGCAATAAAGCATATGAATTTCAAGGCTTGATGGCAGAGCCCAAAATTACTGCGCAGCACTCACCAGGGAAGTATTATGACCTGTATTAGGTCCAATTTCTCATGGCCTTGTCCAGAAATGTGATGCCCATGCAAATATACCCAGCCAAACAAACAAAAAGCACACGGCAACCTGGACACCACAACTGCAGGTAGAGCTGGGCAAATGCTGTTTGTAACTGTGGTCTTTATTGCATTCTGCAGACCAAGGCTCTCATCCACTGCCATTTACTGCAATCAAAACAAACATAGATCTCTTTTTTTTCTCTTGAATATTTTTACCTTTAAGCAAGTATGACTAACTTGATGTGTGGAAATGTAGCTTTCTGGACCCTAAAAGCCAAAAGAGACATTTTCTTTTCCTAGTGCTAGAAGATACACACCAAGTGAGTATACATAGAACAGCTATGGAGTTTGCTATGGAAACTTCATTAGGTGGGAAGGGAAACAGGTTATTGTTTGCTCTTATTTGATAGCAAAGCTGCTTATGACCTTGGTTAGGTGTTTTTAAAATGCCTACTCTAAGTGCACATGCTGTATAAACACACAGCAAAGCAGGTTGTTAGGTTTTGCCAAAAGACCACTAATTTAGGTGATACTTTCAACATTTCAACATTTGGATTTTTTTTCCATGCTTGCTTGAGCCTATGCTGGCACTGAACTGTTTCCCACTGAAGAACCTTCCCAAACCAGGGTTTTATCCTTTCTATTTTTTCTCATTTATGAACATTCAATGGATTTAAGACAATAATCCAGTATTGTGATCCAGCTTCTGAATCATTCCGACAACACTGAAATACTCCCAGAGACAACAAAGAAATCTAACTTTAAACAGCTGTCAAACACAAAATATAGCCATAGAATAATTTGGGTTGCAAAAGATCCTTAATACCACTGAGTCCAACTGTGAACATTACACTGCCAAGCCCACCACTAACCCATGTCCCCAGGTGCCCCAATACATTGAGGAATTTTATCCAGATAGAATGGGGAAGTATCTTCATAGGCTATTGGTCTGATTCAACCTGTGTCAATTTTCCCGTATCACTGTATCCAGACATGTCGCTCTCGCTCACTGCACCAAGATAAAACAAAAAGAAAGTACGCCCATGTGTAGCTGCCTGCCTTTACACCCCTGCCCCCAAAAAAAGGTCCGGTGCTTCTGGAAATAACATAAAAGTGCCTGTTAGTTGCTAAAGGCACTGGGGCCCTGATGGCTCCTGTACTGGCTCTAGCAAGTTTCCAGTTATGTACCCTTCAGTACATTCTGAGAATAACACTCCTGCATAATTTAAACGAGCACTAAAAATTGTCATTTAAATTGCATGAGAATCTGAGATAAGGTTGGCAGAAGATCCAGAAAGAGCCCTTGAGTGTCAGATTAACACAGCAGGCAGGAGACAAAACCAGGCATTTTCCTTTCTTTTTGACTAAAATCTTTTAGAGAGAAAATCAAAGCTTCTCCAATTCCTGACCTTTCCTTTCAATGAAGAACATGCAATCTACAGTCTTCTGCTGTAATTGATCAGTGTTTCAAATGGACAAACTGTAGGTTAATATAATATACCCAGGCTAGAAAAGCAAGATCTCGCAGAGCACTCTTCGAAGCAGATCCCTCGCTTCCACAAAAATGGATAATTTAATCTTTGTCATTGGCCTGTCTCTGTCAAAGAGAACAATGGATAGTCTACTTGCAATTGATGACTATATAGAAATTAATATTAGTAAAAGGTGTCCATTTAGTGTCTCACCTTCTGTGCGAAAGGTGACATCCATGATGGATGCATCCTAAGACAATGGATTTATCTTTAAAATGGAGTAATTACACAGTGGATGCATGGGTGACATAATGACATTGTGGTTTTATATTAATAAAAGAAAGAAATATTCCTTCTGAAGAAGGAAGAAAAAATATGACTAACATGGTCATTTATGAGATTTTGGCAGCTACTTTGTAACTGCAAAGAGCACTGTTGAATTGTTAAGCTATAAATTAGAGTCCTACACACTTTAAGCAGTTCATGATCAGCTTTCATGTGACAAACCCTAGTTAACAAAATTTAAGGTGCTCATGGGCTTCTAAATCTCCCACCTTTACGTGGGGGACTCCACATTGGGGCAGAAGTAAGAGGCAAAGTAGACGAGATCTGAGGGTGGGAATAAAGGGATGTAACTTGACCCCTGGGTGCACCACCAGCCCCTCAGGGCCACTGTTTTTTCTGTTTGGCAAGCAAATATCAGCTCCCTGAGCTGCCCTGTGAAAGCCAGCCTTCCCCAGAGAAGGATTTGCAAAATTGCTGGTGACTGCAGGACTTGTGTGGAACTAGTTTGGCACAGAGGCTACAAAACCAGGCCTCAGGGGGCCAATTCACCTCCCCACTGGTATCAAACAGCATCTGCTCTCAGTGTTACTTATTATTAATAAACAATGCTAATGCCTGGCAGAATGAAACCCTTGGGGTGAGGCGTGGCTTGTGAGGTTTTTTCCTCCCCTCTCAAAAATGCCCAAGTTCACCCACTACCAAGACATTTTTTATGTCCTGTACCTGGTGTTTTGTGTGGTCCATGCTGCTGCTTTTTGAAAATTCACCACAGAATTCAAAATACAATATCTCATGCAGAAAATTTGAAATTATCTTGTTTTGATGCTTTGTTTAAAACTAAATCTTCAACTAAAACTAGTCTCTTTATGTTGGTTATGTTTAAATTATACATTATAAAATGTATAATTTTACTTAAATTAGACTTTTTAATTTCCCCAATTTTTTATCATCAAAAATAAACAGCAAACTGAAACTAAAACCCCATTATTTGTTTAGTTCCCAGTAATCTCTGGGACTTCAAGAAGTTTAAAAAGCAAACCTTGACAGATGCTTTCACCACTAGAATCTTCTAGGTGCTGGGTTTGGTAGGGAGGTTTTATCATATATATATATATATATATATATATATAAAACAACAGTCTCAATTTTACTATTTTAAAACTTTAAATAAAAAAGCAAACAAAAATGAGTGCTTTTGTTAGGACAGATTATAAATTTGCTCAAATGTATGATTTATTTAAAAGATGGCTAATGTTGACATTACATTAAACAAGGAGCTAAACTTCACCCGCTGTAACTTTTCTGAGGTTTCAGTAAGAATTAACAGCAAAATTTAGATGGCAAAATCATGCAATTCTGAAGCATAAGGAACAATATAAGATTTTGTTTTAATGATATATCATATTTGTGTCAGCCCAAACTGTAAGAGTTCGAAAATGAGTAGTAGTACACAAACTAAAAGTTAATTTAAGTTTTCATTGTAAGGTACAGCAGAAAGAAAACATCCTGTCCCTTGTCTCATGAAACCCTTACATTTTGTGCCTGCCAATCAAACTGATTGATACTGCTTAATAAACCACTGTTCAGTGACAAAGTTTCCCTACCTAGTCAGACTTTACAGCAAACTTCTGGAACTGTTGTCTCTGGAGAGCTCCCATTCCCAGTTCATAAACTCTATTTAAAAGGCAGCTAAAAACATTAAATACTTTCCAACTTCTGCTTTTCTATTAATCCACAGCTACAGCTGTCAGAGGGATTTTATGAGTTAGGCAGTGAGATGGGAGTGGACCCTGAAAAACTACATTATGATGTAGTCCACAGCTTGAAGGCATGTGAAGTCTAAATTTAAGAACAGAAAAAAACCTGGCTTTGAATTTGAATATTCAACACCATTTCTCTTTTTAATTTGAATTAATTTGCTGATCCATGCTTCGTATACTTTCCTTTCAAGGCTGACTGTTAATTTAGTAAAGGACACATCAACTGCTGAAAGAGGAAACATTTCCAGCACCAGTTCGACATTCAGCCACCTCTTCCCAGGTCATCAGGCTGGCAGCTAATGACTAAACCCATCAATTCCAAGTTTTCTGACTTGGTAGGCAGAGGGTTTTACTTGCAGGTTTTTCCTGAAATGCATTTCAGGAGAAAAATTATGGAACAAGGCCAACAGTAGAGATTTGGTGGTTTTCCACCCAAATCTTTACTTCCTTTATGTGAATAAACTTCAGTAAAATTTGAAATATTAGCTGGAGACTTTCAATTAATTAATTAATTATCTTAGTAACGTCACTCATTTCAAGGCAAAGAAGTGGTTCAGGTCTTTAAATGGACAATCAGCAACAGCAACCAGGAAGAAATTTGCAAATACAGTTCCATGAAGATTATGAGCTACAAAATCCACTGAAATAAAATGGTTTGCACAGCCATAAGCAATAACTTAAAAGAACATACCAAAGGTAAACAAGAGGCATTGAGTTATTCAAAGGAATATATGAACAGTTCATAAATTCTTGTTAAAATTATGCTTCTGTTATTATGAAAATGGTGCATCATGACCTTGTGATGCAGGAGAAACTGTGCCATTAAGTGAGAAGAGAAGAACAAATCTTTACAGTGGCGAGAAATCAAGTTTTCTGAAGGATCAGCCAAGGCTGAACTAGTACAACTGCAGGAAAGCTGAGATGAAATCCAGAACTGGATTATTAGCATCTCTTTTCTCATTTTTCACCTCTCTCTTTGCCCAGAAAATGAAGAATTTTGCTCCCAAACCACGATCACATGTGTTTTCAGAAGCAGCCACCTCCTCAAAGTGATCCCAGAACCGAAGGAACTAGTGACTACACACAACTGTTTCTTATCTATGAGGTTTTTTATGCCCAGTGTCAAAAGCAAGATTTTAAGATTTAGAAAGTGGAACCAAGGTTAAGTCTGGGATTTTGAGACATGAAGAACTTAAGCTTTAAAGTTCTATTGAAACAAATTGATTCAGTTTAATTTAATTTAATGATAATGTTAAAAGGATCCCTTTTAAATTTTTTAATAAACAAAACTTTGTTTTATCTGAAACCTGTTTTGTCCCCGTTAAACCCTCTGACCAGAATGCACCATTTCAATATCAGTCTTTCAGATATTCCTTACTTTTGCACCACACCTTGATTTGGTAACTTGACTTTGCAGCCTTCAACCACAAATTCACGTTTCTCTATATTGTTTGTTCTTCCCTCTTACAATCACCTACCAAAAATGTGGAAATTAGGAGAAAACTGATTATTCGAAAGTCTATGGGCTGCGCCCACCTCGGCTTCGCGGCACACTCAATCCCTTACAGTGCACACAGCAGTGGACCAAAGCAGTACTGATTTACACTCATTTTGCCTTAACATAATCAACAAAACAAGGGTTAATGCTATGAAAACCCAAGCCTGGCTCTTTTTGCATTCTATTTTCAGCCAAAAAGACAGCCACTGGGAAAAATTCAGTCAGTGATGAAGTTCTGCAGTCTCATTTTATTCACTGCCCTCAAAAGTTTTAATAAAGTTGTAGTTATCACAAACATTTGCCTCCGCAGAGACCTTTCTGCTTTGAAAATCACCAAAGTGCTCCCAGGCTGACTCTTATCCTGGTATTTCATATAAACATACAAAGTGCAATCTGTGACACAGAACCAAGGGTCATTTAGAGGTCTTGTGCCATGTTGAACTAATTACAAAAAAGATTGGCAGGAAAGTAACCCGTGACAGTTTTATATATTTCAGAGATACCTTCTGCAGACAGAGTCCAAATGAACAACAAGAAAAAGAAAGGCTACATAAGTCTATAAAAAAAAAAATTTACCTTTTTAATTTTTCAAGTTTTCATAACGATTACTTTTTCACCATTATGAACACAAACTTTTGGGTAGCTTCTGGTCTAAGCAGCCTCACCTCCTTAACATGAGCAGATTTCTATTCCCACTGTACCACCAATGACAATTTTTCTAATGTCCCAGGCACACCAGTTATAATTGGACATAATTCGCACAGACCTCACCTCAGCAAAGACAGAAAGAAAAAGCATCATCCTTTCTCTTTTCCAAGTGAGGCCATCTACAGGCACTTGGTTGCTGCTGGAGATTCAGTTTGTCACTGGAGAAGAACTGAGTATTCGGGTAATAGCCATGGACACATGATTTTTCTAGGCAATTGCAAACAGATTCCTTTAATGGTCTCCAACCTTCTGATTTGTAAACATCAATATATTTCTTTTTTGCAGAAACCCCAATCGCAGAAAAATTATGCTTTGATTTTGTTATTTTAGTTATTCTTTGTGAGCGCCCTAGTGGTGACCCATACAGACTGAAAAGCAACAATTAGATGTCTGACATATGTACGTATATAGACCTGTGTGTAAAATCTTGGGAGAAAATATTTTCAGAGAGCAGAAGCTTCAAACGCAAACAAACCTCCAAGCCTGTCTCAAAAACAGAAGAAAGAGTAGTTTGTATGGCCTAAACATCAGCACTTAATTATTAAGAATAAAAATATCCCTGTTTCTCAGTGGAAAAATAAATTAATATCTCATACTGATTTAGGGATAAAGAAGTAAAAAAAAATTCAAAAGTTAAACCACCGGTTAGCTGGGAATATAGGACTCGTAATAAGTTTGAGCTTTTAAACATAGATATTCATGAAACTCTAAATTCCCTACCAGCTTTTCAATTGTACAGGATAAAACCAGAAAGTGAACATTGTATGACAGGAGGAAAAATAAGGTGTTTTATATGGGACAGATGTTAAGATGTTGCTTTTCTGGCAGTCTTTCCTCCTGTGATCATGTTTGCTTTCATGCAGAGCGCCAGGCAAGCCAGCCTTTCTGAACATTGCCAAAAGCCCCTCCTTAGTCCTACTGCTACATCTGCCATCCAGAACAGTCAGCACCTCGGCAAATATCCATCCGAGTCATAAAAATCCACATATTTCACATTTTCAATCCCACCAGAATGTACAAGTTATATACAGATGGTTAGAAGAACCCAACAAATGAGACACCCAGGTCAATAAACCAGAAAGCAAACAAACCCCCAGAGGGAAACGTCTCTTTTCACCACTTCCACAGCGATTTCCCTATCCCTGAATCTGTGTTTCAATGGGTGTGATTATGTACACAATGTGAAGCCATACATCGGTAAGAGAACAGTTGTGGAAAGACAATACTGGGCTCGCTGAAAGAGGTGAAGAAAGTCAACAGTCTTGTGGCTACCCACTTATCTCCTGATGTTTTACACCTTTGAACTGCCTTAGAACACTACTGATACACAGAGAGAGTGTGTGCTGAACTCAGGGTGAAATGATTATGGCAGGAACTCACTGCTGATCACAGCAATAACAACCTGTACCTTCCCTTCCCAGTCTTCTATATTTAGACCCAGATCAGTGCTTGGATACAGAGCATGAGAAGGATTTATGTACCACTGAAATATAGATGTGATTTGCAGAAAGATCAGTGACATCACATGAATACTAATTTCTCTGACAAATAATACCAGCAGGGACAATCCAAAAGGCATGATTGTACATAATGTCCACATTCGAAATTTTGATGACTGAGCAATATTTTGGCATGACATGACCAAAAGGAGTGGGTGACAAAGGGAGAGAGATCACCTTCCTGCTCCAGAAAGGCTGAAAGGCTACACACTCTTTTTGGCTACTTGCTCAAACTACATTTTGCTGCATTTTTGCTAATAATCAGGCAGTGCCTGTGCAGGCTTTAGTCCTTAGAGCTCCATGACAATGCTAACTATGAAAGATGCTGTAATAATTCAAATGGTCCTTATAAACCTTATTCATGTCCACTTTGTTACTAGCTGTAAAAGGCTGTGGTTTACTTCATGGAGACCACTCAATATAATGTTTGCAATGCTCTAAAAGGACACATCAACCAGAACATTTATGAAATCAGTGAAAATCCTCTTAACACAGAAAGCTGAAGCTGTTTGTTGTTTTTTCAAGACATGCAACTCACCATCCAATTTTGCTTTTTCTGGCTGTCTTAGCTTGAAAAACAGGTGGGGCAGTCAGAGAAAAAATAAACCCTGTTCCTGTGTCTGAATGCATAGGTACAACTAGACTGAAGGAAACATTCAGATTTGTAGCATTAGTGGAAAGTAGTTTCATTTTACCCATTCCTTTCAACCAGACTGCCCATACAGAACCCAAACTTCAGACAAGGTAAAGACCCAAGCAGCCAGGGTTTAATGGTAGCTCAGGTACAAAGGAATGATTTTCAACTACTCATTCTAAAGTCACAACGGGGAAATTACATTTCTTTTCCCAATGATCTCGTAAAAATCAAGAGCTTCTCCTTTGAGCAGCAGTTGCCCATCCTTAAGATTTACTTGCCCATAAAAATACTAAAGGCTTCATATAACTATCAATTGCAAGCAAACTGGTACAGTTAACTTTTCAAATGTGTTTGAGACATGGCCTGAATGATATCACAGCCAACTCTTACATTTCCATTTTCATTTAACTTTGATACAGACTAAAAGACGTGAGCATACAAATACAGAAGTGTACTATTAAATTCATCAAATATTTCACTTGCTTTTGGCTGAGTAACATCATGTGCAAAGCAATAAAAATTGAATTAAGGCAAATTTGAAATGCTCTTTGTTTTTCTGTTGTTTTAATTTCCATTTTTCATGTTTTTTCCAGAGGCTGGTTTTAGCCTATTACACACAATACCTGTCTGTTTCTTATCCTGTCAATCATCTGGCCATATATTTTACTGTTCATTGATGCTTGTAGATCTTAAGGTTTTGTAATCTGAGGCAAGCAATACGAAATATATTTGTTGATCTTAAAAAAATAAGTCTTTCATAGACGTGCACTAGTTTAATCAGAGATATAAGTATTAAAATTTCTGCTAGCTTTGTGCAGCAGGGTTTAGCATGGGAGTTTTTCCGACACTAATGGGAAGCTGGTGGCAAACCCTGCAACCATTACCCGCAGCAGATCAAGATTTTTAAACACATCACTCCTTTTTCAGTCATTAGTGTCTTCTTAAAACAACGTCATGCTTTGTTTCCTTGATCAAAGCCACAGACTTCGGAGTGTGAAAATAAATTTCACTTTGGTGTGTTTCTTTCAAAACACGTCAGTCTCATAAGCAGGCTAATCTTTGGTGATGTATTATGATGGATTGTGCTTATCCATGCAAATTGTCTAGATAGACAGTTTGCCACTCATTAAAAGGGATTATTCTCCCCCACACACACCAGCACCACATGTGCTCACACAGGGTGAGAGAGAGATGGGCCTAAATGTTCACATATGAGTCTTGAGGAAATGCTGCTCTCCCTGGTTCAATCGCAGGGCTTGGGGCAGTGCTTTGGTGAGGCTTTGGAGACACCTACCATTTCACAGGCATCTTACTCTGGGGTAGCTCCAACACCTGCACAGCTACACAGACATGCTGAACTGCACTGGAATGACAAATTGCTGCTCTAAGGACCATCTTTGCAACTCATCACATCTGAATGACCATCTCATCCACTTCTGTGGTTGTATTTATAGCACCTTTACACACAGATTATTATTCAACAGTTTGCTAAAGCACTTCTTCCCACGTTCATGGCATGAATATCTCATTTCTTGACTTCAGCAGGAGTGTGGTTTGAGTAAAGACATGGTATTATCCTATAACTGTTTCCCATCAAAGATAGTACAGATCTTAGTTAAAAAAAAAAGGAAATATTTAAACTACCCCTATGCTTGCATCATTTAAAAAAATCTTGATTTCCTGTTTGTGTCCTCTATTCTATGTTATACAAGAGAAAGACTCTACATTATGTAAATTTGGGCATAACTTGATATTCCAGAAAAGGGTAGAATCCTTCATCTGGGGAAGGAAGACCCTATCAGTGAAATTACTAAACACAGCTGACCTCCTGTTAAATCCCTCCACGGTCATATTAGAACAAATACCTGATTAATTATATTCTTGTGTGCTGGGATCCAGAATACTTTATTTATCGCCTTAAACTGCATCCACAGCAAGACATCTAATGAGCAGTAGCTTTTCCCAGTAATACAGATAATCTCTTTGCAGAGAATTAGTTCTTGGAAAGTAGAAATGCACCTTTTTGCAAATTCCATTTTATACTTTCATCTCCCAGGAGAATGGGGAGTGGATCATAAGGAAGGAAGGGAAGAGGGAAAGACAGATTAAGGATGTTACAGTAATATTCTTTTGTTCAACATCTGCATGCTAGAGAGATTACACAATCTTCAGCAGATCAGCAAAAGAAGATTTGAAGAGACTACAGTTAAACCTTCTGAGCAACTGAAACACTCTGCCACCTTCTTTACCCTCCACCCCAACCCTTCCAGGTCCACAGCTAAGAAATATTCCACATCCCACCTAGCTGCTAGGATATTCTTTCCATTTTTTAAACTCCACTGAATACCATGCACCCATGACCTTGGAGTAAACATGGTGTTAGCAGCACACACTCTCGAACAGATCCAACATCTGCAGGCAATAGGCAAGGGCCCCTCTTCTCCCTCCAACAGGATCAAGCAAAATTCTAGGAAGAATTATAAAATTCCACAGAGCACAGCTAGCATCCCTTTTTTTGCATCATAAAACCAGAGCACATAAAACCAGAGAAACATAAGTTTCCGTGATTCTCCTCTTCAACACAGTCCATCCAGAAAATGAAAAATGGTGGAGCTTGTGAAATCACTGGAGAGCCCCAAAACTTCTGTTTTCCCTTCTGTGTAGTGAACAGGGAGACAACAAATGTTTTATAGCACCTAAAACAGGAGGGGCACAGCTGACACAGCACAAGCATTGTGGAATGACACTGACCAGTAAACGTTTCTCATGGCAAACCAAATTTTCTATCACACTGATGATGAATCAGATCAGCTGCTGCTGAAACACCAAGAACCACTACCACGCCCATTTGCCCAGCACTGCAGACCAGAGGCCTTGGTTCACACACCAACAGGCACGTGAATTAGTATGGGACATCTCTCCATCATATCTGGTATTAATTTGCTTGTTTGTTCCATATCCCATGTTTACAGCAAAATAACTGGTCTGGATGCCACACAGCAGCACAAGAAGCTCACAACTCATAATGCTCTAGCGACTAAATCCAGCAAGGAAAGGTCAAAGGTGGCTGGGCTCAGGCTGGTGCAATTCCCTTTGTTTCCTGGAGTCTCCTCCAAAGTCCTGCCAGGCTGCACCCACCCCTACAGAGATCAATCCATCCCACAGAGAAACACCCAAACATTTCAACAGGGACATATTTCTACTTACATTATGTAAACAGAGCAGATTTTTAAAATCCCGGGCAATTGCTGGGATACAAAAACACAGCACAAGCTCTGTTGCTGACTACATGGTCCATAAGGTACTGCTCAGCCTGTGCACGCTGAGCTACAGGAACACAATGCTGCTGGGAAATAGAGATCATCCACTTCACCTCTTTAGTAAAGCAGAGATTAAAAAAATCCATCCCAAATGTTCAAAAAAACCACTGTTATGATCAGGGTGAACCTCTCTTTGCTTTCACAGGTGTGGACAGCCCCTGACAAAACTGCTTATGGCAGAGCTGGATACACAGAGGACTTGAGCTTACACAGGGCTCACCTGTATGCAAAGGCCATAAGGACTTCAGTGAAAGGAAGAGGATTGGGGTTTTTTGGGGGCAAAATGCAGGTTTCAGGGATGAGCTGCCATAGCTGCAGACAACAGGCAACAAAGTAATGCTATGTCAGGCTGCTCTGGTCCTCCAGGAATCATTCTCCCTCCTTCACAGTCAAGGTGTTGCAATCCCAGCAGCAGGGTTGAACACTGCAGCTGAATCCACTGAGATTTCTGCACACAGTGGGATGAACCCCCATTTATGTATCAGTGCAGCAGATCAGGCTGTAACGACCCCACTTTCCATAAAGTAATGACCAACAGTAATGACCCCACTTTCCATAAAGTAGACAAAGCCTTGAGCCTCCTAAAATGCACCCCAGGCATGCCCTAAAGAGAGACAAGATTGATTTTACTACTTGCCTCAGAATTCATTGATGATATTCTTAGAGCATATTAATAAAATATAACTCTACCGAGAATGAAATTCCCAAAGATCAACCTCGCAAATAGCTCTTTTGCAAAAATTTTTTTTGTGACTTTAATATTTACCACCTAACATTTCACAACCCATAAGAAAAAAGTGCTACTTTGACCTGATGAATAGCAATGTGGTGTGAAGCAATGAGAGTCAATTTACTGGGCAAAACGGAGACATAATGTGGAGGAACACTGTGTCGATTTGCAGAGTGAATCAAAATGCCGAAGCTTTCTCTTCTGTGATATCTGCAAATCGCCGAATAATGTGGTTCACTGACCAAGTGAATTATTTTCAAGGAGTTTGGCACATCTTTAATTACAAGATATGTAAAGATGAAATGGAAACACGCTGCGCATATTTCTTCATGGCTGCTGAACTTTTCTTATGGAAAAGCACCTGTTTTTATTAAACTGTCTCTAGAAGGCATAAAATGTACGAGGTATAGGTTGACAATATATTTCTCAATGTGTGTAAGTTACCAGCTGGGCAACCTTACAAGGTATGGGTCAACCATGTATAGATATTGTACCTACACACACAAAGCCACACTTACATAATTATACAAATGCATATAAAATAGATTTCTTCCTATCAAATGTCTAAATTTAGGCCATATACCAACAGCATTATAATGTTTCTCTTGCAACCGAGGTAGACTCAAAAAAATTTACATCAGGCCCTCTTTACTAAACATTTATATGCCCTTTATGCTTCAAAAAATCAGGAATTTGCATGCTGACAATGATTATGTAAATGTCCTGTTTTGAGACTCAGGTCCCAGAGGGTTCCTCAGCTGAAAGCAATTCTCCTTTAAAGGTTTCATCATGGTCCAAATCAGTGGTTGTTGGGACACCATTTTCAGCAATGCAATAAATGCCCTGTCAAATTCTTGCTGGTTGCTTTCCTCCCAAACAATGAGCCCTTCCTGCTTCGCAACAGGAGCCCCAAAAGGGTCTCTGTTGACTGATTTTGAAATGCTGTGGCACAAGACATAGTTTTAAACCTCTACTCTGTGTAAAATGTTGCAGTCTTGACTCAACTGACCAAAATTCATAGCTAACCCTGCTTGGAGCAGGAGATGAGCCACTATACAGCAACAGCAAACCACTATTCACCACTAGTGAAACATCAAACTCCAGTATTAAAGCAGAATAGAAAACATAAACCAACAAATCAAGGTCAATCAGCTGTTCTGCTTCTGCAACTGTTTTCTCTGCCTCCCCAAATGCCCAGTGCCATAGATGAGAACATACAGACCCCAAGCAGGAACCTTGACAGACAAGTTCTCACACGGCTTCTGTGGCACAGGCTGGAGAACGTGCACATCCAGCTCCCATAGCAGGAACCAGAACACACTGTGAGACAACAGCTCAACACTGCCCTGTACCACCACAGCCAGGTGTGCCTTCAATGCACAGCCTGCGTCAAATCATCCAAAGACTCTTTCTATCAAGCAGAAAACAAATCCAGGGTGGGCAGGGACCAGCAGGTTCACAGCTGCCAAGACACAGCAGCTGGCTTTGATATCACTTGGGTGCAGTCACACGTGCAGCCATGCCCATAAAGAGCTCTGCATCCTTTCACTGCATGGTATATTCACATTCTAAATTACACTGTAGTGATTGTGAAATGCAATTAGATTAACTGCAGCTTAAATATGCCTGCAGCTCACACACGATGAGGTCATTCACAGTGAAGGCAACACGCTTTCCAGGAACACCTCAGCAGCCAAGGATGGACACCCTGCCTGGAGCACTCCTCTTGTCCTGTTGAGAAAGCTTTGGGCTTGGAAACGTAAGTTGACCAACATAGTGAGTGTGTTAAGCAATAGAAAAGAAATCACCGGCTTTATTTCTCAAGCATATTACACCATCTCTGAGTAAAGACCCCCAGCATTAGGCATTGCAGCCAAAGACCCCAGAAGTCAGAGAGCAGCAGGACAGCATAGCCCAAGGGCACCCAGTTCCAGAGCAGACCTGCCTGGTGTGCAGCTCAGCCCAACTCTGGGACACAAACCAGAGTGCACCATCTCCTTGTGTGCTTTGATTTATCTTGGAAAGAAACCAAGGTGTAGAGAGGCAGGAAACCACAACATGCTCCCAGAGGTGCTGCAGTCTGAATGGGCAGAGGCCCAAGATTGCAGGGCTTACCCCAAAGCCTGAGCTTCCCCCTGCACAGGCACAACCACATGGGCCTGGTGCTATTTCAGGGAATCCTTTTATTCCACCAGCTGCTACTACTGAGGTCTGAAACTGAAACCCAGTGTGTGATCTCATGGATGAGTGCAAAGCTCACAAGCTCTCACATCCTAACAGAAGAGAAGAAAGGCTCTGTTTAGTTGTGCCAGAATAAATGAAGTGCAAAGGTAGCCGGGATGCCTCTTGAAGCTGTTTAGTGCTGGCACTCAATTTGAATCACTCTGAAGAAAAGCTTAAGATTTCCTAGGGAAAGTACTATGCCTCAATGCCTTTAAACTGTTTTTGTGCTTCTGTGATCCTGGGCTGCTGTGCATTGCAAGGACGTGGACGGGCTGTCTGCTTCCCTGGGTTGTTTTCTGCACACAGCAGCAAGAGCATCTTTCCCCAAATGGATGTGGGGCTTTTCAGATGCTCTCTCTGATTTTCCTACAGCCCAGGCACAGTCTGTGAGGGGCAGGAGCAGGGGCTGAGGGGCTTGTCCGTGCTATTTTATGGCAGTTTTTCAAAAGCGTCATCTGGAAATGTCACTCCAGCTGTGCTACTGCTGTGTTCAGAGAGAAGAAAAAAGGGAAGAAGAAAAAAACAGCAGCAGTGTGGGACAGAGACCAAGTGTTCACACAAATTTATGCTTTATAACTTCAGGACAGTTTTTCAAGACTTGTTGCAACATCAATCTGCTGGGAAACTAAAATATTTTGGACAAGACTCACGGTCTATATTTTAAAATTCAGATTCATAACAAATAACCAGCTCCCAGTAGAATGCAAGCTTGTACCTCTTCATTTAGAAATTAAACAAAGTGTATATCTTTTAATTCATCTTCATAAAATCTCAAGGTTTGGATCCTACCAGCTAGCTACACACTGGACTCACTGAGACAGCAGCACCACTGCTTTGAGAAAAACCTATCAGTAAGTACTAAAATAACAAAAAAATCAGGCCCTCGCCATGCTTCACTCCACACACACTTCACAAATTTCTGTAGGAGATGACAAAAGCAATTTCACACAGGAGAACAATACAGATCCCTCTGTCGCAGCCTCCAGGGTGAGCGCCAGTAACAATACAAACACATCCTCTCCTCACAAACAAACAGTGAACCATTCCTGGACAAAATAAATTCTTTCGTCAACAACGATCCATCAGAGATGTTTCCTCCTTTCTTTCTGTAATTCATTTGTAAAATTAACAGCCCCTCATACGTAGCCTCCCAGAAAAATAATTGATCCCACTGCCCTGGATGGGAGCCACTTGACTGGGTGCTGGCAACGATTACCATTTCATGCACGTTATTTCCGTTTGCAGAAGGCTGACGCCAATGCACACATGCCGGCTTAGGTCAGGCGTTCCGCCGAAGGAAGGAATTAAAGAAAACAAACCAGAAAAGCTATCACACAATGTAAGACTTGTTGATTTCTTTGCCACCTTTTGTGCTACAGAAAAGAAACCATCTACTTGGTCAACATGTGCTACCAATACGTTGGTCTAATTAATGGCAGACTGCTGAGAAGCCGAGCAGCTTTCTTTATCTGCAGAGGAAAGAAGCCCGCGTTGGCTTCTGATGTTGGGAGTTACTTGCAGGAAACTACCTCGCCAGACAGAGCTGGAAACCCTGCTTGTCCTTCAGAAAGAGGAGGATAAAAAAAAAAAAAGTAACACTAGTTTTACTTCAAAATAATGCCAGGACCCTTAAGAAGATACATTAAGAGCATTTGTGTGAAAGCAGCATGACACCTCCACTTCTCTGAAGTGGGTTTCACTCACAATGATGAGGGCTAACATGAAGTGCAAAGAAATTTAAAAAAAAACAAACCCAAAATTAAAAAAAACCAAAAAACCAAAAAACCACAACACATTAATCCAAAGGATTTTTAAGAGGTTGAAAATACACACATATAATATTGTAGTTAGTTTTTAGTCAGTCTGCCAGTCAGCACAAGTGCCCATTGGCTTCAAAGTTGCTTAAAACATGCACATTTGTAGATGATGCCCAGTGACCCATAGCATCTGGTACAATAACCTGGAAGTTACACAGATCAGGTATGTACAGGTAGGGTAATCCTGTCCTTATTAACTATGCAAAGTTTCTGCCAAAAAAAAAAAAAAAAAATTAAAAAAGGGAAAAAAAAAAAAAGGTAGTACAAGCCATTTAATTAAAATGGTTGTGTTCTATCATCCAGAATCTCAGGTTTATAAAGTAAAGATTAAAATCAAATTAATGGAGTCTTATGGCTGATTTGCCTTCCCACGGTTTGTCAGCACAGCTAATAGAGATCTTCTCTCCCTGCTAGAAAATGCATTTTTCCTAATTCCCACATCCAAATCTTTGCCTCAGAAAACTGTGTCATCAGCACTGTATAAATTTGTGGTGAAGACATTCACTGTGCTACCAAGATGTTGCATGGCTGTTTGTTTGTTTAAAGGGAGAGAAACAAGTATTGCACAAAAAAATTCTATTAATATAGATCAGTCACCATCAAGTCACCAGTCATCAAAACTTCTTATTTCCTCTGGCTTTCAATTAAAAGAAATCATTAACTCTCCAGATTTGTCTCTCTATCTCCTAAAATAGTAGCACTAACAAAACTGGAACTATCATCCTGGAGTACAGGGAAACAATAGTAAAACCAGCTTTCTCTCCAAAAGGTAATGCATACAACTTCTTTCAGGGAAGGATTAACTTCTTCATGTTCAAAGAAAACTAGGGCAAGCAGAAATGCAAGCATGGAAATCTAAAAATATTCCCTTAGTCCACAAAAAAGTAATTCTATGTGAAATTTTTGAGATGACTAGAACATCTCCAAAAGAAACCTGCACACACTGAAGCCATGGGAAGAAATATTTCTTTAAAAAGTAAGTGTGAGTTGAAACCCACTGCTACACTACATTGCAAAATAAAAATAGTTATGACAAAGTAAAATAATATTTTGAATGATAGCTTTCCACACTCTCTATGTAAGTAGACACTGTCAACCAAGGAATGCAATCCTCTGAAGCCTTGCAGACATTTTAAGCCCACAGTGGAACAAAGTGCTGGTGAACACATTTCTTCAGGGTTAAAGGAGAAGAGGGGATACAAAATGACAGGAGAGCATCTAAAAGTTGAATTTTAGGTGGAGATGTAAAAACAGAATTCAGAACACTCGAAGAGTCACATCTGTATCATGATAGACAGCAGCTGGAAAAGCAACAAACAGGTAAGAGATCTCTACCTTTTCAGCTGACAAACAGCTTGTTGGCAAAAACAAAGTACCCAAGAACAAATAATACCAGACAATGGCTCATTAGAACTAATAACTCATCCCATTAAAAACTTGCTTTGCCCAGCATGTGCTCTCCCAGTGGTGGACAGAGTGATGCTGCATAACGTGTGCTGGAAATGCAGCTCTTGTTCCACAGACAGGGAGGGCAGCTGTGATTAACTTGGAGCTTTATGCAACTCCAGGCTGAGTTTTGATACAAAGGAAAACAGCTTTGTGGTTTTAATATCTGTCTAATTTCTAGTTCAGTAGTTTTCCCCTTGAAATAACTTTTCAGTAGATTCCTGGAGCAGGGGTTACCTTTCCTTCATAAACCTTGAGATAATGTAACTATAATGATTTTCCAAATAAAAAGTGAAAGGCTATCAGGACAAATATCTCCATTTTGATTCCACTGAGATATTATTATGATGATGGTAATAATTCCACAGAGGAATTACTTAGAATACACACCCAGCTCTGACCTGACCCAGCCATAACTCAGATGACACCTCTCCTAAGTTAGAAGAATTTATTTTCGTTTTCAACTGAGTTCATCTAATCAAAATGCTTCATTGTGACAAAGAGTTCATCATTCCTGTGCAAATTGCAGCTACCACTGTTAAGAACTGGAGACTGCTACAGCAAATTCTGCCATTGCATAGCTCAGCTTGGGAAAAGAATTTTCAGATGAGCAAAATAAATCCTATCTTATATTTTGTTACTAGCAAGTATACATTTAACACCACCTGTTGGTAATTGCCTGTATTAATTCAAGACTATTATAAGCTGTGGACGTAGAATTTGAGAGTGAAACACCACCTATTCCTAAAGTCTGCCTGTTGCAGATTCCTGTGACCCAGGTGGTGAAGGGGCCCAAAGCAAGGTGTGTGAAGAGCAGTAATGTTTTAATAGGCCAGGGTTTGGGAACACAGGGTTTTTTCAAGGTCAGAATTTCACAAGTTTTCACATGTTCAAAAATTTGTCCATACCCTGCAACTACATTGAACACTTTAACAAAAGACGTTGCCCTCCCCCATAAGCACTGTCCTATTTAGGATGGTGCCATACAGGTACTCAGGAAACGAGGATTCAGTTCTGATCCCCTGCCTTGCTCTGTCATTTGAGCCAAGGCATTTATTACTACCTGGGTATCAGTGGCCTATTAGTACAGGAAAAGATATTTTTCCCCTGGAAATACTGTTGAAGTCAGCATCCAAATTAGCCTTAAGGCAAAAAATCCATTAGATTCTGGCAATGGCAAGAACTGACATTAGAAAAAGAATGGCCATTCAGAAAAAGAGGAAGATCATAGACTTTACATCTTTTTCTACCATTGATTAATCCTCAGAGATACTGATAGACAACACAGAGCAACCTGTGCTGAGAAGAACTGACCTGTTTGCATCCAAGTGAGCACCGTGGTAGTTGTCTCTGCAGCATGGCCTGTATACAGCTGCTTCTGGACAACCACAGCATGATGCAGACACACAGCAAGAGACAGGACTAACAGGCAAAGCATGCTCTTTTTCCCTGCTCAAATGGTATATCTGAGTCACATTTTCATACCACAAAAAAATTTTGCAGCCTCTAAGTTATGATTTGAATAAAATATTTCATTCAACAATACAACCATAGCTTGTTCTTAAAAGCAAAACAAGAAAAAAAACCCAGTGGCATGCAATTATGGATTTAGAACTTGACTTCTTTTTTTTTCTTCAGAAAATCAGGATATTTACAACTGTACCAGGATATGCACAACTTAAAATAATAATCACTGATAGCATGAAGGAAAAAGTGATATGTCCATATCTGCAAAACAAGTTTCTATCAGGGAATGTGCTTTGCAGTCTCTGCTGATTCAATTATTGGAATATAATTGCTAGTTGGGTGGATCAGAGCTGCCTTGTTCTCATCCCAGAGGAGACAGGAATGTTACTGAACTGAGGTCATTCTGATGAGGTGACTCCCTTCTCTTTCAGATCAGATCAGTCCAAGTGGACTACTTTAGACAGGGAGAATAAATTTTTACTTCTGATATAAGTCCATGCCCTCTCCAAACAAGGTCCCATGCCAAGCAAGGTGTGGAAACATGCTTCAACTTTACAGTTTTTCACAGGTCATTTTATGACAAAATAACAGGGGAAACACATTTTTCGTTCTTCCTGGGTATGAGAACTTCAGTAAGAAATGTTCACTCTCTCATGCTGGCCTGAAGAAGGGCGAGTGCTGGCCACTCTGGTACCTTCTGACTTCAGCTCTCAGGAGCTGCAGCTTCCATCTCACTCTGCTACTGCTCAGCCCCCACCGCTGGTTACACAAAGGACTCGGAGAAAAACTACATCAGAGCCTTGAGCAGTGGTGGTCATTCACCAGGATTTATGTCCTTTTAACTGCTGCCTATTAAATGGATACTCTGATGAACCTGCTGGAGCCCAAAGCTCTCGGTGCCACCTCCTCACTTCCTGCCAGATGGGATTTTTCACTCATCTGCCACCTGCTGCTTTGCAGCTCTGCCACCATGCCAGGATCAGCAAGTAGTTCCAGCTTTTGGGTGGTGATCCCAGGAGTACAGAATATGCTCCAGACCAAAATCATGCTCATTTTCTACCCTGTGCTCCAGCAGATACATTTCTAAATGAATACTGCTGTGTTTGCTGATCGTTTTATGGTTTGTTTACTTCTTGGGCATGTAATATTGTTAGGGTAATGTTGTTTTTAATTAGTTGGAAGAACTATTGTTTCAGAAGGCTGAATGCATTTGCTAGCAAGGGGTCTTTATAAATGCAGTGAATGTTACTGGTTATGCCTCCACAGATGGGTACTGACAGCTGCCAGCCAGCTCTGCCCATGCTCAAAGTTGGGCTGGACTCAAACCAGTGCCAGTTCAGAAGCCATATTAGTTGCATTAGCAAAGTGTTGAGTCCAAAAACCTCTTGGAAAAATCAAATCTGAAAAATGGGAGTGTTTCAATTCTTCGAGGAAGTCTCATGTCTTAAAAGTTACTCAACAAATATGTCATAAGTTGTCACTGTTTCAACCACATAAAGGGACAAAACCCAGAAAATAACAGGGAGATAAATAAAGAACCAATTATTAAAAATTGACTGCTATCTACAGATAAAGATGTGCTGTAAGTAGAGATAGGAAGAGTGATCACATGTACAAAACAAACATTTTATGTTCACACCTATATGTGTTAGAGATAAGCACATTCAAGTTACAGGTGTACATTGAGAGCCACGATTTTCCACCTCCCTGTGAATGGCATCAGAGGGACAAGGGGAGTGGGACAGCTGGGCTTTGTCTGTGTCAGCAGAGGAGACAGGGAGCTTCCAGAGCTTGTCACTGCACAGGAGAACCTTTGGTGGCTAAACATCCTCAGCAAGGCAGAGGGGTCAGATGGAGCTGATGGGGGAGCATTAGACCACCCCAAGAGCAATGCTGGCTGCCCGGGTCCTCTGATAGCATCAGATCATCCCCATTCTCCCTGAAGTGGAACAAGAAATTATCATACAATTCAAATTCCCTTCCTCTGAGGCCCATGTTGAAGGTTCTGCTATGAATAGTACTTTGACCTAGTTCTCAGAGCAGTTGATTTGAATCTCAGTGCTGGTGTAGTTTGCAGTGAGAAACCAAAGCACATGTTTTGTCCAGGTCTGGGAGTTGTAACCTCTACTTGTTTTGCTCTGGAGTATATCTACAGAAGTGTACATTATTATGAATACATAGAGACCAGAACAAACTATCCCATGCATGTGTCTACTCCCTTCTCTCAGTAAGGAAATAACCCACTGCTGGAGTCCAGACCTTCCTGGCAGCTTGGAAGCTATGATAATGCAAGTCCTTTCTAAAGGCAAACATCTGGTATCCTCATTATGCAGAGCTCACACTTTTCTACAAAGAACAGGGAGGCAGAAATATGTCTCCACATGGAAAACGAGCTAGGACTGAGCTCCAGCCCACTCCTTGCAGGTCACAGGACGGATACTCCATGCCAGGACTATTTCTACCAGAACATGTGCTCACTCAGCGAAGGAGAGAGATGGATCTACAGAAGACACTCTTGACTTAGGGGAAATTAGGACTGCGGGTGGAACCCCATCCTTGGAAACACTGTGACACAGAATAAAATATGCATCAGGAGGATTTGTGTGGTAGGTCCAAGGTCTCCTCCTCCATTTCATTTTCTGTGTAACTATTTTTAACTATAGTTAAACTAACTATAATTACCTTGTATTTCTGAAGAAGTCAGTGTTATAAGCATATGGTTCATGACATTTAGGTCTCTTTTCCTACCCAGGAAACATTACACTGTCGTGGGCTGTTGTCTGGAACATGTTTTTCCCCTTTGTCTCTGCTAGATTTCTCATATTGTTGTTAAATTCTTGGTGCAATATTTCCCCAAATCAGAAGCTGAGAGGAGATAACACAAAGGAGAGTTTCACAAACACATTCTTTAAGAAAAGCAGTATCCTACAAATCCCGCAACAAGCCCTTATTGGCACTTCCACTAACGTAAATAAAATCTATTTGGTTCTCGGAAAAACAATCACTTCATTCTTGTTATCAGAGGACAGAATCTGGGTCAACAGATGCGTTTTGGATATGCACCAATTCTTAAATGATTTAGTATTCTGATCTGTGGATACAAAAAGCAATTTCCTACATCAGCAGTACCTTAGCACAACGTGCACTTTCATCCTACCACCTACATTGCTATAATCATTAAATGTTATAAAACATCTCCCATAAAAGAAAAAAATTCTGATATATGACTATAATGTAAATCAGTGCTTTGGATTACAGTGTGATACTAGTTCAGTTATTTATATGTGTTTCAACTAAAAACATCCAACTGGATTTCAACTATCACAAGATTAATCTCACTAATACTTTATATCTACAGATGGTCAGACAAGAAAAATTAGAAAAATATGAAAAATTAATATATTCTTCTTGTATAATGTAAAATATGATTTGTCTCCTAGAAGATTATAACTGGAGCTTCTAGTACCAAGAATAACTGGACTAATCAATATGGGTCCTCTGCTTTGTGGGAAGTTTTTCATTCTGTCCCAGCTCGAAAGTTGTTGTCAGACACTGGAGATCTGCAAAGCATACAAATACAATGCAAAACACAGGCTTGCTTTGGCCTGGATATAGCTTAGTAACTAATCAGAGTTATGTGTAGCTGGAGCCTTATTCACTTTCATCCAACAAGTTCCAAAGATGACAGCAGGACGGTTCCATGAATTACAGATTCCAGCACTGTATCTTGCTATTGAAAAGATGCTCCATGTCAACCTACCCTGGTCACCACATTTAATTAATATTATACATCCAATAACATTTGCAGTGCTGAAGAGAGTCCCATCATCGAGCAAAGGCAGAGAACCTGAATTCTGGTTCTATATATGCCACCTATTGTCATGGTTTACAAATGAATATACATGTTAAAAAACACAGAGTATTCTGGACAGAAACAGGTGTCTGAGACACACACTCAGAAGTTCATCAAATTAAAACCCTTCATTCTCACAACCTGTAGCAAAATAGTTGATCTGCTAGAAAGAAGGAGCACAGCCAGAGCAAACATTTCTGGCAGCACGAGGATCAAAGAGGTCTCAGATAGCCAGAAAAAACAAAGGATGCTGACATCAAAATATTGGCAGCTCACATTGTTTCTTTTCTTTCCAAATAAAATGGGCAAAGAAAAGGACTAGCTTTCCCATCCAAGCTCAATTCTCCAGTGAGCAGCATTCTGTAGCTGTAATTATAATCTTGTATTTGTGTGCACACTAACTAATTTCCTGGGCAAGTTACGTTTCAGCTTGAACATGCTGGCATGTAGAGACCAACCTCAATAACAAAAATAGCTGCTGAGTTCAGCAACCTGCAGCTTTTTATAGTTGACCTTGCAGCTCTGCGAGATAGTGGCTCTGGGCCACTTCATTATTTCAAAGAAGGAAATGTGGTTCTGGGAGTTTCATGGGGACTAACAAGACTCAAAAGATAAGTGGTTTCCTGGCTAAGTTCTTTTTGCTTGTTTTAACTTGGTCATTCTCATTTCAGAAGTATTCTGGTCTTCTTAATACTCTCCATTCTGGCTGTGATTGGTGGGGCTGATCTTGCTGACGTAGTTTCATTTACTCCATGGACTTTTCCATCGTTTATGCAGTTTATTATGCAGCTGGTTACACTTGAACTCTCTCCCGTGTTGCACTCTGGCCACAGCAAGTAACCATCAGTGCATTAATCATATTTCAGTTTGACTTCAATTCCAAAATGACTATAGCAATAAAATCACATAAATAGACTAAGAACAACAAATAAATGTAAACAGTTGCACGACAGTCTGATTCTGTTAGTCTGCTTCCCTGCTTGATGGAGTGATTCTGTCTGTTAGAACACCCAGCTGGCTGCAGATGTGCAATGCAAAAGGAATGTATACACTTTGGTACAGCTCCTTCTCATCTGCACTGGAGTAGGAACAAAGTTAGAGAGAACTGTTCTAACTTTCTACTAAAAGTCTGCCTGCAGCAGGAGCTGGAGCTGCTACCTGCTGTTGGCTGGTCCACTGCAGCAGTGAGGGACCAACAACCTGCTGCTCTCCTCTGCCTGCCCACACCTGCAGGAGCTGTAGGAAAATACCAGATTTCCAACAGCATCAGAACCTTTTCCACAGTTCTATACTCAGTAATTTGCTCATTCCCAAACCCCTTTTTCTGTATCATTAAAAACCCCTTGGAGAGAACATTAAAAAAGCTTTCCAGTCCCATTGATGGCAAATAAAACCACATCCTCAGCCACATAAGCAGAGATATTAGTCACTCATACAATATTCATGCTATGAATATGCTCATGTTTACCGAAATTTTTGCTTAGTCTGGGCACACCAGAAACCAAAAAATGAAAGGAGCACCACCATCACTGCTCTTTTACGGCGTTACTATGCACCACTGTCGACACCAACACCAGGCTAATTACAGACACGCCACATAAAACAGAGAACTAACTTAGTTGGAAAATAATATGTCTCCATGTTCTCTTTGAGGATTACCATTGTGAGAGTCCCAGATAGAAGAGATGTTTATCTAGTGTGCTCTCTGCCTACAGAAGAGGGGCTTCCCAGCTAGCAGGCAAGTGGAAAGGCACATTTCCATTGTCCAAGCTAACAATGTTTCATTTGTGTAACGCTGAATCCCGACTTAATTAAATAGCTCCAGAGACCAGGGAAATCTCAATGTATACGGGCAAGTGGTCGAGCAGCACCATTTGCATGCGTGTCACAGCTCGCCGGGTATCGCTCCAAAAAGCATCTGTCTCAACAGTCTCATCTGATTCTTACAAACAAGCTACACTTTGCATTTTTGAATTTAACAAAGATCACACAGCTGCCAACATACTATCAAAGCCTAAAGACCAAATAAACGTTTGGCTTCCCTCCAACCGTCCTTGCTGTGGTATTATTACTGACAATAGAGCCAGAGCAGCAAAAGCAATGAGATGGCAAATTTACACATGTGCCATGTTTTTATACATTGTCTACATTTGCCGCTACAAGACTGTGAGCAGAACACTGGTGAGCATCTTCTGGTTGCAAAATCTGACCTATTTTAGGGCTTTATGAAAGCTGTGCAGCATTATTAGTGTACAAAAAAAACTGCAGATGGGCAAAATTATCTAAGAAAAACAATTCAAAGGTGTTTTGTTAATTTTCCCATGTGAGTAGTAGAAATAGATCCGAATTCAATATTCTCAGGGCTATATTTTGCGCTTTTTGAAGAACTTGTGCAATATCCATAAAACCTGGAGACCCCACAGTTGATGTTTCCTTTAGTATCTACTCATTTCACTTTAATCCACATGTTCCTTAGTCCTTGCAACAGGAGCAGCGTGCATATATCAGAGGGTACAATTTGTATTTGACCTGTGTAGAGGAGCTCTGCTACAGTTTCAGTTCATTTAATAGTCCAACCATCCTCTCATCAAAAGCTAATTGCATCTGCAGATAAGAGGCCCTTCCTACAGACAGTAATATAACTTTTTGATCTGTATCAGATGATTAGGGCAGTGGACAAAGACAACTTCTCCTTTAGCACCTCTCCTGTTTGGTGAATTTCCACTGTGTATGGACACCTGCAGGAAGCAAGAGGTTAAGATAACAGAGCCAGAGGCTGGAGGCAACTCATGGCATTACCTGCAGCAGAGCCTAGGCCAGGTCTTGAAAAACACTTTGTGCAAAGGCCTGAGCACTCAGACGACCCTTGGAATGGAGGAATGTCAAGCTTATTGCACTTTCGTGCTCTGCTCGTGTTCTCATGGGCAGCTGTGCTTTGGTCACCTTCCCTTCCCCGAAATACAATCTGTACGCAGACACAAGAGGAGGACAAGGAGGCACAGCCACAGGGGAGAAGGAGCAGTGTGCTGGCATTCCCACCTGCCACCTCCTGCTGCCCACACCCAGCAGAGCAATGACCTGCGTTTGCACGGGGCAGGCTCTGGTGACTCTGGGAGAGCCTCAGGGCACTGCCCCTCCACCTCTCCTCACTGCACTGCCCCAGTGCTGACACAACTCCCCTTGGACAGATGCCATCCCCTCCACCGAACCAGGCCTGGCACCTCGCCCCGCTGCGCTTGGATGCAGGGGGCTGCTTTGCTCACCACTGCTCTGATTTCCAGCCCTTTTTGTCCCCAGCTCTCCTCACTTTCAAGTCTCCCATTGATTCAAACGCAGCTTGCCCTTGGCTAGCAAGCTGTGATTACACACCCTCCCAAGAGAGAAAGAAAGGGCAGGAACAGCAGTTTTGCCCACAAGGTAGCATTACTTCACACTTTAGGGTCAATTCATTGCATTTTGGGAGGAATAGCTCTTGGAAAGAAGGGCAAATGAAGCAAAACAGACATGGGTGTTGCTGGAAACATTTGCTGAAGACATCCCATTGCTGTTGTACATTTTCAAGCTTGGGATTTACTTTTTTCCCCCTCCAAGGCTTCTTTTAATGTATTCTTTCTTCAAAGTTTGTGCTCTCTGTGTAATTTTTCAACCAGGGATTAGAGAGGATTAAGTCCTTGCTAGCCTGCGTCTCTCAGGGAGCGTTGGATGTACATGCATACTTCACACACAATTCCAATGCAACTGGTCACATTCATCTCAACAGAGATGAGTAGTGGCTTATTTTAGATACTGCAGAATCAAGTCAAGACCTGCCCAATTGTACATTTACCTCCTCTCTGCTCTGTCCTCATGTTCTTTACCTTCTGTGTCTTTTTTTACATAAAATACCCGACCTTATGAAGTAATTGCCTGTGTATAGTGCCAGTTGCCCCTGATACAGGGGTGGTTTACAGGCAACACTAAGCTTCAGCTACATGATACAATAAGGTCTGTCAGGGTTCATCACATACCTATGCCAGAAGGAAATTCCCTTTATTTTCTAGATTTGGAGATCCAAAAAATCTACTTACTCCTGTTTGATTTGGGCCCTTCCTCCCTCACATGTACATTCTTTAATAATAACACCAGTCCAACACCATTGTGTTTTACCTCTGGTTTTTTTCTCTATTAAATTTCATAAAATTTATCTTGATTCTGCTGCTAAGCAATACGCAATAAACAGCAAAGAATATTTCCAAGGACAAATTCAGTCTTACTTCTATTCTATGTCACACTTCCAGATCAACACGCAGTTCTGCTCAATACATTCACACCAGCTTCAGCCAGCCAAAATAACTGACAGTACCAGTGACAAGGCAGTCAAAATAATCTCATTCAAGCCCACCAGAGTTGTGGAGATATCCTCTAGTCACTAGTTTACATGAAAGCCTGTCCTGCTATTCCTATATTGCTCTGGTTAGCCATGATGTCTAGATTAAACCTAATGTATCCTTATCTACAGACAGACCCACTTTCTCTGTTTCCCTAAGGATATTTCGTATTTCACCTCCACCTTAATCACACTCAGCAGGAGTTTATTACTTAGGTGCAATTGTTCAAATAAAATTACTTTTGTGTGATATTGCCTGGCCTGACCAAATAAGTATGTACCAGTTCCTCGATTTTATTTCACATGGAAACTTACAACAGCTAATTGAACAAACAAAACGTTTGCTGAAAATGACAATAAATAGCATTTAAATGGCTGACATTAAGTCTTTAAAGAAATAATAAAAAGATTTGCATTTATCTATATTGACTGGAAAATTCTTATCACGAAAAATAAGAACTTAAGGAGAGTAATAGCAGTAGCAAGAATTAATGATTGTGTATCTCTTCCAAGTTAACCTAAATATTAATTCAAGAACATGATGTTTTTAAAAGTACAGGAAAAAAAATAGTAGTTTAGACCATAAGTTGAGGGGGGGGAAAGTTGCTCTGGTTATGTTGCCCAGACTTGAATTCCTTTATCATTTGAGATCCTTATTAAGTCACTTGCATGGTATAGATTACAGTTCAATCCTAAAATTCCTCTACATTTATGTTTCTTATGTTTTTTACTTTGATATCCTGCCTGTTTTAATGAAGAACAGGATGTGCAATAGCTTGTTACTTACGGCAGTACTTTGACAAGGAACCTGGATCTTAATAAAAAACAGGAAATAAAATCCTTCATATTAAATCAATTCTTTAAAAAATAAGCATGTGAATGTCATATTTAAGATTAAAGGTATTTCTCTTTCCAGGAAAGGATCATAATAAGGTGGGCATGTGGCTATTTCAAAAACTGCACACATTTGGTAAAGAGCTTATAGAAAACAGTGTCAAATCCCATATTGAACCCAGCTGCTGGTACTTACTTTTTGATGTAAGGCTTACTTCCTGCAGATATACATCAAATTAAATTCTTCACTAAGCTCACAATGGTGTTTTCCCTTTAAGCAGAAAGGCAATACTTACCTGAATGAAATATTATATCTCTTTAATGGGTTTCTACAGGGAAGCCACATTCTACATTTAAAAATGTACAGTGACAGTCGGAACAGAGAGAAACTTGCCATCTATTAAGCCAGTTTATTTTCTCTAAAATAGCTTTAATGAAGCCAGTTGGGATTTGTTACACCAATGATATATCTGGTGTCCTAAGAGCAATTTTGAGAGGACTGTTCCTCTGCTGGGCCAATTTCCCATAGTCCATACCACTGGTGATTTTAAGAGTGCTCCTCTGAAGGGAAGCACGGAGTATTGTAATGACAGATGCACGTCAAAAATAAGGGTAAGGGACAAGAATAATGACGCAAAGGAAATGGACAGATTAATACAGGTTACATAGTTTTCCAGGATTTGTTTGGAGGGCCTGAAATATGCAGTGTTTTTGAGTGCAGGAAAGAATTCCCACTAGATAGAAACCAGAAAGATTTTGCTTCTAATTTTGATTCAGTAGCATCTGCAAATACCTGTCTGAAGTGATAATGCACTGTCTCCTATCAAGAAAACAAAGGATTGAGGAATGATGGAGCAGTCAACAAAGAGGTGCAGTGTGTTATATGTTAAACTCCCTTACATTCTGTCAGCCTCCTTTGCCTTTTGGATATATTTTTCAGTAGATACAGGATTCTTAGTAGATGTCAAGAAAAAGTCATGAGATTATTCAAATGCAAGTTAAAATACAGAGCAGAACTCACCAATTGCTGCATTAGTCACTACACACTCTGTGGCCCTTAATCTAGACAAGAGCTCATTTCAGGGTCCAGATATTAATCTAAAATGGCCGAGTGGTGATGTGTGAGGAAGCCAGTAAGCAGTGTAACAAGGGGCAGAAATAAGCTCAACCACCCTAAGCTTATTTTCCAAAATTCCAAGCAGATCACTAAAGGCTAAGGGTGCAGAAGGCACTGGACAGAGGTGCCTATAACACCACTTTAAAGCAGCTCTGATTTGAAGAGAAACAGCTTTGCCAGACAAAATGGAGAGGCAAAACTGAAAACATCACGTAACTAGAACACATCACGGAGAATTTCCCTATTTTGCACCCAAAGCATCTCCACAGTATCTGAGTCCCAAAGTTCAACTTGAACTCTCCAAATCTCACCAAACCAACCCAGCCTTCCCAGCTGAGGATAGACTCAAAACCACTGTCATTTGGAGACTGCCCCAGCTGTGCTGACAACTTTTGCTGGACCAAAACTCATGGGAGCACAGAAGCCAGCCAGGTCTTTTACATGTTTGTTAACTTCACAATTTCAAGAACTAACTTTTCCATAGTGCTGGCTTCCAGTGGTGGTGAAGACAAATGCCAGCTGGGCACAGGTCTGCATATGGAGCCAGGCAGATTTACAGCGGCCTGGGGGCTTTTTGTGGATGAGCAGTTCTTAGTATAACCCAGCATCTCTGCCTCCCTTCCCTGCACCAATTGCTTTGCTCAGACTGCTGTATGCAGTTGTGTTTCTATACAATACACAGCCAGAAAGGAGGTTGAAATCTGGCAAAACTGAACATTGGCTTCACTGCATAATTTTCTTGGGTTGGTTTGTTTGATAGAAGGGACTTCTCCCAGCCCTATGGGTGTTTGGCTGCTTTTCCTAGAGGATTTCTGATAAGACTTCTCCAGCCACTACTTATCTGCTCCAGCCAGCCATTTTCCATCCTTACAGCTACTTTCTCTTGTATATTTACTTTCATGTCATGATTTCTACAATGCCAAAATGCCTACAATTTTTTTAATCTCTCTCTGTCTCTGTATATATCTATGGATTAATGCCAAAGCACCAGCCAGTGCCTTCCCAAGGTGGTTACACACACACCCAGTTCCCCATCTTCAGCCTCACAGTGCTTTCTTCCTACCAAGACCCACTTGCTTGAGCTAATCCCATTTCATGTTTCCCAGATAGGCTGCTTGCCATGCACATGCCTGGGCAGAGGCAAAACTTAAGGCTTCTTGTTGCTCACAGGGGTGTAGGCAAAACTGAAGCCAGAGCCCCACAGGGCAGTATTAGGCAGAAGCACGATTAACGCAATAGTGCCAAGAAAAGCAAGCCCTGCGGAGGAGCTGTGGTGATATTCACCCAGAAAAGAAGAAAAGGAAAAAGCATCATTTCGAAAAAGACTGGGGAAAATTGAGTACAAAGCAAAGTGGGAGTCCTTGCTAAGCCCCAGACACAATTCAAAATAGTGGAGGAGTTTTTAAAATTTTTTAAAGCTTGACTGTACCAGAGTAGTACTGAGCAGCTCTGGCAAGTCTTACTCCAGTCACTCATTTCTGACCTGTGCTTGCAGCTTTTGTGCCTATGACTATTTCCTGAGCAAGAGAAGCTTCAAACTGCTTCAGACATTATGGAGGTCCTCAGTACATTAAGACACACAAATAGACCACACAGAAACCCGGTGGCAAACACCCCTTCCATTACAAATCATAGCACAGCACTGGGATTGAGGAGCCCTCACACAAGAGGTTTTTTAGCAGGAACAGGACAGTTGCAAATTAGTCAGATTGTTTCTTCACCACCACATTTGGGAGGGTAGACCGAAAAACTACGTAAGCATATCAAAAGTCCCTTATAGCCTACTCCCTGGCAGGCATGGATACCTCAGTTACTTATTTCAACTGATTTCAGATCCAACGCAAACGCAGGGAGAGCATTTTATCCAGAGACATGGTTTCCACAAGGCAGAAGAGAAAAGTAGGATTGTGTGCCACCAACACTACCTGGTACAGCTCCATGAGCTCATGCAGAGCCACATCCACCCACGCACCAGGATTTGCTCGTGGGGCACCACATGTGAAGCTGCTCAGCTCTGGAGTGGAACCGTGTGTGGAAGTCTGCTTGTGCATCACAGGGCTTTGCAGAAATGTTTTCCTTTAGTTCCAATGTATTCAATATGGGCTTGACATCCTGACATTTCATGCTGAAATGAACCTAGACACCCAGAGTGGAGTCTTTGACAGAAGAGTTCAGACCAGGGTCACGCAAAGCTGGGACAGTCGTGTAATCTGCAGCTGTAAAATGCAGTGTTGGTTCTATACAACAAAGTACACAAAACAGGTATCATGTCTTCACTGCTCACCAGACAGCACTCTGTATGTGGTGGTGCTTAGGCAACTTCAAAAGTCTTGAACCCACAGGAGAAATGAAGAACCAAACACGCACCCTTTTGTCTAAACACCCTCACCAATGCCACCACTGAACTGCTAACAAAGCCAAAAAGATGTATCCCTTTTGGAACACTACAACTTTACAAATGGTTACCTGCTCTTTATGAATTTGAAACAAATCCCACAGCTATCAAGGCAAACAAAAGAAGAAAATAAAAAAAATTCTTCAACAGAACACAGCCAGGCCAAACCAAGGGCATTCCTATCTATCACCTCGTGCAGCTGCTCCTGGGTACCCCAGTACCTCCATGGGGAACCTCCTCCTTGGGCACAGCAGCAGCAGCAATAGCTGAGGTGGGGCCATAACTGTCTCACTCTTCTTTCCCATAAGCCCATATAAAACAACAAAAAGACCAACATCCTTCCAAACCCTTACTGATGATATGAAAGTGTAGACATAATGGTCTTCAAAACAAAATGTAGGTCAGATGAACTGAACACTCTTTTTTAAAATGTTTCAATACCTTATTATTAATTTGAATTGCCAACCCAGGTTCCTGCAAAGCCATACAAGAGTTTTCAAACATCAGCTGCTTTGAAGCAAAGTTAAACTAATGCAAAACCGCACCTCCTCTTTAAAAAAAAGAGGGAATTCATTAAGAAACACACTAAAGACTTCTATTTTGGCTCAGAGCATTTTTTGGGGAGAACATTCCATGAAATTATTTCAAGCCAATGCTATTTTAAACCACAAAAACACTACTCCCTTATCAATCCTAGAAACCTGCTGTTACATGGGAAAGAATAGATGATATAGAGAATTTTCATCTCTTTTATTAGAAAGGGTCCCCCCACTTAGCTGACCAGAAAATTGGATGGATCAATAACTTAAAAGAAAAAAGTACTCACACCTGTATTAATACTTCAACACACAGCTCTTAGTGTGCTTTGCAAATTCAGCAAAAGCAAACTCTAAGCCATGAATAATTTTTTTTCTTTCACTCATACCCAAGAAATTAATAGGGGGAAAGAGCACTGTTTTAAGGCCCAAGACTCTTCCCGCTCCCAGGATGCTTTACTAAAAAAGAAATTTGCTAAGCCAAATTTTTGAGTACCATGACTGAAACTGGTTCTCAAAATACAAAGCATCTTCTTAGAAACTAGTTTTTCTCTCTTACTGCAAGAAACCAGGTATGATAGGATAGCTATTACTGATTGAAAGAGCTTTTAACCTGAGGGAGGAACAGGAAATGATTCTGACTGATTTCTCAGATGTTGCAAATACACAAATGGTCTGCTTTATCTGGAGAAACCTTTGAAATACATACATTGCCTTAAAAATCATCCTTCAAAGGAAAGTACTGAAAAGGATAGTGAAGAGCGTGTGAAAGGAGGACAGAACAATCAGCACACTGACTTAAATTTGGCCTCTGGTTTTCTCTAAGAGGAATAAATCCCTTTATATGATCCAGTTTCCACCGTAACCATAGAACTGTAACCCAGACTGGCCCTGAGGTGTTCTACACTGTGGTATTAGAAATACCTCACATTACTTGCTATCACAGCAACATACAGACTACTTGGGCTTCTTGCAAAATGAATTCAAGATCGTAACTAACTCAGACAATCCCATACGGGTGACTTCTGGTGTTTATTTTTTAATTAAAAGGTGGATTGAATTTTCAATGCTTTCTTTTACAGAAAGGAAGAAAAAGATTACAGATAAGGGAATGCAGCATAATTACAAGGAGTGTGGTAACTACGTTTGTAAAGCATTTGAGGATCACTAGATGGAAAGCACTTACTTTTTTATAGTTATAGCATTAAACAATGGAACCTCATTAAATGTAGAAAACATGTTTTCCTAGCCTGTTGTTCTCCCATTATTTCTATTTCCACAACAAATTTAGGTGAAATTAACTGAACTATTCTCATGAGGATTTTACATCTCTTGGAAGGTGAGCAAACACAAAAAACACCTTTTTCTTACAAAAACCATGGGTGATCCCTAACTTCATTTTTATGTGTCTGCACTTCAGCAACAGTTTTACTTAGGGATGTCTATAATTTGTCATGTTGTATCAGGAATCCCAGCCATCCTCATGGATAGGCAGATCATGAAAATGCTTTTCTACTGTTACAGCTCCTGCAGAATCCCATTCAGAGGGACACTGGTGAACACACTGCGGGGTGGAGCCGCTTGCTGCCTCAGACCACGTCCTGCTGACAGTCAATATTTCGTGGAAAAGATAATATTTAAACTTCTGCTTGCCTCTGTAAATGTCTCCAGGCACTGGCACCCAAGAGGAGCTCTGCTGAACGCACACACTAGCGAAGGGAGGTGGCTTTGACAGCCCGATTCCAGGATCTGGGTGTACTTGCCCACTAGATGGTGCAATGGAATAAAAATAAGGACTGGGAACTCCACTGCTTAATGTCTGCTATCCTGGAAAAAGCTGTTCCAAGTATTCATAGTTCTCATTCTAGCTGATAAACATCACAAATATTATATAACCATGCAATTTTATACTTCTAATACTGAGTTATTTTTAAAATTCTGTCATTAAAATACATTAAATACTAATATTCTGTGAGTAACCACCTTAAAGCTGCACCCCTGAGAACAAGTGAATTGAAAAGGAGTAGAAATCAGAAGGGGATAAACCTGGAGCTCAGGTATGGCACCGTCATGCACAGTGAACTTGTCTCTCCCCTCTCCAGTCCCTTTAATTCACTGGTGTCATTTCTCAGACAAAGCACGCTCATTAAACAGCTCTGAAATTACACTTCTCTTCATTCTACACAAGTGGTGAAGTGCACTGTGTGACAGTTCAGTGCTGGCTTTCCAGACGTGGCACCGGAGAGAAACGTGCTCTGGCTTTGGGCTCACTCTCAGCACAATTCCCGTAGCACCAGGTGGCTTTGCAGGAGCTTGGGAGCCACTCCGTGCACACTGTAGTGCCACACCACTTTACCTGCCCCAGGCTGATGTCAAATTCCACATGCAAGTCAAAGCAGTATCTTTCTGAAGTGCAGAAGAAAGTTCAGAAAACACAAAATTTCCAAAGCTGACAGCTGTAGCTTTTACTTAAAAACATCTTCCTCAGTGACAGCCAGAACAAGGCTATTTTCGAAACCTTTGCACCTGTAGCTGCTCAGAGTTTACACTCTGATTGGTTCTAGTTGCACAAATTTCTTTAGGGGTTCCTTTTCAGGTTATTTCCTCATATCCACAAACTTCACCAGAAGAATACCCAGCAAGTATTACCCCATCCTGCTTTACTTCTGCTCTCTGTGCTGCCAGAGTAGGAATTAATAAACTAGGCCAATAACAATGATCATTCTCAAAAGGTGACCTGGCTTTGAAGCCTGCTTTCTTTCTAGGCTTTATCTCGGCTGCCTCATCCAAAATCCCATTTGTCACTAGAGGGCACTTCAAACCAAGCTGTCGTTTCATATTAGCACAGTCTATAAATGTGGGGGGCTATATCCAGCCTACAAAAAAGTTGCTCTGGCTCCATGCAAGCGTGCACAGCATTTCTAATATAACTTTTCTCATGTTAGACAAACATGAGTTTTAACAAAAAAGGTTTCCTACGTTAGGAGAGCAAAACTGAGTCCAGACCGTGTCTTTCTGGCAAATCTAAACCAAAGCTATAGGGAGGATAAAATGGCTTGTTTTGTTTAACAAAATTTGCACCAAAAAAACCCCGAACCTTTACAGTCATTGTTACTTAACAGATTCTGTCTTATACAGTAAGCAGTGCTTTGTCTGTTTACTTTTAACTTCTGAATTTCAGAGACTGAAAAACATGAATCAGATCTGAAAACAGTTTGAAATAAATCCCACTGAAAGGAAAGCCTAGAACCAGTCAAATGCTACTAATCTGTTCGTGTTAGGTAGCTGATACCCTGATTTACCACAAGCTACGCACCAAGAGCTGCCGTACTTCTTGACAACTCTAGGCCAACCAGTTTGGCCCCATGTATTTGATGTCATATTTGTCAAACTCTTTAAAAGCTTGGAGTACAAGCCCATGAATGCTGCCCCACCCAAGGTGGGTCTCAGCCAAAAGCTAAGGCTCCAGGAAAACAAAGATGACTTTCAAAGTCAGAATTACATTGACTTCTTGTCGCTACATAAACAAGCAGGTCATTAATAAGGCAGCAGGGTAGGTAGAAAACCTGCCAGCCCTGCAGAAATGCAATGACCAGCTCCCCGTGGTTTAGCAGCATGAATGGTAGGACCCAGTTGGCTGAAAATGGAAAGAAGGTGGCTCTTACTTCTTGAGAAGGGGAAAATAATCTGGTTTTCTCTTGAAAATGATTTTCTAAGAAGAAGAAAGCTCAAGTACACACTTCAGTAGGAAGGAAAACTGTAAAACACACTGAAGTGAACCGTAGGTCTGAACGCAGCTGTAAAGAGGCCAGCTGGTATCACTGTTCTCTGACTGTTGGTTTTGTAGGGGACACACTACGTTGTGCAGTGCCTTCACACGGAACTGGGAAATGTTCAGCCAGTGGTTGCTGCTTTTCAATACTGCAAATGTTGACACAACTCATTTATGAAAAAAGAAGCAGAAAAGGAAACCACTGAAATTGCAGTGACAATTACTAAAATTCATTATGAAGCACTCAGACCCATGTAAATTGAGTTATATTCGTCATGATGTACCTTACCTTAGTATAACACACTTGTTTCTCGACAGTGTATCAAAGAAGTGTCAGTGCTGATCAAAATGTCAGTAGAAGGCAAAACTCACAGGAAACTTGAGAATACGTTCTGTGTTTCCTCACTTAATCCAGAGAGTCCTGTCCCCTAGAAGGGAAAACAACAAGCTGTTAGATTTTTTAAAATATGCAAAACACATATGATAGTTTTATCTCTAGAAATATTTTATACATCCTGTAAATCGGCTTTAAATAGGTATTAATGCTTACCAAATCAAGTTGATTTCATTTTAAGGGCTCAACCAACATAAAACACTTTAAATTCCTATCATACCGCATTGTTAACATGTAAATAACTTCTTAAAATCCAATTTGTGTTTTGACATATGCTTTGTAGATGTAGTGTTCAGCCACAAAGAATTCCAAAATTAGACTGGTTATTTTTACTCGTTGGCCTCCAATGCCAGCAAAACTGGATTGAGCAAATAAATATGAAGATGTTCCGAGGGCTGGAACACCTCTGCCATGGAGACAGACTGAGAGTTGGGGTTGTTCAGCCTGGAGAAGAGAGGGCTCCAGGGAGACCTTAGAGCCCCTTCCAGTGCCTAAAGGGGCTCCAAGAGAGCTGGAGAGGGACTTTGGAGAAGGGCATGGGGCAATGGGAAAAGGGGCAATGGCTTCAAACTGACAGAGCAGAGGTTTAGATAAGGTGTTAACAGGAAATTCTTTACTACGAGGGTGGTGGGGCACAGGAACAAGTTGCCCAGAGAAGCTGTGGCTACCCCATCCCTGGAAGTGTCCAAGGCCAGGTTAGACGGGGCTGGAAGCAACCTGCTCTAGTGGAATGTACCCATGGCAGAAGTGTTGGAACTACATGGTCTCTAAGGTTCCTTCCACACCAAACCATTCTATGACTCTAAGAAACCAACCCTGCAGAAGAATGGTTAATTGAAAATGAAAATCAATTCAAACTTTCAATGTCTTAGTTTATTTGGCTTGTCATTTGAAGGAAATCTGCTCATTCAGTTGCCAACACATAACTTGATTGGTACTATGGCAATATTTGTTTTCTAAGACCACCTATCTTCTACAGTTATGTGATTTCGTAAGGCTCTGGTACTTGTTGTTCTCAAGGAAATTGAAACTTCAGCATTCATGAAAATTTTAAAACGTGCATTGCAATAGGTGAAGACCTGGAAATAAGTTACAATAAATATACCCTGATGCTTTAGGATATTTTAAGTGACTGTTCAGTATCAAACTCACAAGACCTATGCTTCTTAATACCACTTGGTTACACTCAGGAGTAGATTAATATTAAAATTAGCTTCTACAAAACCTGCTGCTGCCTGCACACCTTTCCTCAAATTCAAAATCAGTTTGATTCTGTGCTTCCTGACAGTGCCCCTTTAAGAGCTACCTGATCACAAGTGAGAAACAGCAAGCAATCCCAGGCAAGGAGACAGTCTGTTGCTCTGATAAGGCTTCATTACAATAGGCAGCTGCATTTTGCAGCAGAAAGCCTAATTCCAGTTGCAAATTAAGTCATTTTAACCAAAAGAAAAAAAAAAAAAATCAAGACATAGCACTCAGGGGAAGATGTGAAATAGTTTCAGTATAATATCAAAGAAATAAAATGTAATTCTATGCAAAGGTTTGCCAGTTTTTAACTTGAAGGCTGCTGAAAAGTGACTAGAGGTGCGAGGGGAGGCGAGTGCTGTCACATCAGTGAAGTTCAGCACTGGAAGTGAGCTAAGAGGGGCTGCAGGGGCTGCCAGGACTAGTATGTGCACAAAGGGTGCGGCTTCAGCTTCATCACACGCAACTTTCACAGAAGACACTGAAACAGCACTGCACAGTCCTTCAGAGACTGGGCTAGCCTTGCAGAAATCCTTACAACAGTGAAAACACTTCGGGCCAATAAAAACATCATTGCACTCGTTTAAAACTCCAGAACACGTTGGCTTCTTGACCAAAGGCCATGAGCCAGTTGTTAAGAATGGAGGAAATTGTAGTTTAAGAAAATACCCAATTCAACTCTACAAAACCAGTTGCAAATAACAGGATTTGGGCCTTGTCTTCATGAACAGGCATTTAATGAACGTTTTTGGGGAGTGCCAGTTCCTCCCCTTACTCTCTTTACCTCTGCAATGACGTACCCATGGTATTCCCTGTTCCATCCTATGACCCCAACCAGTGCAGTGAGAGTTAACTACTGCATGTTTTCAAGTAGGTAGGGTGATTGCAAAATTACCTAATTTTGGTTTTCTACAATGCAGAAGAAAAGTATCTGCTTCTGAAGAGCTAGCAAAATATATATACACACTTATTTATAACATGTATTGGCTGCCTCCTGAGCTGTAGATTTCCTTCTGAGAGTGAGAAGAAAGCAACGCATTTGGGAGGTCCAATGCAGCTCACTGAACTGATTTTTGCTTTAGGCTGCACCTAAAGGCACAGGCTTGTCTAAATAAACTTTCAGGTGAGGCTCATTCCTAGGAGACCTGCAGCACTGGATATATATTTCCATATAACAGCAATAGTTTTGATGAACATTCATAAAGAAATTCTGAAATCAACTGAAAAAAACCTGAAAAAGACCCTAAGATTATTACCATCTCATGCTTATCCTCATCCTGCCAAGAACTGGTTTTACAACAACCAACTTCCTCCATTTTTCATAAATTCAGGAAAGTGTTGCATTGGACACCACATAAAGAATTAATCAGACAGATCAGGTGTGCATCAAAGATGGCCAGATATCACTCATCTGGTGGTCACTGAGCTATGTAGGTGCATAGTGAAAATTCCTGTAATTCTTCCATAAAAACAATACCTTCCAAATCCTGCTATCAAAGTCTTATCCATTTCTAATATTTCAGGGTCTGCAGTTATCCAAAGAGTGAGGAATTTCCTGTCCACCACAAGACAAGACTCACTGTGGCTTTTTCTGAACAATACATGACATTCAAATCTTTCAGGTTTTGCATTTTTAGTAAAACTTAAAGAAACAAAACAAAACAACAACCAAAATAANTAAAAAAAAAAAAAAAAAAAAAAAAAGGAAAAAAAACCCCTAGGCAGATACTCAAGGAACCCTAACCATGATTCTACGACACACATGGATCACAGATCACTGTGATTTTCTCACAAAAGCTTTAGATCACACCCTAATCTCTGTTCAGCTCAAAGTGCTTCTTTGAAGCTCACCATTTCTTATCTCAACAAAAAGAGAACAGAGATGAAAAGTCTAAAATTTGATCCAAATTTGAACCAGACCTTATTTGCAGTTCAAAACTGTCTAGTAAACTACTGTCTTCAATTTCTGTTCCTGGTTGTGGCTAACTCTATGTGAAAGAATATCAGGACAGACTACAGAAAATTACCAAGTTATTCTGGAAGCTCAGAGACATTGGTGTGTTTCAAAGAGGAATCCCAAATGTTGGTTCCCAAACCTATGTATCAGTTATTCACCTGTCAGTAGAGAAAAAATATCCCGGTAGATGAACACTTTGCAAAAGATGAATCCTTTACACAAAGCCAAAACCCTAAACTGCTCCATGAGTGTCTCTGCAGATACATTTGTGATCTCATCATGGCTATTTAAGCTGAACCTGTAAATTACCAAGTCCTTAAATTTCGGAAGGAAATCAAGAAACAATAAAAATTGATTTAGTCATATAAATACTGGAAGTAATAAAAGCTTCGTGAGATGTTTGACCTTCTGATAAACTCTGCTGCTACATAATTCCTAGTTTCAGAGCAGTGATAGCGTGGTTTGGTAACTAAGAGATTGCTTCTGTAATGTTTCCATGGGTAAAATATTTCACTCACTGCAGTCCAAAGTCAAACTTCTGGGAGAGGAGTCAATGGACTTAAAAGGATTGGTCCCACACATGTTCTTTCAGGCCTGCATTCATCCAAAGGATGGAGTATACATCCCAAGTATACAAACTGATAAATCCACTTGACTTTATTCCTTTAAAATTTAACTTAATAAAATCCCTACAGCTACTAGGTTTTTTACAACACTCCTCTCTTACACGCAGTGGTGGAGTATAGAGGTGCTTCACAGTCTCTTGCAAGACTGGTTCCATTATCTGTCTACTACAGGGTCTGCACCATCTTCTTGACAACATTGAAAAGAAAAATGTTTGAATTTTCTTGACAGGGGCAGGGATTAGTATAGGGAAAAAAAAAAGAATAAAACAGAGAGAAAAACCCCCCACTATCAAATGCCAGTAAAGAAGCAACAGGACAGGAGAAATTGGGAGTTTTATAATACCTGCCCAGAAGAAATAGAGCATAGGACTTGAGAGTTTCTTTTCTTCTTCAGATTTATGGGAACAGTAGTTTGTATTGCACAGGAGGCCAAAGCATTCCTTTAAAGTATAAAACAGACCTTCCAAAAGGGAATAGTTTTAGAGCAAAACACAGTCCTACTATTGAGTGGAACACAGTGTGTGACCTCTTCAACGAGCTGGACCCACACTAGTTCTCCCATGCCCACAAATCCTTTCATAATCCTGCTGTGGAACGCAACTCCTATAAATGTACATACTGCAACCTCCAACCAGGATAAATTTCTGAACAGAAAATCTCCCACTAGCCAGAACAAGCAGCATTGAAGCCAAAATTCTTCCTTGTTCTCAAATTATTTTCTAATCTGTTTCAGCATTTTCTGCACATAGATTCTGTGCCACCACTTTCTCCAGCTGCGTTTGAGAGTCAAACTCTAGTGGATTTCAACAGGGACGCTCTAAAAGAAAGTAATGATTCCCAATAGAAGCAGCAGAAGGAACCTTAAAAATATCCCTTAAAGACTTCAAAATATTTCATTCTCTTTTGAAGGTCAATAAAATAAAACTAGGGGCAATCGGGTCTTCAGCCTCTTAAAACTTCTTTCTAGAACTTGACCAGATCTGCCAGTTTGATACTTTATTTATTTGAGGGTTTTTTAAATACTTTGAAACATGTCGTTAGTGAAAGCCCTAGAGGATGTGCAAAGAAGAAAATGAGTTCATATAAGACAAAAAATGAAACCTGTACAGTTAACCTTCAATCAAACACCGAAAAAGCTCCACTTCATGATGTCAATTGAGGGATTACAGCATTGACATGAGCACACATCAAATTTTATTCCCCAAGCTGAATTTTACAAATGTTGTGAAGACAAAGTTATGCTATGCTTTGATGTCTCTCTTTGTTATAATATATTCCCTGAATTCATTTAGATGACCTTGATTTCTTTAATCATAAAAAAGGGGCAAAGTTCCAGCCTGCCCTTGTCTTTTAGCCCGGGCACATCACAGTTTAACATGATGTCATTTCAGCTGAGAATTCTCAGAATACCAAAAAAAAAAAATCTCATTTACTAGTTCAAGGATGCCCTGACCAGTCACTTTTTTATGGTAGAATTCAATTAGGCAGTGTTCCACAGGAAGACCAACTTAAGAAATATTTTACAGCACAATTTTCTTCCCTCTTCAAATGTCTCTCCCATGTGGACACACAATTTGGAGAACTGGCAGGAAGCCCCCTCCTTTTCCCTTGCCTTCAGGATAAAGCTGACTTGTCAACCTCTAATGAAGCCTTCAGCACAGTTCAGGCAATTAAGGATAAAACATGAACCTGGCAAAGAGAGGAAGGGAGCTCAGCATTGACATCCTCCCCATGCATGGGAGCAATGACCAGAAATGTTTGCCACAGAAGGAGAAACACAACAAGAGCTCCACCAGATCAGTTAAGGGTTATGAGCTCAGCCATGTGGAGCCAACTCAGTGTGATGGAGCCTCGTGGCACTTCTGCCCAAATGCATGAGCATTGCAATGCTCCTTGACTGCCACTGAGCTTTAAATGCCACTCCCTCTCTTCCCCTTGCTCACAGATGGATCCTCCAGAGCCACTTGTCCCTACAGAACCTCACAGCAAGTTCACAGTGCCATTGACATGGCACATGGAGGGTTTTGTCTGGTTGGTTTTTTGCTGGGGGGTCAGATGTCTCACATGGAGACAATTTGAAGAATGAGGTGTTCACACTGCAAATCCTGATCCTGGTAAGTCAAATTCCACAAACTTCTCTAGGGCAAGCAGGTCCAAGTACTCTTTTACACCATACCATGATGCCTGACCACCTTCAGGCTCAAAACCTTCCCAAAATTCTGCAGTTTTTCTAGTCAGGATGGTTACAGTTATTGGTGAAGCCTGAAGGTAAGAGTAGGAGAGTGAGAGCAGGGTACTCATGGAAGGGTTTCCCTGCCATGTTCGGGATTGGGATTGTGCTCACCGGCAGGGACTGTTCCACCCTGCTGCCCTCCCAGCTGTACATGCAGCAGTGCCCCTGTCTCAATGAGCCCAAGTCTTATAGCCACTTGCTAATTACACAAATGATCAACCACCACTTAAAATGCAACATCCAAACCAGCACTTAGTTCAAGATCCATGAACACTTCTACTGCCTGTTCCCAGATGGCAATCTGAGAACTAGGAGAGCTGCTCCTACCAGAGCTGATCCAGCCCCCAAAGCATCACAGTTATCAGGAGTTACAGCTAACTGGAGCTACTAAGGGACTTTAAAAACAACCTTTTGGTTTTTCACACTCATTCTTTCATGTTTGTGAATCACTCTGGAGTTGACTGCAGATACCTGACCTTAGGAAGGGCACTTTAGAGCATTTATGATGTGTTAAATAACACTGTGCAGACCTGCCAAGCCATAGACTTTCTGTGCTGCACTAGCAGGAAACTCCATAGCAAATAGCAAAGCCCTAACACTATTTCTTCCTCACATTCAGCACTTACCTGCCTGCTTGCATTTGGTATCAAGAGGCTTTTGGAACAGAAACCAACTACCATGACAAGAGCAAAGCAAAAACTGCTGCCTTGCAGCATTTCAAACACATTTTTACTTAGATTTTATTTTTTCATTTTACAAGTTCACACAAAGGCTTTTTGCTTTTAAAGAGAAAATAAATACACAGAAAGGCTCTTTGAATGCCACAGGAAGATACCCCACAGAAAACAGCTGTGGGCAGTACATATTTACTCAGACAAATCTGTAGCTATATAAGGTCTTTCAGCCCGGGATTTCAAAGTACTGGTTCCCATGGTGAGCATCAAGAGCATCTCCTTTTGAGCTGCCCGGTTTATACCATTAAACACCTGATGTTTAAAATGTTCTCATATCTGCCGTAATAGTGTTTTGAAACAGAGGGACACAAGCTGCATCTACTGCTGGAAGTAATAACACAACATTCCAGCACAGAGCCCTCTAAATTTTGACTTCCATTACAATCACTACGACAAATATTTTCCTCTGTGTTGTAGTGAAATATTTAAAGATGGCCTGTCTTTAAAATCAGGGATACATATAAAATAATGCTGCAGATAAACTCAATCCCTCTATCCCTCACTAGTTTTACACCAGAAGTCCCATCTGACTTGAATTGTCTGCCGGGCTGAAATAAACTCCAGAAGCCCAAGGTCTAAATCACAAGGTCTGGACTGGACATTAAACACAGTCAAAGTTTAGGGTGTCCATTACAGCACCCCCAAACCATCAGGCACTGACCTAAATTTCAGGGAAAAAAAAAAAGAATTGTGGTTGCACTGGTCAATTACTGAAAATATATCGGTATTATAAGACATCTCAATTCCTCTGTCCCCTTCACACATGAACAGCCATGGAAATGTGCAGTTTAATTTCCCTCTCCCTTTGTTTTGCTGCTGTCGATAATACAAACCTGTAACACTTGCCCACTTTGCAGGGCACCCTACACTGCCCTGCACCTTTGGCAAGCGTGGGCAGTTTATTTCATTGGACATTTGTCACACATTGCCCGAAAGCTGCTTCCCACCAGGACATTCCTTCCGAATGAAATCCTGTCTTGTGCCTCCCACCACAAACTGCAGAGCACAACTGCAGGGCAGAGACGCTGTCACCTCAGAGCTGAGCTGGCGCAAGGCCAGGACCTGCTCCACAGGCTGTGGCACAGTGATGGCCTGCACCGACCACAGCCTGGAGGACACCTCCATGCAATCAACTCAGAAGGGTTTAGATTTCTGATGAACTATTAGGGTCAAATTTAGTTATGGCCTTCCCTTCATCTGACTGTGTATGTGGGCAGCTCTATCTAGGGCTTAGTTTCACTTACTAAGAAATATTCAGACTTCCTTAATGGATGTGGCCACTTGACAAATTAACCTCTCTTTTTTTTCCACTCCCCATTTTTCCTTTTTGAACATACAGTCTTTATTGAAAAAAATAATAATAAATCTACAAGACCTGTCAGGGCATGTCATGGCCACTTAAAGTCCTCTAACATGCAGATCAGTAATAAAACTGCAGTATAATGCACAACAGCACAGTGATTTATGTGCAAATCTAAATGGATTCACATGGAAAAAGCAAAAACTGCTAAGGCACCATACAAATAATAGAAATTGCACAGACTATTATGTAAAATCTGAATAAGCAACTATTAGTGGCTCAGCAACGGCAGTAAAAGAAGATGCAAAAAAATCCCAGAGGTCATATAATGTGCTCTGATGTACTAAAAGTGGGCTAACTTTACCAAACTGGGAAAAGGCCACAATTAACCTTCTAAAATACATTTTTAGAAGTATAAATATAGAAAAGCATCATAGGAGAGCTGGTTGGGGATTTGTCTTGCTTTTTATTCCATAAATAATGATTTACAGCATTATTTCTCAGGTGATTTCAGTGGACTTTTGATTAATACCTTCAGAAAAATAATGCAGGGAAACAGTGCATTTATGTTTCCAAGTCTGACAATTTTGTTTGAAGAATTGTACTCTAAGCTATTTTTGGTAGGCAAAAGGACCAATATATGCCAGAGAATCTGTGTTGTTTGTTAACTGAAAATAAATGTCCACATAATGAATCTGTAAATTAAACACAGGAAGGGAAAAAAAATAGTCCCCAGCAGTTACTGAGTTTCAGATGAAGATATGTGTAACCCCTCTGTGCTGGAGCATAGCAGCTGTGCCCAGGTATAAAACAGAAGTGAATCAATCACATAAAATGTTTGTAGTTCCAGGTACACTTCCAGCCCTGAGTGACCTTGCAGTGTGGGGTGGGGGATGACATGATAACAATAACACACAACTGAAAAAACTCATCAAACCATCAAACCTCCTGACTGACTCCACAGCTACAAGACTGGACCTTTTATTGCCTCAAGATAAAAGAATTTTATTTAGACTCAGAAAACTGTTTGCAACTATTTGTCAACTTTCAGACCTTGGAAAAATCCCATTCCTGAATTCTCTCCCTCTCCACTAACTGAGTTTCATAACTTCTGGATTCAGGCAAAACGATTTTAAATGAACAAGCAGCACATCACATTCTAATCCTCTTATTGTGAATTGCATCTACTACCAAGCCACACAGAGAACACCCCTGAAGTCACTGACAGCTAAACGAAGCAAGCTTAGCAGAGATAAATACTCATTTACTGTAAACTGCAAATATAATAGTAACACAATAATTTTCAATACTATTTTTAAGACAATGCCAGAAGTACTTTTAGGACCTTCTGGTTTTCCAACTGAGCTGGCACAAAATACTCATTTCAGCTTCACAACTATAGATACACAGCTACTGACAGCAGTTTAGGCAAAGTTGGCTTCACAAGTGAGCATGTCTTGCCTTATGTGTACACAGTAAAGCTGAAAATAGAGGCAGACATTCTCTTTATTTTGCTTACCCAGCAATGTCCAGTTAGTTTTGGGAATTCAGTCCCTTACAGTTATGGACAAATAAATGTTACATTTATGCTTCCCAAAATCCTGAAGTAATTTATTACCTTCTTGCAACAGCAATCTGAGTCTTGAAAGTCAAACTGACTCCTACAGGCCCAACAGACTGAAGGCAGAGGAGTCTATGCTAAGGCTTGAAGCAGTTAAAAAAATAAATTTTAAAAGTCCTTTATCATAATATCTTTTATATTGCCCACATAAGCAGCCTAGCACAGATACTCTTCATAATTAGAAGCAACCCAAATAAACCACTTAGAGGAAATGAGGAATTGTTGCTACTCAAAACACATGGGATGCTTTGACTAAAGTCTGAACTTCTTTATGTTGAGATTACATCAATCCCCACTACAAGATACAATTTTTAAACAGGAACAAAATACTCAAGACATTATATTTTATTAGGAAACATTCCATCCCACACATTTGTTTTCTTTTCTTCTCAAATGTTGAGAAGGCCAGATACACTGTCTGCAGTACCTCCAGGGTCTCCTGGCAGAACTTTAAAATGTAAGAATAATAATCAGCACTTGAAAAAAACAAATGCCACAATCCTGATTTATCCTTACCCAGGCATACACACCTCAAAAGACTCAATTAACCTAATGAAAAAGCCCTGCACATTTTCAGGTTGCCATGTCAAAAGTTTGGCTTTGTTTTCTGAAATTTGTTTAAGGTCACCAAATGGTTAGATCAGTTTACTACCAAGACATTCCAGAAGTACATAGGCCCAGAACTGCATAGTTAATCCTCTCTTCTCGTGTATTTCAGCTTTATTTATGACATACAAGGTAAGAGAATGGTACAAAACACACACAAACTTCACCCATGAAATATTTGCTGCTTTTTGAGAGAGATAGAAAATTGCTATCAAGTTCCTTTGAGTCTCAAACACAGTTTGTTATTCAATAGCCTGAAAGTATTTACTGTGCACTAGTTTTATATCATTGACCTATAAAACTTACCCCATTTAATGAAAGATTCGTAGTTACTTAATTTCTGTGCTTTCTACACACACTTAAAACTTTTAACTAACATAAACTGATACGGGGCTTTTGATTTCAGTGAAGGTGTGTTAGATAGCTTCATCCTCATGACGATTTTCATTAAGTGATATTGACAAAATTATTCCCAAATACAAACAAACATTTATTCAATAAGCAACTGAACAGGCCTAACTACATATTTAAAGCAGAAAAGCAGAATATTTCTATTTAAAATTAAATTTTATACTAAGAAATTTGTAAGAGAGTTTTGTTTTCTAGTGGAAGAAAGTAAAGAGAGTAAAGCCCCTCTGGAAAATTCTACATTACTCACATACTCTTTGAAACACACAGGAAAATACCCATTATTGAGTAAAACTTACTTGGTAGCAGATAATAGCTTAAACAAAGATACAGATGCACTCGAGCACTCATAAAAACTAGCTTCTTCTAAGTGAAAGCAACTTTCAGGGAGTGAGGGAAAAAAAAAACATTTGACCCCTTTGAAATACAGATTATCACTTGGATTTTCAGCTGCTGCAAATCTAGGTAGCACAAGTGATTTCAATTCCCACTGACTTTAAAGAGTTCATTTTGAATTACACCAGCTGAAGACATTCCTGTAGATATATTTACTTATGGAGACCTAGTGCAGCAAATCATTGAGGGAATGATGGGCCTGTCTGAGAGGACTGCTCAGCTGTAAGTCAGAAACCTCTCAGCCACCACAGGGAAGGCCAGGAACTCAAGTCCTTTGTGCAGTTCAGTTCCTGCTCACGTTTGCTTTGCACATGTCTTTCTTGCTTAAAACCAATGCTTTGTTGCATTGTAAGAGAATTGTTTCATTTCTCCAGAGAACTACATCACAAAAGAAGGCACGGAGATTTTAAGTGCATCTCACCCCCCACACCGAAGGCTAAGGATGCATTGCAGACACCACAACAGAATGTTCTAGGAGACATAAAGCCTCTGTGTTGCCTCTGGGAGGTTGCCTGGTCTGGTTTCATCCACCTTGCCAAAATTCATTGCTAGGAATGCAGCTGCCCTAGGCTTCCTATGATAGAAGTGACTCCAAAAGTGTTTGGTTCGCTCCATCAAATGGCTCTGCTATCCCTTACTCTGAAAATAATTTTCTTGTTTTCTTAAGTGACTTCAGTGAAGCTCAAAACACCTAGATGGTTTTAATGTTTATATGAAACCCTACAAATCAAACCAACACAAAAGATGCTTTGTTACATTTCAATAAACAATACTTCTGAGGCTGAGTGATCCATTCTGCCTGCAATTACCCTGATGTAAATGAAGGAGTTGGGGTATTTGTATGACAGGAGTAAATGTTAGCCTTGATCTGATCAGATGTAACTGAAAACAGAATTTGGCCTACAGCTACAAAGTGTTCAAGTTTAAAACCCTAGCTTTATCCTCCCAGGCAGTCTGCACTGCACAGACAAACGCAGTAACATGGAGATTTGGCAAACAATGTACTGCTGGAGAGGGAAACGTCCCAGAGCAGCCCGCAAGAACAAATTGTCACTGTTCAGGCTAATAAGAACAAGCACTTAACAAAGTTGACATGGAGAACTAGACTGATCTTTACATGGTAGCAGGTGACAGCAGCGACAAGAGACATTTATGGAATTTGGAACAGTACATGGAACAAGGGGACCGCTGTTCCTCCCACTGTGAGAGTGCCTTAGGCTGTACACAGAAGCATCAGGCTTTAATCTCCTCCATATTGCTCAGAACTGAGACCATAATCAGTATTAGATAAAGAGGTATTTTCATATTTATTTATATTCTGGGTGGCAGAGAAACACATGCCATCATTTGAAGCCTTAGAAATCAGATGTACTGGGGGTTTTGTGCATGTGTCACCAAGCATTAAAACATGTCCCACTAATTTGCTAAAAGCTGTGCTAGGCAGTTATAAAACAACTTTATAATCATCTGTTTGTGGTGACTGCTCCTCTTCTCTTTGATGTTGCATCCCAGATAGTACCTGACAGCACAATACCTAGTGGGAACATCATTCTGCTGCATGTCTAGAGTTCATCTGCTTGCCTTTCTCTCACAAGCAGCAATCCAAGCCTTTGTTTCACTCATTTCTTACCCATGCTGTCTGTTAATTTCTCTGACCTTATATAGCAGAATAGAAGAGTCAAAGAGAACCTTTCATACCACAGAAGACCTGAAAAGACCATCATTCCTTAATGTCTGAATGAGAAGTTGAGAAAGGATAAGGATGAGAACGAGGAATGGGGGAGGAATGTTTTGTTCATGCTTAGACAAGCACAAATGGAATGGCTAGACGTTATAAATGTTTGCATTTTTTAACAGGGTGCTTAAAGGCATTTTGAAGATAAATGCAGACGTAAAACGCATGCTTTGAGGAGCTCAAAATCCAAACATTCTGCTTTGGGCAACTGTTCAGGACAACATTGGACTCTCCTTTGCATTTCAGTAGAACAAACAGATCCTTCTTAACGAGTGTTAGTATGTCCAAAAATTAGGAGTTGATCTTCTGTGTTGCCCCTGTGACCTGAGCTAGTGAATGCAGCAGAGTTGGATATGGGTGTTGTACAACGTTCTCCCTCGGTGTGTCTGAGAAACCCACACAGACTGGAAATGCCCTCTGGAAGTCTGACCCTGTGAGCCAGCCTGAAGGGGCCCAGGTAGTGCAGAATGCTTCTCATGCACCAATACAGTATGGGATACCTGTCCTTTCAGGTCTGCTTCCAATTTACAGATTCGTACAACAGCAAATGATCTTGACCTAAAAAGATTACTGTGGTGGGCTTCTGCTAAGTCTGAGAAACTGAATCTCTCTTCAGAGTGGTGTCACTCCCAATTACATTCTCTGGGACATGCATAAAAAGTTCCTAAGTTCATGCCAACAAGCATTTTCTGTTTCTCAGGCCTTGTATTCACACTTCTTCTTGGACCAAAAGTTAAGTGTAGAGGGTGCCTTTAGCTTAAGAACATAAGAAAGGCCATAAAAGTTCAAAGAAAATGTCGTGTCTGTCTCTGTTGAGACTGTCCCTGCAGGTCAGGAACGCACGTCTAGAGAAGAACACAAGAGCCAATAAGTCCATAGCACGACTTTTCCATAGCATGAACTTTACCAGCTTCTACAAATCAATGGTTCAGGGGCCACCAGAGCTGGAGAATGCCTTTAGACCACTTTGAGAGCAATGGATTGATATCTGAACTTGGTAACTGTAGTAGGAACCCAATAGGCTTAGTACTGGGGTTAGGAACAGATCTGGCATTATTCACCATGACTGTATGTATATTAATTGACATTAACCTTTTCTACCTAATCTGTGGGCTGCAAACACCAACTGCAGAAGTTGTATTTCACTGCTTAATGCAAGTGAACAACAGATAGTTACACAGCTCACCTTGACTTTGTTATTTTCAGGTTGTTCATAACCTTTCTTGCTCAAGAGTTTGCAGACCCTGTAGCATAAGAGTTTTCATCACCACATGCTCTTAATGAGCAACTCAAGCACCTGAGAAAACAGAGCCTACTTGGCAGTTCCAGCTCAGTGTGTTGAGCACACTCACCATGCACTCTCAGAGGAAGCACAGAGTTACCAACATAGCATTTGGGCCACAAGAGAGTTTGCAAAACTGAGGGACAGCACTCACTGCCCTCCAGATTTTTTTCCTTCACTGTGTGCAGCATTTGTATGGATTCCCATAAGTATTTCTGCTGTCAGTTTAAGGGGAGTAAAGGTCATGTTTGTCTTGGGTTAAGTTTGGAACAAGGAGAATAAATTGAATTTCCTACTTTCACACTGTTTCCCTGTGTCACAATCCCATGCAAACTTACCAAGCCGGACAATGTTTAGCATGGCTCCTTTCTCCTGACACTTCAGGAAGGGAACTTTTCAGAAGAAAACCTGACACAGACACCTCCAGAGTGGAAGCATTAATGCTGTTCACTTATACACTGTCCAGGTGATTACTTCTACACAAGTGCCTGAGAGTCACTCACAGATGGCTGTAGCAAACTTTGATAGACATTTGTGATGCCTTCATTAGCACTTGCTGCCTGCAGAGAGAAAACTGTCTGGTACTGGTTGGTGCAGGAGACCAAAACAGATGACAATGCCAAATCTTTAGACTGTCTCTGTTTCTGTTGTTAGTTTAGATGGTCTCTGAGTAAATACAAGCCTGGAAAATACATATTAACTGTAACTTCAGCAAATTCTGTTGTATGATAACAGAAATAACCTTTTTTATTTGCCAACTTCACCCCTGTGTTGAAAGTATTTAGATGAATTTAACATTCTTGAATTATTTGGGCTCCTTATTCTTATAAATATTTGTATTCGGCATGAATTCAAGAGAGTGTCTCCATCTAAAAATAGCATTCTGATTTGTGGCTTGGCAAACATGAGATGGGAAGTCAGAGCATCGCAAACTAATTACAGCAAGGGTGTGTAATTGTCCTCATTAAAACACTTTGAGTGGAAAATTTTTATTACCTTAGGATATAAGAGAAAGCAGGGCAACCTGGATCCTGGTTGCAAGACACTTTTATGAAGCCCATGTAATCCCATATTTCTAGTAACTTGCTCAGACTTTCAGGGACTTGCTTCCAGCTCTGAAGCTACAACCTGTCCATGCAGAGCTGAGGCAGAGGCATGGCCACTTCCTGAGTAAATCCTTGAAAAATTCCTCCATGGGTTTCTAGGAGGCCAGTGGGGAAACTCTGGTCTGGACTTCCAAGTGTCAGAGTCGGAATTTGAAAAATGCTATGCTAAAGCACTAAGCAGGACATTTAAAGCTCTGGTGTTCCAATACTTCATTGCTTTAAAAGCATATTTGCTTGACTACAAGCTGAGTAGTTGTTTCCACTCAATGGATTCTGCCTACAAGTGGGATCTGAACGCAGACCTATAAATGAAAACATCACCATCCCATAATTGCCATCTGTCTGATATTTGCAGCTGCCCTCAGGAGAATGGACATTTTATTCCCATTCTCCTACTGTCCAGTTTAGTTTTAAAGCCTAAGCCCTCAGCACACATTTTCTCTCCTACCCATTTAGGCTTTTTCCTTTTCCCCTCCAAACACCTTCACAATGTTTCTCAGTGAACCCAGGATGTTTCTGCCCTACTGAATGAGGGGGACCACAATCCTTTTCACTTCTGCTCTGAGTGAAAGCACAGCAGGAAGAACTCCTCTGGTAATGTTTATGCAGCTGTGAAAGTCTTCTAGAGGAAGTAGCAGAATTGCTAACACCTGAGTCATTTTATCACCATACCCAAAGTACTGCAGAGTCTGTCCTCCACTACCAGAGTAGAGCTGATCCTGCATTGTAAAAAACTCCAAACTTATGCTCCCTTGTTTGAAAAATGTAAAATAAAACACAAATTAAAAAACATAAAAGTTGTGCATCAATTCTTCTTACTAGGCAAGAAATGCTTTGTTAAGCTTCCGATTCTTGTTCTTTTCCAGTCCCTCTTGCATGGAAACATGCTCAGATTGTGTTTCCTCTTGATAAGGTGACTGTGCAGTAGATGGACACTCTGGAGTACACAGACTTATAGAATGTCTCAGGATAATTAAGTGACTGCAATTTAACAGCTTTAATCCTCCAAAACACTTCCTCTCTAAGTACTTAGTTATAAACCTAATCTTCCTGGTAAACTACTCTCTTTTCCATTTTCAGGATGTCAGACCAGTGTTTAATACATTTACTCATTTCATTGGCACAGATATGTATCCACAGGAAACAAAGCACAGTCCTACTACACGTTTACTGTAGTGCTTCTGCTGTCCCAGAAGTCTTTAGCCTGGAGCAGAAGTAGAGACAAAAGATGGCAGATAAGGAATCCAATTCACACGGCTCCATGATGCTCCTTGCCTAACATTTTGTCATGGTCTTACCCATTCTCCACACATGCATGGCAGTAATCCAAAGGAGGGTGCACTTACTGACTGGTCAGCCGTAGAAAGTGTTACTGCTCCTGTTACTGGATTGCCAGCACTGCAGTGACACTTTTTAATGACCTCTACATTAAATTTTTAAAATTCATTTCATGTTGGTGTGAATGGAGAAAGTTTAGATTATCTCTATTTTATTTTTTTAGTTTGAATCTTTAGAGTAAGAAACATCACCCCATTCTGCACTTGCTGAAACAATTCAGGCTCCAAATGGTTAAACTCTTACAGGAAAAAAAAAAAAAAAAAAAAAGGCATTTTTCCTTCTGGGCTTCCTCACTATAGTTGAAACTGAAAACAGAAGGGCCAGAATACCACAATAAAGGCTGCTCTTACTGTATTTTTGAACTGACTAGAAGAGACAGGAAGATCAAGAAATCCTGTGAGAGATAATAAAAGACAAGCACTTGAAAACTGAATTGTGATGTGGCCACCAGAAATACCACTCCGAGAAACAAAAATACTTGCAAGTATATCCCTAGAGGATGCACTGCCAAGCCCTGGCTCAGCAGCTCTGCTGGTTTTTTTAAAACAGATGATGCAAGAATCTTCTGTGAGCACACGGAGGGGAAAAGCAGCAGTGGATTTTGTCAAGTGTCAAGCTATCAGGAAAATCTAGGAATTACCATATTAGATTAGGCTATGCCCCCTATCAAATTCCTCTTAGCAGTCATTAGCCCCAGATGCTCCAGAGGAAGCTGAGACAGTTCTAGTATATCATATTCCCCAGGAGACCTTCCAGCCCTGTTTCTCATAGTCAGTACTTGGATAAAGCACTGAAGCATCAGAGAAGGACTGCCTCTCTCTGTGCTCCAAAGAGCTCCGAGGAAATGCATGTAACTTGGCCCCTAACTGGTAGGTCTCTGGATCTTTTCAGAGTAATTCAGGGTTAGCTCTAGTCCAAAGAACATTTCATTCGTAAATGTTTTCAATAAAGCAGTGGAAGCCACCCACATCCTGCTGGGACAGTATGGGTTTGTGTTTCTGAGCTCTTGAACCATTTCAGAAAAAAATGATGCACACCAGAGTCCTCTTAAATGTCATATCAGGCAGTAAGTGACATTTGGCACGGTGAACTAATGAATTTTTTAATAAAAAGGAGTTATCCAAATAAACTTTTTCTATGAACACACAACAGTAGCCCCAACACAAATGTTTATGCAGGATGAGTACACAGCCCAATTTTTCCCTATTACCTTTTGAAAGGCAGCAAGGCAGCCTCGGGCAGGCCTCTGTCTCCTTGGGAACACCACTAGGGAGCCGTACCACTTCAGACTCCTTTAATAGGAAAGCATTTCAAAACCAACCACACACTTTAATTACTGGCAATTAGAAATTCCTGGGTTTGTGTGTTTACAGCTGAAAAATGTTAATGTGTGCCAGTTGTGTCAGAAAGTTTGATTAAGTTCTTTAAACTGAATTTGAAAAACTCAAAACACTCCAAAGACTCTGATCAGAGTATCTTGGGGGGCTTTGCAAAGTGACATGTAGAAGTCAGAATTGCTTTAATAGTGTCCTCACTGGTCCCAGTGGATCACAGCTTGCCTTGCAAAGACACACACCCAACATATTTGGCAGGAGAGATTTCTGTCTGGCAGTGTCACAAAGACTAAGCAGCATCTTAATCATATCTAGGATCACTGTCTGAATGGCAAACTGGAGTTACTACTGAGGTTCCAATGACTATCCCTGACGTGAGTGGGGTTTCCTAGGAGCAGCTATGAAATGAGATAAAGGTGAGTAAAACCCATGCATTCAACCCACATGGTGAAATTTGTACTTTCGCTGCTTTTTCAGCATACAGCAGAGCTGTGTTAGTAGTTTTCTCTAAAACTTAAAGACTGCAAGAAACAGCAACAATAAGAGAGTGACGTTAGACCAAGTTAGTAGGTGAAATATGAAAAGAACAAAAGGTACTTTTTCCTGGCCTAACAGAGATGAAATTTCCATAGACATGTAAGGCTGATGATGAATGCTTGCTACAGAGCTCTCCATGTGTCTCATAAAATATGAGCAATAAAATAAAGTCAAAGAATTGAAAAGACAAATGACAAGCCTCTGTGCATCATTAATGAATGATGAGGGTAGAAAGGCAGAAGATAACCCTCCATGCATATAATAATGATGTCTTTGACTGGGGGTGCTTCTCTGTGCCTGCACGTTTAATAAGATGTGTTAGAATTAAAAATTTAAAAATCAAGTCCGTGTGCTCCATAAAATATGAGCAAAGAAGCAACTCTAGCCTAAGTTAAGATTTTAGCATTGTACATCCTATTAGAGAAGGAGATGTGTTGATTTATGCAAATACTCATAAATGAAGCATGACAGTATTCCAATTCTGATAACAAACCAAGTCATACAGTCAGTAATCTCATGTCTCATCAAAGGAAGAATTTTGATACTTAGCAAAAAGTTGGAAGTCCACAGGAAACCATCTGTTATTGTATCAAGTGACCTTTCTTCTGCTGCTTTGTACCCAAAGCTGCTACAGACCCAGGCTGACTAGTGGGCTTCTGTACTTTTCCCTGAATAACATGTGTTAGTGAGAAGATACTAGGAGTTCATGTTGTGCTCATAACACTGTCCATTGTAAAGGAACTGAACATGCTATTTAATGAGAGCAAACCTACATTCCCCAGACCTCTCAGTAGGACAGGTACTTCCTAGTGGAGAAATGAAAGTTCTACATGGCAACTTTTTTTTTTTTTTGCACATCTCTAGGAAGTCTCTTTATGGTCTCTCTATATGCTCTGGAATATGACCTAATTCTATCCAATCCAACATTGCTTTACCTGGAGTTAAAGCTGTATTTCAAATTTTTCCAGGATTATTGCCATAACAGGATTAGTAACTTTTGAACTCAATAATCTGAAAGGTCTTTCCCAACACAAATGATCCCATGCTTCTGTGATCCATCACATTCCCAAAGGCATCCTCAGCCAAACATACACAGAAGAGATTTCCCAGTTATAAATATTTTGGGGGCTTCTGAAAAGTAAACCTTAAAAGGGAGATGTCAAAGACCTGGAGGGGTGGCAGTGGGAGACATCAGAACCAGGAACGTGCCGGGGGTTCTGGTCAGACTCAGCAGGACAGGCAGCTTTGTGCTGATGCTTGCAGGGGACAACAGAGTCAGATTGGCCTGAGATTGGAAGTCACAGCTTCATAAAAGGGATAAAGACCTGCCTATTGGACTGGGTTTTACCTACCAGACTGAGGTTATAATACCACTCAAGTCATGAAATCCATAAAAGTTTGATCTTAGAGGGACAACTGTACCTCTGCAACATCCAGTTCCAGTTTGAGAGAGATCATCAGCCTCCTGAGAGATCATCAGCACTCCACACAGCAATGCTGGTGCTGGCAGCTCCCCAATTTATGAAGGGAGAGAAATCTCTTCTTATAAACCAAATAAGCCACATGAGCTCAGCAGATATCATCCTGTTGACTAAGTTCTGGGGGTTTTTTTCCCAAATAATGCCAGCAGGACAAAACCAAAAGGTCTGTGTGCTATCCTTATCACACCCCAACCATGCTGGTTTGTTTTTGAAATATTCAGCAGCGTTTTGTGTGGGGTTTTCCCTACTCTTATGGGCAGGTTAAAAATGTTTGTTTTCACACTCTGCTGTCTCTTGTTCATATCTCCACATGCATAGCTGGTATCACTTCCCAACCTGCCTTTGTTGCCTGCCACATCACTGTTATCCCCATGTCTACTTCACTCAAGTACTGGAAGGGCAGGAAAGAACAGATAGTGATCTCCAGTCAAATATGCAACATTTTGTGTATCCAGAGATTATAAGCACAAATTATGGTGCCAATATCATATCTGGGACAGATTTCATCAGACTTGGTTTCTCTGTCGTAGTCATCTCAGCTGAACTTGATGGTTAAACGGTGCTGACAATGGTTTTGCATTACCAGGCACAAGCAACCAACCAACCAACCCCAAAAAAACCACAAAAACCCCAGATCTTCCAGCTCTATCTCTGTGTATTAAAGCTGTACTGAACAGCAGAAAGACAGCAGATATTTCCTGCCATGGTCAGAATGTGGGAATGGCTCAGCTCTCTCAAAGTTCATTTGATAACATATTTTCAGACTTAGGTGTTTTGCCAAGCCTGCAGCAGTGTCTGCTTCCCACAGGCTGCAGCCTCCAAGGAACATGTGTATTTGAGAAAAATGAGAGATAACTTTGGAAATGTCGCATCCGAATGAAACAGTGAGTGTTCCTTGGAAGCCTGGGATGTGGCTGGAGGGGCACAAAGAGAAGTGGGTGTGTGCAGCAGGGGTGGAGCTGACGTCCTGGAGAAGTGCCACATCATAAAACAGGCAATAGAGGAAGATCATGTAACAGCTTTTAAAGAGAAAGACCCACAAGCCATTGTGATATCTCCATACCTTGATACATTTTTTTCTACAAACACCATTAACAACCCTCTTTGCTCTCCGCCTACTTTGTTTGAAGTTAAAAGTAAGGAGAATGTGCTTTAATGAACCATTAGTGTCTCTCAATATCTTCCAGGCTAAGTCTACTCAATTTATGAGGAAAGAGGTTTCTTTTCTCCTTTTTTTCTTTTTTTTCTTTTTCCATGCTGCCAACTGTGCAAATGCAACCTGGAATCAGAAGTCTGATGCTAAGGGCTCAAATATCATCACCAATAATAAAAATCAGTAACTGAGATTTACCTGAGAGTGATGCTGTTAATGTGCCAGACAGAGCAGAACACCAGCTCACTTTCCCACAACTGCATTGTCTCTATAATTGCTAGCAATAATAAAAGCTCAGTTCTGTTAAGTAAGCAGATACATCAGACATATGGGGAGCAGGTCCAGGGGGCAAGTGCCATTGTTTTATAGTCATTTCCCTCACTGTAATGGCATTTAAGAAGTTTTTTTGCAGCATGTAAACTGGAAGATGTGCATGTGGGCATTGTGTGAGAGACAGATGGACTAAGAAAAGCATCTGGCTTCTATATAATAGAAATATTAAACCTTAAAGCAAAGATCTTTAAAGTAAGGAACGCTGTCTTGTTCCCCAGTGAAGTGAATGACCAACATTCCAAGGTCTACAAGAGGAAGAATCCACCATCAAAACTTCCAGGATTAAAAGACCAGCTATTTGTTTTTTACTGCACTTGAAAATTTCTTGGTCAAAACACACAGGTTGTAAAGAACTCATAACTGTAAGGTTCTTGGGCAATTTTCCTTAGGATCTACAAATTCCAGTTTGCAACATAATGAGAAGAAAATTATTTTTAGTGTTCCATTCTATGCAAAAAGGTTTTAAATGATTCATTCTCATGACTCACAACTGTCAAAGGAGACCCACAGGGGCTGGGAGAGAGAGAAGTACCTGAGTTGTGTGATAAAAAGGTTCTGCCCATGCTTCACATCTTCTACATATATATTGCTGCACAGCTCTCCTGATGAGAAGGAAATAACAGACTTCACATCTCTGATATGCCTGTAGGTGGGAAACAACTTTTCCACACATCCCTGCCTATTCTCACTTTTATTACAGCAGTGTCCTAACACTGGACAAGGTGACTTGGCCAGCCCAAACTCTTTGTTTGGTGGAAGTGAAAAGCAGAATGAATGCAGTAAACTTTAAATCCAAGCCTTAGTGTCATGGGAGACAAAAAGGCAAACTTCTAATAAAAGGGTTTTGGAGAATGGCGAGCAAGAGCTGTACTGAAATCATATTTTTAAATTATTTTTATCCAGTTGAATGACAGAGCTTGTCACTTCTATGTAGTATAAATGACTGAATACTTCATATGAGCAATAACACCATGGCAGACTGAGGCAAGCCAAGATTTGATTCTTAGCTCTGCTACCAATTCATGCAGATAAATCATTCAAAGTCCTTGCGCTTTGACTTTCCCATCTGAGAAAGGAGATATTCAGCTTAGTTCACAGAGGTGTTGAAATGTTGATCATTTTTATGCACACAGCAATGTGAACTCATTGGGTGAAAGGTGCTTTGGAAGTATTAAATATTCTTCTTGCTATTATGCCTGCTTTCTTCTTCATACCGTTTATGAGTAGTGCTATTCTTTTGACTGAACTTCAGCCCGTTAGAATTTGACAGTATAGAATTCACATTCTTTGCAATGATAAATGCATTTAATTTTCTTCAACCAAATACATTCCAATCCAGCATTTAAGCACAAGACTAATCTCTTTTGTTTCACATGACTATTGAGTAAAAACAAGTGCTCAAGTGCTCTGTCAAACTGAGGCCACAAGAGTTCTTGCAAGAATAAGCAGCAATTGGCAGTTGAACTCTATGATTTGAAAAAAGTTCTCTTACCAGTCTCAGAGAAACTATCAATAGTTTGGTTGCTATCCTACCAAAATCAATGTGGTATCTATACGCACAGGTTAAAAAAACTCAAACAAATAAGAAAAAAATATATTCATTTCCCATCACAATCTTTGAAGATTGTTCAATCTTAGAACATCATAGATTGTTTTTCTAGAACTGCAATATTCCCTGTTATGCCTTGTTCTGACTTTGGAGGGGAAAGCAACACTACTTGGAAGTCTAAGTTTGAAGGAAGAGGAATATTCTTCCCTTCACCATCATCACAGGGACCAGGTTTTCTTCTGCAGTTTTATCAGTTGTGGTGAATTTCCTGCCTCTATGAGAACCTAATATACCAACAATGACCATTTCTGCTGTCTTCCTGTTGTATGTATCAGTAGTAATTATATTTCTTATATAATCAGGAAATTGATCCGGGACTTAAGGAGGTTTGTGCAGCCTATGAGCTACAATTCATTAATTTCTCTGGAGTACATGCAGTGTATCCATGCATATTTCATCCATTCTGATCTGAATATTCACCTTAATAACAAACAACTGCCATAAATCAGTTCTCATGCTATTTGCAATAAACCAGAATAACATAAACTGAGCTCACTTAGACTGGTTTTCCTGAGATGGTGCATTAGGTCAGAGACTCATTGTGAGAGGGCTGCAGTTTGTAATCTGCAACGTTACAGATTATTAGGATTTCATCTGACTTCAAAGGCAGAGAATTATCTTCCCTTCTGCATATGGTATCAGGGAGATTCCTGGAATGATCTTGCCAAGTTTATTGTAAAGACAGACCTGATGAACTCCAATGAAACAAATGAAAATGGAAGTTTCTGTGCAAGGGAGCTAATGTACCTATGAAACAGCCTGGCACATAGAAAGACTGAATTCAGGATCAACATACTTGCAAATATTTCTTGAAATGGTGAATTCTGAGAGGCAAATGTAGGGCTTTTCTGTCTGGAGCAGAAAACTGGAGGAGCTAACATATAAAAACCTCCAGTGGACATGCAATGCAAAACCTAATAAAGCTGAGACACCTGAAGATCCCTCCTTCCCTCAAACTTGGGTATTTTTAAGGTAAGCAAAAATTAAATTCTGCCAAGAGGAAAGGTATTGGATCAGTTCTTGTAGAAATCTAGTTACGACTAGCTTATAGTTGGCAGCAAAAAATGCTGAGTGTTACTATGCTCAAAAGGGGGTGCTGGAGAGGTAGGACTGGATCTTGGACCAAGCGTATACAAGGGCTTCTTGTCTTAATTGATGAGCTCTCTGAATTAAATAAATAATAAATCATAAAATCATATATTTCATTCCCCAAAGAAGGCTTATTGTCCTACCTCCCCCTTGGGAACTCAGAAGGTTGGGGGGAGAAGGTTGCAGATTTCTGCTCTGTGAATTAGCCGAGAAAGATTTGTAGACTGCAGGTACAGGCATCAGAGGAGCAGACAAAGGCTCAGGAAAAGCAGCATCCAGAATGAAACCACTCTTCTGGGTAAGGCATCATCTCAGGTAACATGTGGACTGACATTCCCAAAGCTGCTAAGGAGATCAAGCAGGAAAACACAATTAGCTACAACTGTTGAGGTTGTGAGGATCCAAGAACTCTCAATGTGAAGAGCTGAAAGCAAGACAATTTGATGCATTTTAAAGTATATCTCTTCCTGGAATAGGAAGATGACTCCAACACAGATGGTAATGCTAAAAAAAAGATAAGGTGAACTTAGTAATACTGTACAGGTGCTGCAGCTCCACCGAAGATGCCATGATTTCAGTAATGCCTGATGTTAATCCATCACTTTACATGGAAGTTCCCCCTGCTTATCTTCCTATCATCAGAAAAACACGTATTGATCTGCTTATGATCATAATTCCCAATTCAAATCTTTGTCTATTGCATCACAGCAGATTGGGGAGGAAGGGAGGCTAGGGAGTACAGAGATAAAACCAAAATAAATCTTCATTTAAATTTCAGAGTAAAACCTTAAGCACTTTATTCTTTGAAACAGAGAAAAAAACACACGATCCAGATTTTGTGTGCAGCAGCACTCATATTTTTTAATATCATCTTGAAATCAGGCATAAAACCCAGTATAAACTTGTGCAAATGGCCCTAGAGTCAGTGTTCCTGACAGGAAAATGCAGCCATGCTGTATGGGCCATCAAGCTGCCTCTGGAAGTAGTTTAGCCTTGTATTAATAACAGTCAAGTATGAAAGAAATTAACGGCTCATAAAAAGCATAGGAAGAGTAATAAAAACACTGAAAGACAAAAAGTTGGAATTTAATCCCTTTAGGGAAACATTCTCCCTGCCCATTAAAATGCTGCCTTTATTCAGTCATTCCCATTAACAAGGAACTCGGGCTGCTGGGGGACAGGCAGGCGGTGCCGCTCCTTCGGGTTCCCCTTTGAACTCGACACCACTGCAGAAGCTCTGTGGGCCTGTGGGCTCTCCTCGCTTCTCCCCTTTGGGATTCCCATGGAGCCCTTAGATGTTTCTCCTTTTTGGCATCTTTGGGGTTGTGATTGGGTTTCTGAGATCTCCGTGATGAACCGATGACCTGGTGTGACTTGTTAAAGAAGCTGACCTCGATACCTAATTGCGCCAGCAGGGAAGTCACGAGTCTGATTCCCTGAACAGCCCTGCTCCAGCAGCTCCTGCCCCACCAGCAGTGCCAGGAACAGGCTTGGTATAGACCCTGAGCAACCTCCTGCAAACTGCAGATGGAAAATCAGCCCAAGTTTTTCTACTGTGATGCCACAAAATACTGCTCAACCAGAGACAAGCCTGCAATTCTATGATGTTTACTTTGGTTTAGCATTCTGAAAGCCAAGCTTATGCCACTCTAATGATGGTTAGATCTGCAGAAACAGCCCAGTGCTATTAAGACTCACATGTAAATACATCTGCCAGCCAAACAGCCTTACATAATCCAATGAGTAACAATCTGCTGCAGCAAATTGACAATAAAAAAAAACCTTCAAATAAAAATCCCCCCCTGATTGTGCCCAGGAACTCCATTTTAACAGTTCACAAATTTTAGTTTTAGCAGTTGGTTGAAGTACTACACGAAACGTTAGTAATATAAAACAAATGAACTTTTTGCAACATTACCAAGAGCAACCACTGAAGAAATCCTTTCCTCCTTTCCAGGAAAGTTATTTTCTATTTATAGGATATGTTCCTATTTTTATGTTTATAACTAAGAAATTACTGCTACTGTGAAGGTAAAGATGGTAACTATAGATGGCTGAATTATTGTTTAATATTTAGGAAAGACATTTTTGAATCATATTTTCCTACTGTTAAACCATTTCTATAGCTACTAAATAAGACATTTCTGATTTTTTTCCAGCTTGCAGTGACTAATTTATTCAAATGCATTTTTTTCCATTATTCATCTCCCTCTCATGGCAATTTTTTTGAAATATCTTGACATGACTTATTGACCAATTTCCCTTAGCTCTATTAAATTGTAAATTTTGTTTCATTTATTAGCATTTGTACATGTAGCAGATAGTTATTCTTGTTGGCTGGTTTTGTTTGTTTGTTAGTTGGTTTCTGATGGTAAGATCATGGATTGGCCTCTATACACACAGGATGGGGAAACTTGGCAACCTCAAACAATCAACTAATCCCACAGAAAAGAAGACCCATTCCTTAGTAGAACAGATGAGATGATAAAACTTGAAATACAATTCAGAACTGTAAAATCAAAGCCACAAATGCCTTCCAAATATTTACTCTCAGTAGGCAGAGTAACCAGCAAGACCATGAAATCCATTCAAAGAACTCCATGGAAGTCACAGCAGTAGTGGGATAGCAGTATAGGTCTCCTAGATAGAAAACATATTTGGTAAGAAATTTAGGTGAATCCAGTTAGGCAGTAAGGCCAAATAAACTGAAATAAATTCAACTGTTATAAGAAAACCGTGCTCCCTGGCACAACAGATTTAATCTACAGCAATAATTCTGCTACATATTTGCTTAAGTCTGGATATTCCAACATAGGCCAGAAAGACATGTCCTCGATCAGTGAACCAGGCTGAACTCTTCACAAGTCCACAAGCTTCTCCTGCACTGTCCAAGTGAAAGCACTGCCTCAGTTTCCCCTTATGTGAAATAAAAATTCTCCTACAGCTTTGACAAGAGCCCTGGAGCGAGTACTTGGATTCCACAGGCACAGCATTTTACACACCATCTCTACAAATAATAAATAAGTATATAAGCATCAACAGAATTGTGTCCTTTTTTTTTTTCCCTAGCAATACAGACATTTAAAATACATGAGGATTCTAGAGGAGGAAATGGGGGTAGGAGAGGGAATCAAATTACTGCAGGCCTCTTGACCTTACCATTTTTCCAGTCTATAACAACAGGGACCTCTCTGTTAAAAAAAAAAAAAAAAAAAAAAAAAANAAAAAAAAAAAAAAGAAGCCATTCTGTTCTGAATCTGCTGTGAAGAAATGGAATTTGCATTCAGCATCCATCACCAGTGGTCAGAGGGAATCACTGTCTCCATCAAAGGTTGTGCACTTTAAATCCTTTGCTAGTTCAACTGCTATATATTTGATTTTAATTAAAGTTCTGTCATGAATTATAAAAGACCATATCTTCAAAGTCATTAATTAAGGCCCCTTGGTGTCTGAATACCAACACTATAATGACAAGTGAGGGGTACAGTGACTAGCAACAAGTGGCTGCCTGGCAGCAGCAGCTAAGCAAGCAGAACTATTATTCTGACATGTTCAGGATTGCACTTGCCCATTGTTACAGCAAAGAGATCTCCCATGAACACAAACAGAACAGCAGTGGGGAATAGTCAGGTTTGGTGTGGCACTGTTTGTAAGTAATGTGCCTCTTCATAGAATTTGAGAAATGGGTCACTCTGCAGCATTCCTTAGGGTCTGCCTCTGAAAGCTGAACAGCAGAAATGCTATAGCTCTGTACCATGGGCTTAGGAGCTGATCATGCAATCACATCAATTTTAGCTCTTGCTCTTGCTGTGGGGGTAGGGGTGGCTACCTGGCCAGCAAAGGGCTTGGTGCCATCATCTTTACTCACATTTTACACGGCAAGGTGCCTCATGGAGCTCAACAGGCCCATTCACAACATGCAGCACAAGGCAACACCAATGTGGCTGGCAGGATCTGTTCCCAGTGTTACTGAGGATCATGCTGAGTTTACCAAGTTGAACAAAATACAGCAGCATTGGGACTTCTTCTGAAGCACTGATATGTGGAAGAACCAGTATGGAACCACCAGCATGTTTGAAGACAAATTAGTTCTGCCCATCGTATCCACAAGGTCCAGCTCATTATCAAATAAAAAAAAATTCATTTCTAATTTAGTAGCAAGCTAACAAATTATATCCATGTGTCAGTGGAACTTCACATCCTTAGGACCTAACTTCCTAAAACAGAAGGGATGAGAGAAACAAAAGGAAAAATGTAATTGCTACCTTAAATGCTGAAAATCACATCTGGTACCAACTGTTGACCCTTTGTACTTTGTCCCACTCTCACCCCTCCAAAGCACACAAACACACACACACTGATTTCCAGCAGTTTAAAGACTCCCTCATGTGGTGGTCAGATATGGTGAATTAGATCACTGAAGCCTGAGCCAGCTGCTGAGCAGACAGAGAGCACATCCAGATAATAAAGGATGTGGATGTTTAAAGCTTACGTTCTGTTAGGATCAAACCTGCAACATACAGGGCTTAGATGAGCTCACTTGCCTGCAATATAAATGAGTTCTTGCTGAAGTTATTAATCCTTTTAAACTCAATGGGGACTGCTGTGACTAACCATTGCTTCCTGGAGGCAACCTTACTAAAACAGATAAACTGCTAATATTGTGCCTGCCTCTGTTCCTCCAGGGGCACACATCTCCTTCAGTCAGCTGCAGCAGGCACCCACTATTTCTGATCCAGGCACTGAAAGGCAGGACTTGCCAGGGCCAAACCCCAGAAAGAATGGTGTATGTCACTACTGTTACTTGTATAGATCCATCTTCAGCACAGGCACCACTAAGAAAGAGCAGTGAGTAGATCAATGATTCCTACACACCTCGGGCTTAGAGGGGCCTCAGTCTGGCACCACACTCGTGGCCTTGCTACTTTCTACCACAGTGCCCTGCAAGTCAGACATGTGGCAAAAGGCATCAAAAGCCCTCCTTTGGCACAGTCCAGTCCCGTGCTTTCTTCTGTAAGCTCTTTGGTTTCCTGGTACTTATAAACTTTTCTTCCCCAGTTAGGAAGAAAGAAGGCTCTGGAGTGCTGATCCAGGAGAAATTGCAAAATGGGATCTCTGAAAAGAGAATGAGTCACAAGGCAACCCTGGAAAACCAAAAAGTAGCCAAAGGTCTGGCTAAACTGGATCTTGGGATAGTTGCACTGGCACCTTTCCTGAAGTTCAGGCAAACTTTTCCATCACCTGAGCTTTGGGTTTTCCAGTTCCTTAGAAGTCCTGTTTAAAACACTCTGAGAACACCACGTTAGCTCTGACGACTTTAAGCGGTTATTTCTTTTCCACAAATCCTGCTAAAATCAATGCAAGTCCCTCTACATTAATCAAACTTGTTTTGCTTCCTACACTAGAAGCTATAAACTGACAGCACATGACCCAGAAAACACATGAGAAGAGGTTATATACACATGCTGCAATAGGTTACTTGCAGACACACATCCCACTGCACCCAGTTAGAACCAGCTGAGTTGGTAATCAGTGGATCAGCGGTTTTCTTAAGATCTTAATTCTCCTGATGATTATTTATTTCTTCAGCCTAGCAACAGGTTTCAATTTAAAACATGAAACCCCACCAAGAATAAATCTATCATCCTCCCATGGCCTGTGCTCACGACATTCCGCCTAAAATACTCCTCTGGAACCACGAGGAAATCATCAGCTTTTGATCAAATTTTGGAATTAGTGACAGTAGGAATTGCTACAGTGCATTTCTGGAGGGATGACTATTCTGTGAGCAAATTACCCAGGACACCATTTGAAGTCTAATCTTGAAACTGCTGAGTGATTCTGAATAATTTTTGAAATTATTTTCTAAAACAGAAAAATCCTTCGATAAAAACAGCATGTTAATGCATGCTTATGTTCCTCTTATCACAGTCAGATCTACTGAGATTGTAGCTTACAGCTCAAAAGACATCATGACTCCTTTTTCACTGTTATTATTGAAGTATGTCCTCAAAAGGGATATTCGCCTTCTCAGACTGTGTGGTGTCTGCCACACAGTAACTATTAATGTATGAAAGTAGCCATTTAAAAAGTAAATTTGGCATCTTACTCACAAAGTAGATGGTTTAAAATTTTCAGTATGGAGTGGTTCTAACCTGAAATAAACTCAGAAACTATAGAGGAGCTTTTTATGACTCAGGAGAGATAAATCAGTGTGTATATCAAATAAATACCTAAAATAGAAATGATATGCAACAGGGAAATCATTTTTTTCCTCAAGTACATAAAGGCAGTAGTAGGAGATATAACTCTGCTCATTTTCCATAGCTAATCCAGAGGTAGCATCTGTTTACACAGACAAAATACCTTATAGAGGATTACAATAAGAGAAAGCAGATCTAGGTTATTGCTTCAGCTCTTCCATAAAGTTGGTAAATGGCCTTAGGTTCTCTTCTCAACAGGGCTTTTTCTTCTTTTCCTTGGTTTTGTATTGCCTCTTCCCTTAATTTTTAACTTCTGGGGAGGCTACCTAGAAGTCACGAATTACTGTCACAGGTGATCTCTTCAGTGTGGAGGGCTGAGGAATGTTTATGCACGAAACACTACCAGCACTTAACCCGTCAAGCTGTCAGTGTCAGAACACGTCACTTCAGAGCCTTTAGAGCCTGTCTCCCTGATTTTAAGCTTATCTAGTCTGAGATAAGAAAACACATCATACCATGTCTTCAAATTCAGCCGGAGTGGTCAGGTGATGGGGAAGTTTGGGCAGTAACCGACCTCAGGAGTCATTTAGCCCAACATCTGACTCAGAGCAGAGGCCAGCCAGCAGCACAATGTCCCCACTGCCAGGACTGAGCACCACTGCATTCCCAGCCTGGAAAAGCAGCACCTCTGTAGCATGCTAAGAACAGGATGATGGCATAGAACTTAAAGACAAATTTAAGGGGATAAGACATATTTTACCCCAAATTTAGTCTCAATGCAATAGGACTTCTACTCTCACAGTGTCACCACCATTTATTTTGCTTTGCCAATCTGAAAGAGGGCAGCTCAGCCAGGATCTCTGATGTCATGTGCTAATGAAAGAGGATGCTTTTCACTGACTGCTCAGAAACTCAATCTAGCGGTTCACCCAGTACCCATAAATCCATTATGTATTATGTTTCCTAATTGAACATAACTTGCTTAACTGCTCATTCACTGAAGTAATACCAGCAAAGCAATTTACCAGCAAAAATGCAAACAAAGGTGAGAAACAATGCTTCACTGCAGGTCTGCATGATTTCTGTTGCTTTGCCAATTTTTTTTAGGAAGTGTGTTTAGAAGGTGACCTCAACCTACTCCCACTGTCAGCAAAGATAAGAAACAAAATACTGTGAGATTTTCAAACTGCACAGACCTCACAGTCCTTTCAAAAGTTCCCTCATCCATTTCTGATCCAATGTTCATTAGGACAGACAGAGAACAGAGCATTCATTAGTTTTCAACGAGGCTTATGAGTGCAACTGGAATGTGCCAGGACACATTTGGCTTTAAATGGGTTCACCACAGTACCCGTCTAAATGAAAGCTGCTAAGCTGTCATAAGTTACATCAAAATGCTTATTAAAATGATGTGGTTCTTATGCTTTAAGATTTACGTCAGCCCTTGACCTAACACGGAGGACAGAGATAACTGCAGAATCTTGCAACATGATACATCATATTTTTACTTGCTTAATTAAGGAGACCCAAGAGTAACTTGGCACATGTAGTGAAGGCTTCCTTGGCCTTTGTTCTCTTACCACTGTAAGATATGGCCATCACATGGCCAGATACAAATATGAGCTGTCATCACAAACAAAGCAGAGGAGCCATTCCTCACAACCAAGCACTGGGCTCTGGAAAAACTGGATCATATTTTCAGAACTGCTGTTTATTAAGGAAACACTTTGAATGACCATGGGTTTTTGCTGATGGGGAAAAGCTAAAAAAGAATGTATCATTTCAAAGCTGAACCATTAGGGGAAAGTTGTTCACTGTAACTCAAGTTACAGTGAATGAGCAGGGATGAGCAGGGATAAATACGAAGCCACTTGCTTACAAAGACAGCTCCATTCATGCACGAAGTTCCTGTAACTCCTCTTTCTCTCCTGTGTATCAAGTGTCGTTTCCCATGGCTGATTCACCCAGCAGCCCTGCACACAGCTGCTGTGTTGGGTTCTCAGTGGAAGGGTGCGGGCAGCAAAAGCTCCTGCAAATGCTTTCTCCCTCAGCCCCCACTTTGAAATCCCTTTATCTACGATTATTCACTTCACAGACAATGGGGTGCAGTTAGCAAAATAGCTTGATATTAGCATAAATCAAACAACTGTCAATATTAACTATTTACAATCAATTATCAAATATCATCAGTAAACACCAAACGCCTGCTAAGTACCTTCTTTTCATTAGCCCCATTTGTTAACGGGGGTCATATCTGGAAAACTTTCATTTAGCACTCATTGGAAAACCGTGGCAATCTTTATGGTGACATACAGGTCAGAGGAACTTTCATAGCTGGACTTGTGTTTAGTAGGAACTGCAGACCCTTGGCTGGCCAGAACACAGTTTGCAATCATGCAGAATTGCCAGCTTCCCATCTCGAAACATCATGAGCCAAACCCCTAGATTAGGGATATTCAGCTAAAATAATACTCCACTTGTAATAGTCCCTCAAAGCTGGCAATATTATGACACCATAAATGGACTGTCCATGACAGTGGCCATATTTACACCAAAATTTCAGATAAAGGCATCTGCACTGGGCTATCAAACCCCCATTACAAGCAAACACTGAATTTCGTACAATTTCCCTGACATCGTTTATTGAAGTTCATTTCTATTTCTGAATCTGCCTCATTATCTTTTACCCTGTAGGTGTAAGGCAATACACTGTGTCTGTTGGTGGCAAAGCCTCAAGCTGGTTCTGAATCCAACCACCAGAACCTTCCTGAGAGCTCTGCAGGTTGTGCAGGGAGCAGGGAGTGAGCGAGGCTCACAGGGAGCAGGGTGAGCCCTGAGTACAGACCCACACTCTGTGTAGCCTCAGCAGGAGGGGGACAAGAAGCCTGACTCAGCTGCACTGAGCCAAAATCAATCTCAAAATGTCTCAAAATCCATCATCAAAATGTTTGCTACAAGGCACTGTGTGAGAGCATAACCACATATGACTAAAGCATATCATTGTGTCTGTGACATAAAAATAGGCTACAAAATAGTAAACATTCTTAGCCAGGAAAATAATGTTTAGTAATAGCTTTCCCTCTCTTTTTTTTTTTTTTTTCTTAAATTTAAAATACATGTGGGACACTTTGTTTTCAAGATTAAGTCAGGTTTTTTTTTTTCCTCCTCTCTGGCATAAATAAATGCTTTCATAAATGCAAATGAGGAGAAAATGTGGCCTCTTTCAGCAATAAAAACTATCTGCCTGTTGCTACCTTAAAATCACAGCAATCACATCTGGTAACTGCCCTTTTCTCATGTTTCCACTAGTTTTCAGACTTCCTCTTGTGGTAGCTTGAGACTGCGCATCTGGATGTTTGAAACATACAAAGGAATTGCTAGAGCAAGCAAAAGGGAAAACGGTGCTGAGAGTGAAGATGTGCAGATAAGCAACTGGTGCACTTTGCAGCTAAAGTAACGCAGAGGCAGTGGGGCAACGCTTTTTCCAAAGAGGAGAGCACAAGTTTAGGCAGAATGAAGACTCACATTGGCTGTGGCTTCGTTTTTAAAGTACTCTTCATCCAAGTATATCTTTTTAACAAAACTTTAGCCGCACCATCACCAATCATTAAGTTTCCTGGAGACAGCACTCCCAAAACAGACAAAGAACTAGCAGTGGTAAGTGTTGGTTTCATCTTTGCTTCAGATTTATATTGTTGTTTCATAAGCAGATGTTTCTTTCTTGTTTCAGCTGAGGCTAAGGAATGACTGTAACATTCTTTCCCTAGAGTCTCTGGAAGTGCTAGCTAGCTAGCAAAGGTATCAGCTTTCAAAAGTTAAAACTGGAGCCAAGTAATGTTTCCTCTCTTAAAATTTTTAAAGCCAGCTAAGCAAGTTGGTTTTTTCGGGTTTTCCTTAAGTCTCAAGATACAAAATATTTTCATTAAATCATCACGACTATCAAAAGATTGCAGTGGTAAGAGGGGTGAAGGGCAAATAACAGACATCTAATTTTTTTACTTAAATCAAGTAGAAGTGAGGGCAGTTGAGACTCCCTTAATGCATGTATCACAGCTTTCAGAAGTGTGCTTTCCAGATTGTTTACCGTGCGTTGCATAAACACAACTTTAAGGGACACCACAACTGAAAGCTGTCTTGAATTTCAGAAGCCATTGTGACTAGTTTTGACTTTGGAAAACAATCTCATCAAAGGTTTAAAGAATTTTTTTTCCCCCAAATCCAATCTGGAACAAAAAAAGGAGTTTGGATTTCTGTGATATTAGCAAATGATAGCTATAATTTTACAGCATTTTATTCTAAGCTTTTTTTAGCCCTGTGGACCTTCATAAAAGTGACATTATGGGGTAGTCCATTTAAAGGAAGATTGAGATGGATTATCCTTATTTTAGCATGTAAATTATAGACATTTCTCTTCTTCAGCAGTAAATCCATTTTAAGGAGGATTGAGATAAATTATTCTTATTTTAGGACATAGAGATTTGAAAGTTGGTCACTTTTCTTTAGGAGTTTGTGTGCATCTTGGGAAAGCTTGCCAGGTTAAAGAAGGTTTGGGGGAGGGTAGAGAGAGAATTTCCAGTTGGGAGCTGTGTTGGAAAGTTTAGGAAAAACAGACAAACTGACCCAAAAAGGGCATTCCTCAGTCGTTAACAAAAAAATTCACCCAAGGTTTTGCCTTAGCAGCACAGTAGCCAGGGGCTGGGGGCAGGGACAGTGCATTTGGGAGAGGAGAGTGGGGTCCCACATGTCTACGAGCAATTTAACCACTCTTAGAGAATCTATTTTCTTAGACACAGCCAGGCTTTTATTCAATAACTGCAATCCACATCTCCCCTCATGTCTGTTTCTTTCAAACAACCTATTTATTATGTGTACTCAGAGGAAAATTACAAGCTGGTTTAACACTGCAGCTCTTCTTTGTCTTTCTTGGGGTGTTCTTGGGCAATGCTAACTGGCTGCCTTTCCTCACACCCTCCACCAGAACAGCCCCAACACTCAGCATCAGAACACAAATTGCTGTGTTGCAGCTGGACCCTGTTTCATTAATGGGCTGGATCAAAATTCCAGATCACCACAGCTCCCTGCTGACTCTGGGGAAACTGCATTTCACAGCCTAGGCCAAGATGTGGTTTGCATAGACATTACATTTTCTTCAAGATTCCCTCCTCATAGAACAGCTGATCATGGTCATTTCTCATCTTCAATAAAATCTCCATTTTAGGAAAAACTGAAAGGGGTTAGCTTTTATTTAGAATCCTAGCAAGTAAAATTCTTTACCATGCCTTAGTTTATATTTTTGGTTGTATAGCTTACTCTCAAACCTAAAATGGCAAGAGAAGCAGCCTGGTTCTTCAGTAAACTTCAGTCCTGATGTACAGTCTATATTATACCATGGTACATCATTGGGGGATGCAAGCAGCAGCATAAGAAAATCCATCAAACTACGTGAAAATGAAAACTAGGATAAGAACCAAAGTGGCTTGTTTGATTATGTTCTTAATGCATTTCACATCATTTCCACCAGGCCCCATTAACTCTTTGTAGACAGCAGCTCAGTGGAAGCAAAGGTGAAACCATTCTGTGTCCTGTATTTGCCAGTGCCACAGTCTCCACTGGAGAAATACCACATCAGAAGTCGCAAAAATCACAAAAACTAGCCACAGTCTGTGCTTAATCATGATGGATGGAGGACTTTCTGAAGGAAATGGTGTAACATCTTGATTAAACCCTTTTCTGAGTAAGCCCTGAACCATTTCCTATGCTGGGCAGACGAGGTCAGCCTGGACCTTGTGAGGAGGGTGGTGACATCTAGGCTTGACCAACTGCAGTTATCACACATCCTCTGCTTTATTTTGCTGATGTTGTGGTCTCATCCGCAGTCTCCTGGGTGAACTTCAGCAATTAATTAGAAAAATGAGACAAGGTTTCCCTTGGGAATACTTGCTGGCACCAGAACTTAAATGTGCAGTCATTTTATCAGGCTTCTAGTAATCCTCAGTTTGAAATAGCTCTCCCTGATACAACTCTTATAATTTTGGCAAATATACCTTTACCTTACTCAGGTGTTTTCCTACCTTGGACTTGTAGTTAATATTTGGGATACAATACCTGAAGGGTGTTTCTTCCTTGGCTACAGACTGTTTTTACCAGAAAAATCAGTAACTTGCAACCTTCCTGTCTCACAGCACCACTGGCAAGGGCATCTCTCAGCTCTGTGCAGTGCCAAGCACCCAACTTGGGTGCACTTTGGGAATACCTGCCTTTTCACATGGCTGTAGCTTCTCTTTCACAGAGGGACATAAAATACTGTAAAACTATGCTTAAGAGAAGGGGAGGAGACTTTGATGGGTATTATTTTAGGTAGGAGATGAATATAATGGGATTTGTGCCATCTTTTTGATCCCTTATGACCACTCTTTTTTAATGAGAAAGAATTTTGTGCACTGCCACCACAGCTGACAGAAACATCAGTCTGGCCAAATGTGCTGGAGCATTCAATGGAGTTTTAAGTATAGAAATATTGATTGGCTGCTATGTCCAAACAACTGAGATGTTACCAAATACTTTCTTTCTCAGGTCTTTGCAATGTGTGACTCAAAACCAAACACATATAACATTCAAACAACTCTGTGTGGTTTGGATAAAGAAAGGGTTTTTTCTTTGCAATCAATGTGGTCTCATTTGTGGGGTTACTTTGATTTCTTGAGAAGTTTCTCAATAATCTAGATTCTTCCAACAAAACATTACACAATATCTAAAACTGTAAGCAGATTTATACATCATAAAGAAACCAAAAAAGGACAAACCCATTTTTACTTTGTAGTTCTACATTGAAGCTCTATGCTCTAATAACTAAAAGCAATCCATTAAGTAAAGGTGATAGCTAACAGTGGAAATTATTGTTTAATTAGCAACATCATGTAATCAAGGATGCTCTGTGTCAATTAAGGAGATTCTGCTGGTCCCTCACTCGTAATAATAATTCTGAAAACTTGAAAATTACAGATGGAAAGCTAATATGGAATTACAATATTTATTTATTTATTTATCATTATTAACTATTTCTTTTATTAATTTTAAAGTCTTTGTTCTGTGCTTTTTTTTCCCCAAGCAATACCTGAATAAATACTATGGGTGCCCAAAAGACAGTTGCAATTTATTTGTCCTGAAAGATACTCTGAAGAAAATGCAGAAATTTTTTGGGCTGCCTGAAACAGGAGATTTGGACCAAAATACTATTGAGACAATGAAGAAACCCCGCTGTGGTAACCCTGATGTAGCCAATTACAACTTCTTTGCAAGAAAGCCAAAATGGGAAAAGAATCATATAACATACAGGTACTGACTGCAAACGGTGGGTTCTGTTCACATATAACCTTAGCACTACCCAGAACCAAACAAGGCACTCAGAAATGCAGTGGCTGCTCAAAGGGCTAGACAAGATTCCTTGAATTACAATCCCCTGGTGTTTGGATAACTACCAGATGCTTTAACAAGTACCTCTGTCGTTTCAAATTGTAATATATCAGGAAGAATCATCTCAACATCAACCTTCTGGTTCTGGTTGAAACTGAAGAGATTTTGGGTTTACTCTTTGCTCTGCAGCAAGCATCCTAAGGCAGCTGGAGCAGGAGTATCTCACCTGCCTATCTGCTCCAGGAGGACCATAGTATTTATTGATTGCAGAGGCCAAACTCCTCGTCATTTTGCAGTCCTAAAAAAAGGAGATGATTAAATAAATTTTACAATCAAACAATTGTATTTCAGATATAAACAAACAGGAGTTACAACAAGCCTATAGAAATGAGTTTGGCATATTGTAATTTCATCTTCTTCTGAAGAGTTAGGGACCAATACAGCTCTCATTGTAGTAAAAAACTCATTACCTTAGGTGGTCCATGAACAAACATTTACCACCAATGAGAAAAAGCAGCAGATTTGTCTTAGCTGCTTGACTTAGTCTGCTGTTCCCTCACAAGTTTGGACTCAAAGCATCCCTTGGGCTGTGACTAACCTAACAAACACTGAAAAAACCTGTGGCAGCTCTCACAACCCCTACTTGCTGATGTGCTTCCTCTGATTCTTGCTCATTCTCCTCAGGCACAAAGTATTTTCCCTCACTACGCACAGCCTCAGCAGCAAAGCACTGGTTGTCTTTACATGGAAGATAGCAGGCTATAAGATAAGGCACTAAGAAGTCCAATTAAAACATATGAAGAAGAAGAAAGCAACACACCTAAGAGTTTGTCCCTTTCTCAGGTCACGCCTACAGCTTTCTCTTACATGCTTTTTCCTCCTGTTTCCCCATGTATGCTACTGCCAGTGCATCCCATGCACAGGTAAAGGATTAGCATTCCACAGGGATGAAATAACACAGTTAGCAACACAGGTGAGGGAGAAGAGCTGCTTTTCTGTTCTTATTAAACAGCCAACCAGTCCACACTTGAAACTTCCAAAACGTTACTGAGCTCCTTTTCTGGTGTCTGAGCTGATGCAAAACCCAGAATGCTTTATGCAAGGCCCACTGCCATCCAGACTTTACAGCCTCTGGATTTATAATTTTCTTCTTGTTGCTGCGTCAATTCCAAAAGAAAATAAACAGCAAGTGCCACATCTAAACACATCTCTGAATCAAAGGAAGGTGTTTAGCTCTCATGTGCAGCAGTGTTACCTCTCAGCTGGTTTCACTGCTGAGTCTGCTCAGCATGTTGAGCAGTAAGCACCTAATCCAGGGAGGATGTTTGTGTTACTTAACTGTTGCTTTTACCTCTAAGGATTATAGGCTATACCCCGGATTTGGATCCTGAGACAGTAGATGATGCCTTTGCTCGAGCCTTTCAAGTCTGGAGTGATGTCACACCGCTGAGATTTAACCGAATAAATGATGGAGAAGCAGACATTATGATTAATTTTGGCCGATGGGGTATATTTTTCTATTTTTACTTATGTTTTTGGTTTTGTTCCTTTCATTAATCCTCAGTATTAGAATGATCCACCCTCAATAAGCACTCAGGCGCCTTTCTGGCAAACCTTGTCCTAGTTCACACTTGGCTCATACAAGCCAAGATATAATTTCACTAAGATTTTTCTTTTTCTTATATATGAGAGAGAGAGAAAGTATTTATACAATAACCTTACACTATATTTATCTTTCCAAAAGAGAATTGCTAGGGGCGACATTTTATTTTTAAATTTGCAAATCAGAAATAGAACTGAGACATTGGTAAAGATCTTCAGATGATGTGAGCTGGCTTCCTGCCAGAGAAGAGAATGGAATGCCATCACACCATTTATTTACAGCTCTGTATGCCGTTTTCCAGTGATAGTGGTGAGGGTTCTACCATATTAGAGCTTAAAAATGGATTTGTGACTTCCAGTTTTGACTCCATAGCTGGAGTCCTTTAAAGGTCCATCCTTTAGCATGGCAGAATGCAAGCTTTCAATGCATTCTTTGGTCTTGAAGAATTTAAAAATATGGATCATAAACTGAACTATGGTTTGAGTGCAGCTGATGATAGGTGACTTGATTCACTTTTGTTGTGCACATCTTCTCAATTAATTTTGGTTTCCCCTGAAAGAAAGTTCATGGATTTTCAGTGTAAACAAGGAGCATTTTAACTTCTGGACAGTCACAGAATTTTTAATATTAATGAAGATACTTGTGCAGCCAATCACTTGGGAGGTAGACTTTGGAAGTTAAGTGAACAGTTCAAAGAATAACTGAAGTCTTTGTAAAAGCCTTCATTTCAAGCTGGTTTTCTTTGCTTTAGCTACTGATGAGTTGACCTCAAAAGCTGCAGAGATTCCGTACACTCAGGACTTCAGATCCTCATCCAGACTGGCTCGGTTTGCAAAAAAAAAAAAAAAAGAAGTCTTACAAAAGCAGAAGTGTTTCTGCTGGTTTTAGTACTTGCTGGCTATAGCCAGCTCAGAAACTGTGGGCAAAGATCTCCTTCCACATTCAGTCATTTCTATCACTTTACTGCACGGCAGATTCACAGGGGCTGAGACATTCGTGAGGTTTCTTCGTTTTTAACCTTAAGCAAAGGGTCTACTTTGAAATAAATGGACCTAATATATGTCAAAATCTTCTCCTTCTCAACTGACACACTAGTGTCCTGAAGGGAATGAACTGAACTAGTATTAAGAGTGACACCAGCCTGAAATCAGCATAACAGAAGAGAGAATCAGGCCTGTGTATTTAGGGCTTCTGTTAAATGGAAAGACATCAGACCAAAAGCCCAGAAATGATGCAAGTGGAGATGCTGGCAGCCAGCTTTGATGCACAGGTCAGTGTGGTGGGAGAGCTATGAATACCAGGGCTATGCCCGTGCCAGCCTGCCTTACCCACAAGTGGTGTACTTCCAAGAAAAGCCTACAGTGTAATAACAGGAGAGCTGCTTAACCTGCTGCTGCCCTGTGAGCTGCCTGAGTCTCAGAGTGCTTGGAAGTGCAGGAGGGATAAGCTCCTTCAGGGTTCAGAGCAGCAAGAGCAAGCTGGCTTTCCTAATCTCACTGCTGAGACATCCAGCTTTGCTTTCCAGCTGGGGGAGTGGGTATCCTGCACAAAGGAGAGAGCACAGCAGTCTGACGTGCAGCCAAAAGAGCAGCCTGCAAAGTGAAATCCACCTTTACTTTCCAATCTCTGTGTTGGAGAGTGATACAAATTACCTGACAATATCCCTCATCTACAATATTTACTTTACAACTCCCTATCAGCCTCCGTTGAGACACAGCACTGTGTATGCAGTCACACATTTCATGTACAATACTTCAGTGTTCTTCACAATCTTTGATTTCTTTCCACAATACTTGTGAGATATAAAATACCATGCTGTGACAACTGCAGTACTGACACTTAATGTTCCTTCTAAGAACTGGCTGCTTCTCTTCTGGTTCAGCCTTGCCAGCACAACCCAAACCAATAAATTCACTCACTAGAGTATTCTGCTGCTGTCTTGGATGGGAAAGCACGCACCATAATCATCATTCATGTATAGAACTCTGTCTGAGGTCATTAGAAACTGCTCTTTTTTGTCTGCTTGCTCCTGCAGAACATGGGGATGGCTATCCCTTTGATGGCAAAGACGGTCTCCTGGCACATGCCTTTGCACCGGGGCCAGGAATTGGAGGAGACTCCCATTTTGATGATGATGAACTGTGGACTCTTGGAGAGGGACAAGGTACCAGACTTTTTCATGTTTCAGAACATATGGCCTGCTGGCTCCTCTATTTTAATGCTGTTTCAGGCACTGCATTAAATGCTTGCACTGACTGTCAGTAAATATTAGGAGGTAAAAATTCTTTTATACAATTTAAAATGCTCTCTACAACATGTTTATGTAATTCCTAAATAAATGTTACATAGGATTTCCCTTTCTGTTCCTCTACTGTTAACCCATGAAAAACTGAATTAACAATAGGCCTGATGCTGCATAATCTTCATGAACTGTGGGAAAGTACAAAGCCATGGCTACAATTTTGAATGCTTCACTTCTCAGGGATTCAAACTACAACACCTTTAGGTTCATTTGTGAGAGGTTTTCTGCTGATGTACCCTTTTTAAGATGATTTAAGCTGTGTCTCCAGTTGTTAAAAGTAGAACCATCCACTTGAACAGCTTTTTATACACTCCTAGTATCTTACAAACAAATGGAATATAAGTCACTCATGCTGATGACCAACACAAAATTAACATCAAAGAGTAGATTAAGAACATCTCCAACAATCTTTCACAGGCAATTTGCCATACCCTTAAGAGAGCTAGACAATATCACCTGAACTAGACAAAAAAGGCCAGAAATTAGTAGTTTGGAACCTGTTTTTTCTGCTTGAACTTTGCCACAATCATATCTACTAATTATCATCTTGTCCTGTAAAATTCAGAACACTTAGAATAAGAATGCAAACTCATGTTTGAGATTCATTTCAAATTCCAGCTTTCTCATCTGTCCGCCCATCAAAAAAAGAATTTAATACCAAAATAGTCATCTTCCTTCTGTTGGGCTTTCTTTCACCTTCAGAAGCACTGACTGGTAACTGCACTAACTGGACTGGATCCCTGCCTCAGAGGCAGGGGGAAACTATTTTCCCTATTAGTGAAAATACTGCACAAGCAACCAGTTAGTTCCTGCCATTGAAAGAAATGCTACGGATAAGTGACTTATCTGTGCATTAACATGTATTCCAGCACCAATACTGTATGCATATGACTACATGTGACAAATTGAAATAAACCCCAGGACCTGGGCGTGTCTGTGTTTCCACCCTGTCCCCCCGTGCCACAGCAGATGTCACATAAGTCCCACTGGAAATACCAAAGTGGTTTATGAGGCACAAGGCATGTTCAGTTCATGTTCAGCTGCTGCCTGGAACCTTTGATACTATACTGAACATTTTAGAGCATATTACTAAAGAAACTAAATTACTAAACGTATTAACAGCATGTTTATAACTTTGCCTTGCCATAGTAACAACATATATATTTTTCTGGGCTGATTCTAACACTTCACCATGAGTAATAACCATGTAATTCTTTTAAAATTACCAGTTTATATTTCAGCTATGATCATCTTGCCAATCGAGAGACCAGCAGCATACTGAATTTCAAAGTAGGAATCCAGACTGCATTTCTATATCATTATCTTGCAGGAAAAGAAGATGTCCAGAAACTGTATTTTTTGTATCTGTTGGTGGCTAATTTCACCACTGCATTTGTTCTCATTTTAGTGGTCAGAGTGAAGTATGGAAATGCAGATGGTGAATATTGCAAATTTCCCTTCTGGTTCAATGGCAAGGAATACAACAGCTGCACAGATGCAGGACGCAGTGATGGATTCCTCTGGTGTTCCACAACCAAAGACTTCGATGCAGATGGGAAATATGGCTTCTGTCCCCATGAGTGTAAGTAGACCAAGGTTTCCACTGGTTTTTTCCTGGTAGACTGTTCCCTTCTTTACTCATCCACTTCTTCTTGTGCTTTTCCCACTTCCTTTCCTTTTAGATAAAGGAATGAATGTCTTTCAGAAGTCATAACAACATATCAGTATCTGTACTGATACAGATATAGGAAGCCTAGGAAAACTAAGTCTTTACTTAATTCCTACCTTTTTGGAATATGACCAGAACTCTTCATTTCACGAGAATTTTATTTCATATTTGGAAACATTCATTTACAGATTAGACAAAGTGTATAATGCCTGCATGTAGCCATAACTTTTTTAAATTATACACAAGATTATTATTATCTTTCAGATGAATTTATGACAATATGTTTCCCGTTAAAACAACAGGAACACATATTTCTGTGCTTGAAAATCTCAATGAGTCTTTACATCTTGAGGATATAACATTTCAGACAATTTATTGGTATGAGTCTTAATTTCATCTCCTGTACATCACACAGCAGGAAGCCTTTAGAGAAGCAATTAAGTATAATTGGCTGTAGCCTACTGAGGTAATTTATCAGCAGTGAGCAGAGTAGAGAAGGTAAGGTGCTTTCAGCCACTCGTTCCACCCCCTGTTTTCCAGTTCCTGGCACACATATTAACAGACATTCCCAGTACTGCAGCTTCCCACACTTATTTATTTCCCTTTGTACATAACAGACTGTTAGCTTTGTGCAGCAGGGAGTGTTTCACCACTCTTTTTACATTTCATATCAAGCATTGGGTCAGTAAAACTCCTGCCTACTACTCCTAGGTCATAACAAACAATAAGAGAGTTTTGAAAGAGAACAAACCAGAAAGCAATGGTGTTGTTTTCAGATTCATGCCAATCCTGCTTGAAACAATAGTACTAAACTTATATATAATATTATGGCTACATGCAGTCAGTACAAGGAAAGAGAAGGCAGATTGCTGAAAGAAAATTAGTGATAAGCTTAAGTCTCAAGCTAACAAAACATGTTCAGGGGTTTGCCAGCCCAAGAATGCACAAGTAGAGCCCAAAATGTCTCAGCCTCACACGTACTGTCACACATGTACCTGTGTTAATATGCATCTCTGAAAAGAATGCATTTTTCCCAAGTTCACAGGTATGTTTGCATAGAAAAAGTTCAGAATCTCTGGAATCCTATTGTAGCCAAACACTAAATGGATTCCTGCTTGACAGATACTGGGGTTGTTGAGGTTTTTTAAAAGTCGTTTGCAAGGCCATACAGTTTCCAATGTAAGATTACAGATTTCTGCATCAGGATGATAGTGGTTTCCAAAGATAATCTGTTGTAGAATGTATCAGTCTTCCAGCCCTAATATCACAAACAAAAATTCCGTAAGTTCCAAACTCCGAATTGCCTATAACGATCACATCTAGAGCTGGGATCTACCCTGGTGACAGCTATTTATACAGCTATAGAGGATGAACAAGCAAGAGTATGAACTTTAAACAGACTACAATTAATTAAAAAAACAAGTTATTGTTAGTCATATGACTTTCAGAAGCAACTTCTTTAACCTAGTATTTACTTCAGCAGACTGTACATGTGCACATGCACACAACTACACAATCTTCTTTTTTTTTGTGAAACTTTGCCATCTCCTTCATTTCCCACTTTTCCCCAAATCCCCTCTTCCTCAGGTTAATCTTTTCAGCCAGAAAAGAAAAAATTTGGCTCATTTCTTTAAAATACTGCAAGCACTCAGCTGGTCAGAATGAAGCCCAGATTATAGGCAGCTGGAGAAATGGAGATCCACATACCCTGACTGATACACCTTTGTAACATCCTAAAGTCATGCAAGGCTGAAAACGTAAGCAGTGAAGCACCGTCAGGGAGAGCTGGTTCTGAACATGAAGTTCCTGGAAATGCTTGTGTCAAGGTTTCTGAAATGGAGCAGAAGGGTTTCAGCCTTTTGTTTCTGATGTAATTGTTTTGCAAGATCCGTGAAGAGTTATGCACAGATGTTTCTTATTAAATGCAGAGTGGCATTGTTCACTCATTATTCCAAGGCACCATTTGCTAAACCCCAGCTAACAAATTCAGACAGGGGAGGATTTGCATCAGAGAGTCTGTGTTAGTCCTGGTTGTTAGCCTTTGTTTCTCTCATGTTTAACTCACTGAAGTTAGTTTCAATTCTTCTCATTGTAGAGGCACAGTGCATGTACGGAAACATCTTTAAAGCTACGGTGCTGCACCAGACTTTTCTAAAGTTAATCCCAGATCTGTCCCCTTACTTTGTAAACTGATTGAACTACAGTTTGTCAAAGCAGAACGTTAGCTACCTACCACACAAGTCTTACACAGGTGTGCTGAACTTCTCCTTTGCCATATGGGAATCAAGGGATCTTGATAGCTCTCTCTTCCAAACTCCACTGACACTACAGGCAGTTTAGGCTCCTAACTTTGGTCCTGCAATGTGTAACAATCTGTTCTCTGCCTGTACCTCCCTCACACTGGTCACAGTTCTCACAGGCTGCTGCCCGGCTGCTCTCCCAGGCAGAACCCTCCTGAAGCTGCAGCTACCTCCACCTTGGATCTGTGCCACAGGAGTTTAGCAGCCTTCCAGCCTGAGGTTTCCTGGCATCACAACTGGTTGATTTTTCTAGGAAGAGCTAAAAGTGAAGTTCACATATTAGTAATGTCCAGTCTGACTCTGCTCTCACTTCAGTGTATCTTCAGCAGTTTTTAAATTGCTGAGCTTACCATGATGCAGAACAAGGCCCTTTAAGAACCCCTCACAAGTAAATTAGGCTTTTGTTTTGGGGAAACTGCCGCAGTCTCTGTCTTTAACTTTCATTTACATTAAAGCAATTTTATGTAAGTTAAGGTGGGGAGGAGAGGATTGGAAATTTAATAAACCATTGCTGTTACCATCACATGATGTAGCCCCAAGCAAAATGAAAAACTGCATTCTGACTGTGACTCAGAAAGGCTGCATGCAAAGCAGTAAGAGATTGACTTTCCATATGGTTTTTGCGACTTAGCCACATGTAAACCAATATAAAAAAGGCTATTAAAATGCAGAGTTTGCCAGACCCAGAGCTGGAAGCAGCTCATGGTAAGTGAGTCATCTAAACAACTCAGTTTAACTTTGTCCTCCAATTCTATCACTACTTTTTCAAAAAAACAAAGTCCTTCTCCAATCTCAATAGCCACAGTCCTAGTTAATGCACCTTTCCTATCTTAGTACAGCATCTGAGACACAAACCAACATTTGCAGCTTTCTCTTTTGGGGAGGCACAATGTGTGCTGCAGACAGGACCCCTGTGTGGCTGCTTCCATGCCCAGGATGTCGAAGGATAGAATCACTCTCTCAGGCAGATCAGAAGTTCAGCAAACTTGTGTTTGTGAGCCAGGTCTGCAAAGCTCCAAGTCCTCTCATTAGTGAGATTGGAACTTCTGTAACTTACTGGTTCATGTCCCTGTTGCTGTGGCCAATTACTGGTTTAAGTGTAAAAAGCAAAACGAACCATCTGTGTCACAATACCCCATTGTCAGAACCCTTTCCCAGTCACCCTTAAGCCAGAAGAGGTCTGGGGGGTTTATTTAGTGCTCCTCTAAAAAGAAGCACACACATAAACAATGCCTCTTCCCACTGATGTGTCAGACTAAGCAAAGGCAAACCCCCTCAAATCCTACACAAAGACTGAGGCTGTAATGGCTGTTTAGTCATCAAAAACAACAGCAAAGTTAGAACTAACCTGCCAAGCCTTCCCACATGCACATTTGGGTTTTAGCTGCAGCTTTAAACTGGGTGAGAGAGAGATGGAAAAAGGTGCCCTTGGGCACCTTAAAAAAGGTCAAATCACGGATGCTTTACACTGGGAATTCTAACAGATAAGTCATTCTGCGGTGCTGTTCTTAAATCTCATGGGAAATTAGCATATGAATGCATGAAGGATTTTTTATCTCTGTTCAATGCAAGTTTGCTTAGAGTAGTTCGCTGCCTTCACAGTTTCCTCTCACCAGCCCATGGCACAGCACAGACACTGTCCTACCACAGAGGATTCCCACTGATAGAGCAGCCAGGAGAAGACATAATCAGATTCACAAGATGCCTGATACTCCAAGCCACCTGCATTTCCATGGAAGTCATTTGAACATACATTTTTTAAACATCAGCCTGTGAGATCTGTCTTCCTCTAGATATTCCAGACAGTTTTGTAAAATCCTAAAACCAAACCCAGAACTCAAGTCATTTCAATCTGTATCATGTTAATGCTTCATCCACAAGAAAGATTTCTGGTTCTCAGGGATGAGCCATGGGGCCTTGTTTGTACATATGGACAGAACATAAATGCTCTTCATCCCCTCCCCTGCCCCAGAAGACCAGTACAAAACCTTCAAAAACACAGACCAAGCAAAAGATAGAAGAAGCCTCCAGTGTTCAGCTTTTGTTGGAGCAGTCATATTTATCCTCTCCTGCTTCTCTATTGAGTGGCTGAGCAAGGATTCTCAGAAATGAGAAGCAAACATAGAGCAAGAACCTACAGTTATTTTCTGACGTTACTGTACATCAGCATTTTAGAGAAGCTCTGCCCAAAGTCTGCCATTCCAGCTAACATTTCTGACACAAGGTAAATGAATCAGCACAGAGCTAAGGAACATGAGTGACTTTCTCAGAACCCTCTTTCTAAATGCTGTTTTAAGAAGGAATATCAAGTTTGTGTTATGAGTTTGTGTTAAGATCACTCAACCATTCCCTTCCATACACTTGTGAGACTGTAACAGCCCTGGTGTCTCTTGCCAAAGCATTTCAATGCTGGTGTAAAACAGTTCTGAGTGTGAAGTGCACCACATCTGATGGGTGTCCGATGTCTGTCCAGACCCGGGCACATTCCCACAGGCACACTGTGATTCCTTGTTGATATTGAGCTTTGTGTATTGACATTTTCCTCTCTGTCCTCCCTACAGCACTTTTTACAATGGGTGGCAATGGTGATGGGCAGCCATGCAAATTTCCCTTCAAATTCCAAGGCCAGTCCTATGACCAGTGCACAACAGAAGGCAGGACAGATGGATACCGATGGTGTGGAACCACTGAAGACTACGACAGAGACAAGAAATACGGATTCTGTCCAGAGACTGGTACGAGGAATGTTGCTTGCATAACACAGTCTAATTTATCATTGTTTTAACAAGTCTCCTTTAGCACACTTGCACCAGAGCACACAAAAGTTGATGAGTTAAACACGATTTCAGCAGAGGTGGCCAAGGATGTAACTGGAACAGAAGCAATCCGTACAAACAAGGTGGTGTGTCACAGCACACCAGGTTTGTCAGGAATATACAAATGGCATTTAACCTACAAATACATGGCTACCACTGCAGGATAATTACAAGCAGATTACAATTTGTTAATGGCCCTGGAAAACAAGTCTCATGTGACAGAAGAAAGTATGAATAATATTTTAGCTTAATACTTACCATTTACACTTGTAAAAAGAAATCCTGTTTAGTATGTTAAGCTTGTGTTAATAGATCTTTTCAGCAATTCAAAAGAACTAAGTGAAATGGTTTAGCCATGAAAATAGATTTCAGCTTTCTTCATAATTTTTTATGCCTTTTAACTTGAGTTTTACTACATAAAGGAACAAAAATTAATTTATAGCCTTGAATAGCTTGGCAGGTGTTCATTTTTAGGATACACACTAGAGCCATAAGCATAGAGACGAAGTTAACCATGGCAGTTCTAAAACCTCTGGCTTTTAACAGAGCCAAGGGAAGCAACATTCAAACCTACATGCATCCTGCTTTTTGATTTTTTGGGGTCTTCCAAGAATGGTCTAATCACTTGCAATACAGCTTTGATGTACTGGTATTTGACTTTCTGTTACTTTTGTTAAGCAGGTGTAACCCTTCCATTTTACATTGCAGATGTCAAAAAAATTTAAAAAATATTTTAAAAGGATCAAATTCATTATACCTTGCTACATGGTTAGGAAGAGAAAATTGTAAAGGATCAATCAATGGACAAAAGAACAGTTATATCTAGAATCAATATATTCAAAGTCCTAAGTAATACAGTCTCTATCACAGGAACCAAGAAATACACTTAGTTTAAGCTTATTTTTTCAGCATAAAAGGCTACTAATAAGTAATAATCAATAAGAAATAAATACTAATAAATAATTAGGGACACAACCAGATTTGCCTCTGTATTGTTCTCATGTACCTTCCCAGAAGATAGACCATAATTTGAAAGGAACTGTAATTGACAGGTAGCAGTGTAAATGAATTTAAATTAATTTTATTTTCTTTTCATGTTCTGTTCATGACACCTACTTTAAACTGTTATTTTAAATGCAGTTACATTTTCTTCCTTATAGAAATACTTGTACCTGCATATACAAATGTTATTTCCTATATATTACTGCCATGTACTACATAGATGAGAACACAGGGGAAAATTTTTCAAGTTTTTGCAGAACTAATGGTTTAAAAAAATTATCTACATTTAATATATCCTTTTCTTTAGAAAATGTTTTAAATCATACGATTTTAAACTGTATCCTGCTGTCAGGGTATATAAAGCTTATTCTTCAGTGGGACACCCACTAGCCAGGTGGATGTTCAACAGCTCTTTAACCTTTCTGACACTAACCCTACCTTCCATCTAAATACTTTAACACACTTCAAAGTAACACCAGGAATGAGCATTAAAAGGTACTTGCTGGGCAATCACCTTCCACAAAGTACTGTTCAACTGCTGCTTTCCCAGAGCTGTGAATATGAGTCCAGGACTCCTTCTCACCCCCACCAAAACTATTGGCAAGTTCATTGCAATGGCAGTGTCTAGGCTTTTTCCTTTTTAATTCTGTCAGACAATTTTCAAATATTACTTTTAATTTTACTCTTCATATTCCTAGAAGGATTGCAGTATTTCTGCTTCCTTTCTGTTTTTAGCGTGTAGTCCAGAAGACGCAAAAGGAATCCCCTTTCTCACTGTGTTTTCCTGTCACTTCCCACAGCCATGTCAACAGTTGGTGGAAACTCCGAGGGAGCCCCTTGTGTATTCCCCTTCATCTTCCTTGGGAATAAATACGAGTCGTGCACGAGTGCAGGGCGCAATGACGGCAAGCTCTGGTGTGCTTCCACCAGCAGCTACGACGACGACCGCAAGTGGGGGTTTTGTCCAGATCAAGGTAACACCTTTTGTCAGGGCAATACGAGGGTGGCTGAGCAGTGCCCACACCGATGGCATCGCACATGCAATGATTTCACTCCCACACTTACCATCCTGCTGGTTACAGCACTTCTCCCCAGCCTGAAATCTGAGCAATAATCCCTACGCTGAAATGTGACACTACAGCTAGAAAGTCACTCCCCGAGCTCATCTGTCTGCAATATTCAGATTTTCTAAAGTTATAATGATGCAGGATCCTTCCAAAATACAAAAACATGAAATAAATAAATAAATAAATAAATAAATAGATGTTTTTCTCCCTACCAGTTTTTCCTTCCAAGCCACAAGTACTATAGTATTTCACTAGTATGCAATAAATTATACACTGATATAAATTAGGAAAACCACTAAATGTAAAAAATTAATGCATTTGTGACTGATATTGTGAAGGATGAAAAACGTTTAAAAAGTGAGACAGTATAAAGTTTATGTGGTGAATATCGCTATTTAAAATTACTTTGGTTAATATTTGTCCACATTTTAACATGGACAAAAGGCAAAACACATTTACAAATAAATACCAGATTTGGGGGGTTATTTTAGGAAGAAAAAAACCTGGCAAATTTCAGAGACTGTTTGGGCATAATTGATAAAATGTCATCCTATGATAAAAGGTTATTTCTAACCTAACAATATTTGGTACTGACACAGAGTCTGTTCTCAGAGACACAGATTTACAGGCCTGTTTATCACTTACAAGCCATTTCATGGTGAAAAGGAAGATTTGATATCTAGATTGCAAGTTTAATTCTTCTGTGCTTAAAAGGGATGTCCAATGTTATTTGCTACACTTCCTTTTCTCACTCAAGTATTAAGACTTGGTCAGAGCCACTTGCATGGCAGACAGGAGGAAACATCACCTACAAAAAGAGGTTTTAGAATCTCTTCAACGAAATGTCATTACTGGCAATAAGTGTGACATTCACCACTGGAGCCTGTAAATACTAATCATTATTTATTGTGAATAATGTGTCTGGTACAATTCTATTTAAATGCAGGCAGCTAACACTGTCTTACTGTGTTATTCAGGGTACAGTCTCTTCTTGGTCGCTGCCCATGAATTCGGCCATGCTATGGGATTAGAGCACTCTGAGGACCCAGGAGCTCTCATGGCCCCTATCTACACCTACACCAAGAACTTCCGACTTTCTCAGGATGACATTAAAGGGATCCAGGAGCTATATGGTAAAGTCCTCCCCCATCAGCAGAACCCACCAGAAAAGCAGGCAGCACAGGTTGAAATCTGGGACTCAGAACTTGCAGTAAATTATAGACTGCACAATCCCACCAATGCCACAAACATCCTCTGCTCCTTTCTCCCTGCTTTCTTCATATTACCGGGCCCCCTACTTCAATCAAATGTAACAATTTAAGAAGGAGGGGGTCACTAGAATTACTGAATGAAGGAGCATCAAAACACCCCATAAACAAAATTTTAGATGAAAATTTCTAGTGCCTTTACTGGGACAATGAAATGCCATGTTTGTCTCTAGCTTGAAATACCTGATGTGGGTGGGTTTGGATGTTACACTCTGAGCTTCCCAGATTGTGACTCCCTGTAAAAGGGGAAGGACATTGTTTCCTGCGTCCCAGCTTGGAAACAGTTCCCATTGCCTTCCCACAGTTCAAGCTGTACCATCACAATAACATTTGCAGGAAGTGTGTTGGAGCTGAAACCTTAAATGTATTTGGCAAGCTCCTGCAGAAAAAGTGCATTTAAGTATTTTTATGTTACTACATCTTTAATATTTGTTATTTTCTCCACAGGAAGTCTTAGTAAAATGCATAAGTATCATGATTAAAATTCCTTTCATGTATACATTTTCTACCTTGCAGAAGCACGAGTACACTACAGTCAATTAAGCAGTCATTCCCATATTCCATTTCTCTTTCTGGGCTTTTCATTTTTCTGCTATCTCTTTAACTGTGACTATATTCTACAGTATTCAAGGCCTTAGAAATTTTAATAAGAATATACCAAAATTATTATCACATGAGACAAAAATCTGATTTGAATCTTCATTATTCCTTGGTCTTAGCTGCTTTAATTAAGAATGGGAATTGAGACATGGGCAAGGTTAAGTGAGTTTTCTGAGCTCACACCGTGTATCTCTGATAAGAATTCAGAACTTAACCCAGTTGTCTTAAAGCACGCTTTAAGATCCAAAATTATCTTCTTCCTCTTTTTAACTGATATAACCCTTTACAAACATCTTTCCATGAAAAACAAGTATTCATAAAAACCTTTGTTTTCTCCCATTGTTGTTATTATCACAAATCAGCTACACTCCTTTTTTTCTCATATAGTAAATTAACCCGATGTCTGAGAATAAAAGGCAAAAGCCTCATATGGCAAGACAGCAGCAGCCAAATAATAAAACCAAATAAAATAAACCAGATGGCAAAGTACATGTTCTGAAAAGCACACTGTGACTCTTGGTGAGGGCAGAAAGATTACACAAATGGCTCCAAATGCATCTTGTAACTTGCCAAATGCTGGCACTTCTTTAAAAAAGAGAAATCCACTTTGATGTCTTTCTCAGCAGAGCTGTGGATAATTCTGAGTACAAGAACTTTGAAATGTATTTCTCTTCTTTTTAGAAGCCAGCAAAATAAAAATTGTAATGTTCACTTCTGAACCCAGTATAGTCACTTCCAATTATCTCTCAGGTCAAACAGGCAGCTCAGCCCAGATACACACAGGCACCGTGTCTCAAATGAGGCCACGCAGAGTATTAAGGCACGACTGGAAGTCAAGGCTTCCTCAGCTGTACTCAACCTCCCTCTGGAGAGATTTTATTATCACTTTTTCCTCCTTCAAGGACTCACTCCAAATGATTACCCTTTTAGAAATCACGGCAGCTCATGTTCTCCGTGTAACCTGTCCAGCACTTCATTTCAGTGTAACACAATATCTCTGCTCACCACCACAGAAGTGTCACCCGATGTCGAACCCGGACCAGGGCCAGGACCAGGACCAGGCCCACGTCCAACCCTCGGACCTGTCACTCCAGAGCTCTGCAAGCACGACATTGTATTTGATGGAGTCGCACAAATTAGAGGAGAAACGTTTTTCTTCAAAGATAGGTAAGTGAGATAAATTGCTCACCAAGAGGGCCTCAAGTGAAGGAATCTGTGAGACCTAGACACCAAAATCTAGAAATTTATTATCAGGCACAACATCCACCCTTTGTTTTGTGTGTTCAGAGACGGCAAAGTGTCCTAAACAACTCCTGAGGGAAATAGAAATGGTTTAATTCAGGTTGAGTCCAAAATTATTAAATAACAGCATCATGTGACTCATGGCTGCTGTAATAAGAGATCAGGGACACTGCTGATTGGGATAGGCTACCTGTGTGCAAGGCCTCCAAGACAGAAGGCACCAAAGGAATTTTTGATGCAAAAGCAGAGACATTCCTATAAATATAATAAAAATGAGGTAGTTGCACAGCTGCAGCTCCCACTGCCTTTGCCAGGGCCTGTATTACCCAGCTTCTCAGCAATGAAGGGCATTTCCTAAGGAGTACGGGATTTGGCAGCACCATTGTGAGAGACACTAAAGCTCCTTTTTTCCCTGTCATAAATCAGTGCCAAATTTGGAATCGTTTCTCCTCAGCTACCCTGAACATTCTCCCAACACCACTGAAGATTTGGTTTTCACCAAGACCTCCACCTTGCTTCTGCTTTTGTGAACTGGTAGTCATGCAAAGCAACAATGTAAAATCTACTCCTAAACCAGCAAAGTGATCCAGTGTTCTATGTAATCCCAACAAAACAGAAGTATTTTGCATTTAGATATAGCTGGTCTACAAACTATGCAAATACCAAAACAATCTGTTCAGACTGGCTCAGCCTTTATCTAGCATGCAGCAAAAGCAGACAACTGTTGAATTGTTTTGCTCTGGAATGGCTTTGCCTGTCAGTCTTGCAGCTTTCCAAGTATCAGGCAAACAGCATTGTGACTCACTTTTGGAATTCAAGAAACAACTGTCTATCACGTGTCGTGTGACTTTTATGATTCATGAAAGTGACTATGGTCCAGCTGTCACATGGCACAAGCAAAGAGAGTAAATAGCAAAAAGGAGGTCAGATATGACAAATTCTTTCCAAAAAAAAGTACTTTCCCTCCCTCCTCAAATCAAGGAAAGGAAATTACTGGGAAAAGGGAATTACTGAAGGTGCTGTTAGCCATAGAGAACAGTTGAGCTTTTCCACTGGGCACAGAATGCCCAAGAAGAGCATTTCCACAGATGGTTTTGTTCTGAGAGTGAACAAAAGTTCACACTTTGAAATTTATCAGGACACTAAAAAAGATCCACTGATTTGGGTCCTTTCGATAACTTCATGTAGTAGTAGTAGTAATAACAGTAACAGCAAATCTTGATTATGTTAAAATATGATGAAGAATACCTACTGCAACTAAATTATTAAATCTGTCTATAATGTAATATTAATATTTTATATAGATGAGTTAAAATATTTTATTGTGTTCAAACTTAAATGAGAAAGCCAAATAATTAATTTCACCATTTCCTCAGTACGATGTGTAAAAATAAAAATACCTTCTACCCAATTCAAAAACAAAATAAAATTCAGCTTTGACAAAGTTTCCCTTTCCAAAAGAAAACCTCACCAATTTAACAAGTCCCTTGAAATGTGTGGTTTATTAAAAACCTGGTGTTAAGTCTCCGTTGGCTCTGGAAAGTTTGAAATTCATGCAGATAGCAATTACTGGAGCTGATTCAGCCATAAATCAGGTCCAAATTTGACTGAGAGTTCTGTAACTTGGATTTGCAAAGGAACTACTTTTATGAATGCAGTGTTATAAAGATTTTCTACATGGATTTCCATTCCATATCATACTGAGTCTGCTTTTCTGTCTAAAGAGATGCATGAAACAAATGGTACTACCTATTACAGCATTTCATATGTATTTTAACACCTTCAAGAGGAGTAATTAGCCAAATGGCTTATTCTTTGTCTCTTTTTCGTAAATGAGAATTATGAGTCATGCTCAGAGATATTTTTGTACGTTAAAAATTCATCTGCGTATGCACAATGAGAAAATGCTAACATATTACTATCTTAATTATTGGTAAAAATACAGCAATTTGTTAAATTAATTTAGGACTGCTCCTCCAAATTTTAGGCAAAACAAAAATGCAGTTTAAGATCCTGAGCTTCTCAAAGGTATAATTATTCTAGGCAGGAATGGGTAATGACAATTTATACTCTGCAAAAACTTAAATGCCAGTACCACCTTGAGCTTCAGAAACATATTAATGGTAAAAGCAGTTTGACATGAGAATTTAACAATTATAGCTTGGTGCAAGACCACTTCCACCAGCGTGCTGATTTGTCATTTTAAGACCATGTCAAAACTTTTGTTCTGTTGGGGAAAAAAGTTCTTCGTTCTATGGAGGAGGAAATAGCAGTGCCATTTTTAATACCAAAAGCCTTCAGCAAAAAGCTCTGCCATTTAAAGATAATTAGAACTTTTTAAAGCTTAAACCAAATGATCATCCTACTGATACATAAAATAGCCAATAAATTACCCTTTGCATTTCTCTAATGAACATTTTTAGTACTAGCAGTTTCTTTTACAGCCAAACTCACTTCCAAGCAGTATGATATACTGCTATTAAATTTGAACTTTTAGTCACTACAATAGTAATTGCAAGAGCAGTTCATGGAATAAAAAACTCTGCTTTTGTCAAATGCTCATCCATCTGCTCCATCCACAGCAGCAGGAGGGCTCTAACAGTTTAAATGCTGTGTAAACGAGTTTGTTTGTGTACTCAAAGCACAGGATAAATTTTGCCCTGATGCAAAAAGCAACAGGAAACGATCAGTACAACAATTTCACCTGCAGTCCAGCATGCAGCTCATGGTGCAGCTCCCTTAGCAACATGCCTCTAAATAAATGAGTTTGCTTTGGGGTCAGTGAAGAGAAGAGTTACGAGCGTGCGCTGCTGCTAACGCGTGTGTGCGCATGTGTGTGCGTGTGCATGCTCATGTGGCCTTTGCCAGACGTGATGAGAAACAGATGTGCTGCTGAATTAGTTCGTTGTAAATCTTGTACAGTTTTCTGTTCTGCTCAGATTCATGTGGAGGACTGTAAACCCCCGAGGAAAACCCACAGGTCCTCTTCTTGTTGCTACATTCTGGCCTGATCTGCCAGAGAAAATTGATGCTGTCTATGAGGCCCCTCAGGACGAGAAGGCTGTATTTTTTTCAGGTATGGGTTTTAAAGGCTGTATTTTTTTACAGGTATGGGTTTTAAGTTTCAAAATGTAAGTAGCCATTTGCATAATGTTGCATTCAAGCTCACTTTCCTCTGAGTTGTACCTGGGACAGGGACCAGCCTGTCTAAGAGCCAGTAGAGCCAACAGGCAGGGTGACAGATCTCCCTATTCCCATGCTGAGGATTTTAGGGCAAAGATCTGAAAGGCTCTAAACAGCATTTTGCCTCCAGTACAACAAAAGGAGAACTATAAGCACCTAGAAAGACATTCAACAATAAGCAAAACCAAACAAGAATCATTATTTAAAACACAAAGCAACAACAGTGGGAGCTTTCTTTCCTCAGTCACTGCTCTGTTTTTCTTCTGTTTCTTTCCATTTTAAGCTATTATCTCAGCATGTGTTGCTTGAGAAGACTACGGTTTTTTTCCTCATGCCTTTCCTTGTCTCCTTCTCTTTTGCCAAAGACTGACTTCCACTTTGGCTTCCAAGCATCTTCCTCGGTGGCTCATCAGGCAGAGGATACAGGCGGCCATGCAAGCTGCCTCCATGGGAGAGGAGGAGAACAGGAAGCTCTGCTCTGTCTGTCACACATATGGTTCAGCTGTAGGGGCCAAATGAGCAGAGCTGAGAGACTGTTTTCAACATGAAGAACTGAGCCAGCAAAAACGAGGCTCCAGTATCTACTAAAAACATGACGAAACATCTCCAGTCATCTAAAAACCATATGGCAAAAGCTGCTGTACATTTTCTGTACAGGAGAGAAAAAAGTAATGATAATCTATTCCACATGGCTCAGAGGCCATTTGCTTTAGTTTACATGGATGGGGGGAAAAAAAAGAAGTCAGGCAAAGCAAAACACTTCAAATATTGCATGTATTATATATAATCCTATCACATCTAAACCTCTCATTTTCTTTATAAATTCCAGGCAAACGTAGCTAACCTCATTAAAAAAAAAAAAACTATCAAAAAACAAAGATTGTTTTGAAAATAACACAACTGTCTGAAAATACTTACCAGTTAGTCCCACCCTTTGCTCCTGAATGGTGAATCAGTAACTTCCAAGGATCTCAAATGCTACACTTCACATTTTTCTCACATGAATACTTTACTTACTTTCTTTCCCACTAGCACAAAATCAAAGACATGTCCTTTCATGAATAAATCTTTCCGTGGCTTTCAGTGAATCCAGGGAGGGTATTTCCTAAGCAAATTATAATTCCATGTAAAGAACACAGAACACAACTACATAGTCCACTAGTACATATCTGGGGAGACATTAGAAAATGTTGTGTGACAAAGGACAACAGGAACTCTGAGCAAAAACTTCCTATTAATCACTCAATAAAATTGGTCAACAAAACAAATAAAAGGGGAACATGAGCTGCTGCATTTCAATGTCAGGTGCCCCTGCCTGGTTTTATCATGCAAACGATTTCTGATATAAACTATTTATTGTAGCATAACCCCAATGTACCAAGACAGTGTTTGCCTCAAAGGTGAGTCAGCTAAGAAGGGAGGAAGAAGGAGAAAAGAGGTGATGTCTTTTTCTGAGGCAAGGAGCATTTCAGTAGCAAAAGCAGTGGTAATCACAGTCCACTTGGATTGCAATCTAGTGCTTCACAAATGGTAAAACACTAGAAAGGCTAGTGGTACAGTTAGTGCAATAAAAAGTCACATAGCAAAGCAAAAAACAAGAAATACCCTTTTGTTAGTGATTAATAAACAGCATTTGTCTGCTTTGTTTTCTCCCCTTCTTAGGAAATGAGTACTGGGTTTATTCAGCCAGCAACTTGGACAGGGGCTATCCAAAGAAACTCACCAGCCTGGGACTGCCCCCTGATGTGCAGCGGGTCGATGCAGCCTTTAACTGGGACAGAAACAAGAAGACATACATTTTTGCTGGAGACAGATACTGGAAGTAAGCTGCATTGAGAGGTGGTGGGGTGCTGTTAGCCGAGCTGTGTCTCTAGGGCTGAGCATGCTGAGCTTCAGGAGGCAGGGATCAAACGCAGGGGTTCATCCTCTGCGAATACAAAACAAGGGCCACCAGGACAGTGCTGACAGCAGGAAAGTGCTTTGGTACAGCAGCAGGAAACTAGCACATATTTGAAAAGACAGCCTCAAAACAGCAATGGAAGAGGGTATCTGGGAGTGTCTGTCAGGCTGCCCACCACTAAAAACTCATCCCTCTGTACCAGTGACTACCACACATCCATCCCAGGTGCTTAAGAGGGGCAAGTTGTCCTTACTGTCAGTTCACAAATGCTGGGAGAAAACTCTGCAAGGAATTCCTTAAAATGCGCTGATCTCCAATCACTTGAATCCAAAGACTGACCAGATTGCCTAAGAAATTCTTTCACTAAGCCATCAGGTTTAGAGGCACTGGATTGAAAGGAAACAGCAGTGTGACTACCAAAGCATGCTGGGGATAACTGTAAATCCTTTCAGCAGCTGATCTACCAGTCTCTTACACCTTTGCTCTACTAATATATTTGGCACAGAGGAAATCGGAACAAACCACAAGTGTTATCTGTAAGTACTTTGAGAAAAATCTTAGCTTCAATTCATTTTGACAGTCTCTCAATCCTTTTCATGTTTCCAGTGAAACTCAGCTGACCTGCTACCATGCTCTTATCTTCTTAGATTAAGAATGTCCTTAAAATTTCTCAAGGCTATTACCATGGCAGAAATAAATATCCTGCATTACACCTGAAGAGTCTGCTAATTGTATAATTGTATTTAATAGAATTTCATTATCATAATTGTCAGGAAGATCTGGCACAAAAGACTGTCATCTTAAAAAGCAGGAGGAACTTTGTGAGTTACCTCCGTGCTGACTATCAAAATGGTACCAGAGCAAAACAGAGGCACTGACTCCTGCAGTCACTGTCAGAGGCCTGTGCCAGGAACAGGATTTTACTTCAGGAATGCAGACATTACACAACAGGCTGAAAGTGGACCCATTCATTAACTGACAATTTAGAGGAAAGTTAAACATCAGAAATAACCACCAGATATCTAAAAGATTCTCCAGCCTATAAGGGTTCATTCTGAGAGATGTTCTATATAAGATACCAAAGGAGGTCTCAGTATAAATGAGTCCATTTTATGTGAACAATAATTTCATGTTATGATTAAACTGAATTACTTTCTTTGTTATATCCTAATGACTGTGGATTCCTGTAAGTAAATAAAATACCCTTTCCATACAATTGCCACTTGATCATACTTTTCAATTCTTTTAAGGATAGTAACCTTCTCCATTATCTAAAGAAAAAAAAAAGAACTAAAAATCTAAAGAATGTTATTCATTCTTTGATGTCATATTGTAGAGACCATTTAAACATTTGCAAGTAGTTCTAATACAGCCATTTGTAACACTTCAGGCTCCTACTAAAACCCACAGACTATGAGTTAGCAAAGCTGCTGGTCTCCTCTGTACCAACTATTGTTTTGATTAACTGTACTGCAGGGCCTCCAAGTAATTCATCACTCTAATCACAGACAGCACTTCTATCGAAGCATCTTATCAAGTGCAGTCACTGCAGAATGCATAATTTATTATTAAGGAAACAAAATAGGATTAAGTGATTTCTGTGTAAAGAAGAAAGCAAGCAGTTGACAAATATTTCAGAAAAAAAAAATGCATCTCTGTTGAACAGACACTATAACCCTTAAGTATGTGGCTGTAACATTTTATACAAGGGTCTGTCAATGGAATCAAAATAGTTACATACCATAGTCCTTCCTGTGCCATTATCACACTTACTTTAAATGGATTTTTTGGAAGCTTTCTCTCTCCTTCATTCCAGCCACAAGCCATTTTAGTGTTATTATAACAAGACTGTTGAGCATAGCAAAGTTTTGTGAGTGAGGCGAAAAGGAGCTGGCTCAGATTCCACAGCTGAAGTTTTAAAGGTACCCTGCAAGGTACCAGATTTTCTTTAAATAGCCCAGAAAAAAAAATAGTAAGGAATTTAAATTAATCATTTTAGTTGATTTTGACCAACCTACTGCTAGTTAGTACTGGTTTAGCTTTGGATATAATCCAAGCAGTTCCATAGAGCAAGGAGGGAAAGGTAACCTGAGATGTCTACGGATGTGGATAAATAGAAACTGGGAACATAAGCGCTTTTCTCCCTCCAGTACCAGTCAAAGACGACCTCTCTGAAGTCTCCTGCTCCTAAAGAGGTGCTTGAGCACCTGAAGGGTCACTGAGGCCTCATGTGCTGTACCTGAAGCCCAGTTCAAACTATATCCCACACCACTGTACTCAGGACACCTCCATGCCTTCTGCTCAGCACCGATTCCCATCCAAAATACACTTCTGGAAAGAATTTTCCTTAGAAAGTGTGTTTTCAATTCAGCAAGAATTGCATTTTCAAAGAAAAGATGTAAAATTTCACAGGGTTTTAAAGGAATAAGGAGTTATTATAATGGACTAGAAACAATGTTACAATGTGAGTTATTACATTTGTTTGTTTTATATAGTCACATTTGCTGAGGACTTCCTGAAAATTTAGATTACAATTTAATGTTAAATACAGATCTTTTAATGTAGAGATATCATTTCCTTCAGGTACAATGAAGAAAAGAAGAAAATGGAGCTTGCATCCCCTAAATTCATTGCTGACTCTTGGAATGGTGTTCCAGATAACCTCAATGCTGTCCTGGGCCTTGGGGACAGTGGTAAGCTGCAATTCTGACTTAAGTCACTAACAAGCTCTCTTATTTTTTTGCTGCAAAACTTATTGGAGGCTTTAATTTCTTGTGGTCCATGAGTAGGAGCCAAATGGAGCCACCCAGTGCCTGATACACAGGATGTCCTAACACCAGGATGCACGGTCACATTCCTTATGGCTTGGACATCTCCCAGCTCCTTCATACTCCCCAGGTTCCTCCACACCAGTCCCAGCACCATTTCAGCACCATCCTGCTCTAGCACAATCACAACTCAAGTATGATAATCTCCCTGATCACAGGCACGAGTGGGTTTTATGTTGCAATTTCTCTTAACTTCCTATCAACTCCAGCTGAGATCCTGGCCCGTGGTTTTAAGGGGCCTTAAATTTTGCACAGATATGCACTAAAGTCTGAAAGCAACACTGGTGTCACATGAGTCTTGACTCAGTCACATTTTCAACATCTATTTTGCCAGCAAACATTTCATCCCAGAAAATTCTGGCTCACAAAACAGTAACCTGATTAAGGCTCCCTTTAACGACAGCTCTCTTCTACAGGATGGGAATTTTAATGTAGTTTTAAAATATATCTTTTTAAAAATGCAAATACACATGAATATTTTGGGAAATAAGTCGTTCAGTTCACTAAGCTTCATGAAATCACAAAGACAAAAAATCTTTGATCATGAATTATGTGCTACACAATCTGAGCATGGTTTTTTTTGTATTTTAACAGGATATACCTACTTTTTCAAAGATCAGTACTATCTACAAATGGAAGACAAGAGTTTGAAGATTGTTAAAATTGGCAAGATAAGTTCTGACTGGTTGGGTTGCTGAACCGTATGAGATATTAATAACCAAATATTTACTTTTTTGTTATATGCCTTATCTGTAATTAGAAATAGATCTGAATGCTAATTACTGGACCAGTCTGGTACTGGCACCAAAACACTAAGTACCAGTACTGTACACATCAGATAATTTAAGTGTCTGCCTCCTCAGTATGCAAAAGATGTTTACGTATATATTCTGGTACAATTTGTCCCTTGTCATGCTAGTCATAGTAGTGCTATGAACAGAACAGCCATCATTCTTTATTCCCTTGGTGCTTAAACAAAGCATTGGAACCTTTGGAGACTGGATCACACCCCTCTGTTATACACATACGAGATAGGCTCAAATGAGATGTACCAGCAGTGCACTTTGATTTTTATTTTTTTTAAATACAGCTCTGTTTTAAATGGATGGTTTGTCTTGATGTTTTTCACCCTCTTACGAGTTTGATCATTACTTCCATTTATTTACATATTAATACAGAAAGACTGTCAAAGGCACAGGTTGCCTCAGGATCTGCTTTGTGTTGATGCATGATAGAATCATGGCAAAAAAACTGTGTTAAAGTATTGTTTTAAAGTACTTTTTATTTTAATACCTTAGTTAAATTTAGCAATTTGCTTCATGCACTTTGTTACTACTATATAACTTGTTTATATGGATGGAAACGACTCAGATTTTTGAAGACAATGCGTTATACATAAAAGTCAAGTATTGTTTAACGTGTTTTATTTTTCTGTTCTTTATAATATTTGGGGGTTTGTTCAATTGGGCTTTTTGCTTATGCATTGGGCAGCAGAAAATGTTCTTTTCACAATCTGATAGAATGTTTCTCATTAAAAAATAAATCAGAAAAGAATGTCCCACTCATGAAGTGCCAACAATACCAATAAAATCAAATTACACTGTCAACACTACTCATGGCCAGGCTTCCTTGTATCACTTAAAATTATAAATTCAGCAGCATGTTTCAGTGCAACTCCTGTCAAAGGAAAAAACATTACCCCAGCATATAAGTGCATAGGGGGGTTATTTAGAAACCTAGGTTATTTCCTCTGCTGGTTCTAAGGTGCAACTGCAGCAGTTTAATTAAAGAGGTGATATGGCCCCATGTCTGTGCAAAGCCCACTACTCTCTCTGAACAGTTTACACTCCTGGCTGTCATCCACACCCTTCATCACAGGCTACCTCACCACAGCCCAGGCAGGAAGAGAGGGTGTGTGTATCCTCTAAGGATGTAAACTTGAGAAATAGAGATGCAAACCCTTACCCTGCCCACAAGATCAGACACCATCTGGGCAAGGATCTTATCCATACATGAAACACTTCAAAATCCTCTATGGACTGCATCAGTCAAGGGATCAACCCAGGTTATTCTAAAAACATCTCTCACTTTGAGTCCATGATTCACAGAACTGACCAGTAACCAAGACCTGAGCCCATGATCCATTGGCTTCTTCTCATGTCCTCTACAACTTCATGTTCGTTTACACTCAGTGCTTTCCTGTTCTAAGCAGAGGTTTTTCACTATGATATTCTGAAAAGATACGTCTAAAATGGCTGCATTTGCCAAATCATCTTTCAATTGCACCCACCCAGATATAACTCCCACTTTAGGAAGCTGTCGATTGCTACAGACAATCCCCACCTGGACAAGCCAGTGCTATTTTTACTTATGCCAAAAGAAAAGATGCCTTATCTCCTCCTCAGAACACTCATTCTCTTTAGAGATCATTAATCACCTTCACAATTAGTCTTGTACCAGAGCCAACAAAATAAAGCACAAAACAAAGTAGCTGTAATTGCAAAATGTTAGTGTAGCAGTTTTTACAAACACCTGGCAACCTTCTCACAATAGCAGGATCTCTTTCAGGGATGTATGATCTGTCCTGATTATAAACATCTTCCTGCACTAGTGCTGAAAATATTCTCTAGCTTTAATGTCTGCCAGGCATTCCCTTGAGCACTGCAATAATTTAAGCTCTGTTTTACGAATCCACAATAATCATCCTCTGAAGATTTTTATGTTCTTATGTCAATACTGCCCCAACATGCCTACTCTAGCATCTGTATTTTAATACGGAAGAGGTCTGAAACATAGATACAATAGAACATTTGCAATGGGCCTTCCAGCTCTGAACTTGCTACATTACATTTCTACTGATTGCTGAAATAGTTTCCTCTTCCTCTACAACTTACGCATGTTTTGCAACATTGGCAAATCTACCATCTGACGTTCTGTACTAATAACACCGTAATCCCACAAAACCCTGCACATCTGTTGGGTTAAGGAGTTCTGCTCAGCTGCTCCTTTTGTTCTTGCCTATGTAAAACCATTGTCCAATGACTAAATCACTGGCAGAAAACCAGGAATAAATTTTCTATCCTTAAACCGATGCACGCTTCTTTGGGCTCAGTTTCGGACTGGTGACTTTAAGAATAACACGGGTCATTTATAAACACATCTGTTTCTGTTCATCAACTGCAACATTTGCCAGGTTATCACTTATGTATGTCAGACAAGCTGGAGGAGTACACTGACCTTCTCAGCCTTTCACATCTGACCTGTAAAACACTAAGCCACAAAATGTGTCCTGAAAAAGTCTTTGGGTCTAATTCCACTTACTGATAGCCACTTCTAGAACCTCCCTCTTCTTTCCTGTTTGTAACGAGTTAACCATGAGATGGAAAGTCCTTACCTGAGCAGCTCTGACCATGTCCCATGCAAATCTGTCCCACTCACTTGCTTCCCTGTTTAACTCTAGATCTGTCCCAACACTATGGACTGTTTTGATGACCCCCAGACCCTTGGCTAAACCAGACTATCCTCCCCAGGCCTCTCTTTTCACCTCTCTTGGGCACTTCGAGACTGTGCCCTTGTAAAGGAGGTCACTGCCATTCATGTTCCTGCCCTCAACACATTTCTCCCAAGACATTTTCAAAGCAGAATTAATTTTTTTACCTACCTTCTTTAAAGAAGAAGAAACAAAGGGAAAAACCGTACGTGTTTATCTCAAAGCTGTATAAACCCCAGCACAACACAAACCTTTATCAAACTTGTTCTACTTGTACAGTGTTATTAAATTGAAGTCAGGTTCACTTAGGACTTTTTGGTGTCAGGGTAGAGTTGCACACATGCTGCACCGCAGTTTGTTGCAACATGGAGAGAGTTCAGACACTCTTGCTCCTTGAGCTGAAGGAAATCTTCTAGCAGTGCTGAGCAGGATGGGCTGCAGGCCCCCAGCAGGGCAGCTCCAGTCCAGCAGGGCAAGGGCAGTGGTTTAGCAACTGCTCCATCACAGCACATAAAAAGCAGCCACGGCTATAATGAAATACCACAGCTTAAACACTCAATAGACAAAGCTGCCTGAACTGTGAATCATGCTCAACAGTTTGTGTCTCGCTAACACTTTGTATTTGTTAAAAATACATTTTCTTCCTGCTACTCTGTCTTGATTTTACAAAGCAGCAGTAACTCATAAACTTAAGCAATTGACTGTAACTGTGCTGTTCTTAAAATCAGGAGGAAGTAGGTCCTTTGGGTCCATTTTGGACAAATTATTTCTATTTACAAACTCAGACCTGCATGTTTTTAGCAGCAAAGACTAAGTGAATGAACATACTTCTGCTCTTGGGAGAAGTCAGTAAACAAGCAGGCATTGGGCTCTGTGGAGTCACAGAGATTAATATGTGCAAGGGGAAACACTTGCTACAGACTGGTTACGTAAAACACTCAGAAGTATTAACGTATTTCCAGGTAGGGAACTGTGGTAAGAACAAAACCAAACTCAGAATAAACCCTCAAAACAACAACAAAGCCAACAACCATGTCTTCAGATCAAGACTCCTTGCCTTTTCAGCTAATATCCTTTATCAGACATGTTATTTTTGGTGTTATTTAGACAAACAGATTCCTGGCCTGGACAAAATAGGGAATGGATTAAGTGAACTAAGTCTCTTCTAGACTTGAACTGCCTTAGGCTATGAAATTAATTTATATCATTTTAGAAATATATATAATAGCTTTCTCTAAATTACATATTAAATATATGCCTGCATGTGTACATGCATATGCACACACAAAAAAATAGCTCATGGCTGTATTAGAATATCCTATTTAATACAGGTGTCAGAACACAATATTTGGGTATGACAATCATCTAGTCCAACTGTCTGAAGGCTAATTGACCTTAACCTGCTTAGCATGTAACACCAACTTTTCCCTTCTCCAGATAATCTGTCACAGTCTGAGCAAAGAACAACACGAGATAAAAGCGAGATAAAATACAAGTGTTCAGCCTGCACGGGTGTTCTTCCCTGGTAGCACTACTGGAGATACAGCCAAGAATTTCAAGATAATCAGTAGTTCATTTGTTTTATTGCTCAAACACTTTCTCCACAGCTGCAATAGCTGCATGAGGCCACACCAGCACTTGCAGGCTGGTCAGCCTAACCAGCACTGGGAAGGCTGTATCCACACTGCCTGCTTATGTCATGACTGGATCTTTCTTTCACCTCATTTTGCAAATCCTCAAACTCCCAGGACGCTTCTCAAGTTCATCTTCAGCCAGACTCACCATACACATGCTCAGAATCTTCCAGACAACCAATCAGCCAGCCTGGAAGAGGGACACAAGAATAAAAGGCCTCCTGACACTTCAGGTCTGCATTTCCCTTGCAAATCCTGCTGCAGATGCTCTGCACAATGAGCCAGAGGGTGACAAAACAGAATCTGTTGAACTTACAGCTGTCTTTTACTGCCCAGTCCTTTCCTCTGAGACTTCTCAGAACTACTCCCAAATGACTGACTTGCTCTGCCGTTAAGAATTTATTAGCACTGCCAAAATAAACCAAAATTGTAAGAGGATAATTGTTTTAATTTAGATTAGCCTGGAGTTTGGCAGTCTGTCTCTGGAATTATGTGGAGGTGGTCTCTGCTTTCTGAAAGACAGGAATTCACAATATTAAGTTATCCAAGTGGGCTTATTTTCCATGTCTCTTACCACTGCTTCAACCTTGGACTGCTTCATAGCTTTATTCTGCCTTGCCAATGCCTCTCACTGCACAATGCTGCTGCCAAAAGGGCTGAAGCTTGAAAGCAGCTTCACACTCTGCAGCTGGGTGCCAGGCAATGATGCAGACCCAGCACCTCCACTGCACAAAGTTTCTAATCACCACTAGCCAAGGAATTGGGAAATTCAACCGCAGGTCTCCCGTCCAGTGTCACACCACACAGTTGCTTCAGCCACAGAGGCATTATTTCTGCTATGGTTGCACCTGAACAATTCTGGCCACAGCCTTTCTCCACTGCTCTCCTTTTCAACTCCCTGAATCTGACTTAGTGGGACCGCCCCAGAGCAGAGCTCCCTGCCTCAGGACAGCAGCAGCAGAGTGAATAAGGCAAACCAAGTCCAAGCATTTTACCAGAGGCAAGTCCTGCATGCAAAAGGAAGACAAGGGCTCTGCTTCCTCTCTGTGGTCAATGTTGAACCCAGGCCTCGAAAGAGAAAGAGTGATTTCTCATTAGCTGAAGACATGGCAAGGCTCATTAAATTCTAGCATTTTCACGTTTTCTTTTCCATTGAGAAGATGTACTTTTCAAGGCCACTGACAATTCTATTTGTCAGCAGCTCAAAAGAATGAAGTAGGAGGACCTACACTGAAAATCCTTTTTCTGCTGTTTCCCATGTTGTCAAAAAGGCTTCTAAAATCCTCACTTCACCCATTCTGACATTTAGATGCCTTTTCACGTAGCACTCCATAGCATTGTCTCAGTCCTCAAGCTCTTGTATCACTGGTAACGGTGTAGAATTACTGTTTGATGCTATGCTCAAATAGGCAAATTCCAGTTCCTCTCACTCTCATGCAGCATTCTTGCATCTGTGAACATCTTGAAGCTAAAAGGGAGTAAGTATCCAACCCAAAAGGCAGGGCACCTGCCTACACAGATCTTCAAATTTCAGGACTTGCTTTGGCTTTTGCTTCAGGCAAGTCCTTTGAAAAAATGCACAATATACCAAAGCACTCATGGCCTTTACAGATTTTGTCTTGGTTTCACTTCACTTTTATCACCTCTTTACTCTCTTGTTCTTTCAGCTTTGTTTTTGACATAAACAACTAGACACTTGGATCAAAATAAAAGAAATCAGCAGAGAGGAGTCATCACCTGTAAAGGGTCAGGTCAAAACTACTCCAGGAAACAAGAACATTTCACCTTCAAATATTTTTTCTATAGACACTCTTCATTTTTGCATGCAAATTCTGTACTATGGACAGAAAATATGGGAAATATCAGACACCAGAAGTTTCAAACAGATCCTGTACTTAATTTATTGTCATTTTCTTAGTGAAACCACGAGCTTAAATAGAGCTTTTCCATTTAAATCTCAGCATCTCCTTGGCAGCTACATGTCTGCTACACAGACTTTTCATTTCTACATTTGATTTCAAGTTCAGAAGAAGCTTAAAAATACAAGTGTCCCAGCATACTTTACACAAGGGTGACCAAATGCACAGGAGACACAGTGTTACAGACAGCACTTAATAAAAAAGTTCTTGCACCCACTAAGTAAGTTCAGAGGACTTATTTGCACTAATTGACAGAATGGGTGACTCCAGCCTGGATTCAGTCGGGGAAAACCCCATACCTGGATTCACGAATGTGAAAAGTACCTGAAAACACAGGAAATACTCCTGAAATCAAAAGTTGTGCAGATGCTGAAACCTCACAGAGCCTCTGGGTTTGAAAATTAAAATATTTCTTTTAATTATTCTAGTCCATGAGAAATTCCGCTCCATAAATGCTAGCTATGCAAAACTCAGTGTGGTCTCTGAAAATTAAAACTAGCATCACATAAATATTGCTAACATATACTCAGTTTCCACGGCACACTGGCAGCTTTAAGTATTCCTGAAAAAATTGTGTCTATTCAAAGATTATTACACACTGGCAGTGAAGTCCTGAGTTTATGAGGAATTTTTCTTTTATGAAGTTGAAGTGGTCTAATGTCAAGGGAACACAACCTCAGATTTTTTAACTTTACAGGTAAACATCAAGCTCAATTGACCTTCTTCATCTCTCTTAGGAATATTTCATTCTTCCTCATGAGTATTTTAATTACTCCTGGCAAAGGCTATGCTCTATGGAACCTGAAGGGCTTAAGAACACACATTACAACATCCATTTATTTCCTCATTTTTGAAATTAACTTCAGCTTCTTTCATGTGCTGAACTGGCCCTGGTTTCTCTGCTTACAAGTTAAAGATGATTGGCACTTTGTCTGCAACTGTACCATGAAACCTAACTATGTATTTTGCTGTGTAATTGCAAAGATCTCTCAAAGCCATAAAAGAATCCGAGCTCCCAGTTCCACATGCCTTCTTCAGCACAGGACTGCCTCACAGGAGAACCCGCCTTCCCATATTTCCCAATCCAAATTTTATGAGAAAATAGGTCCTCTTGGGTCTCACACTCTTTGTGGGAATACATTTGAGTTTTTCAAAGGTGAAAAATCACGCAGAATGGACCAATGGGAAATGCACTATTGCTTTCAGGTATATCTGGAATGTCATGATTAGCAAATTATTCAGAACTTCTATTCCATTTTCTTGGAGAGATATACGATAAAATTAACTGCAGCAGATAAAGCTCCTAGAAACAAAACCACTGTTTCCTTACCTGTATCTCCATACAAGGTTGTTTGTCTATGCTGAAATTCCTAGGAATTATGTTTAAATAACAGAGTATGATCTGAATAACTGTGACATGAGTTGAGCTGCTGTAGATATGACATGGCACATTGTGAAAAATCAAAAGGAGGCTCTGCAAAAATTATTGTGGAAACAATACAACCAAAGTTCATCAGCCTTACTTCCTCCTAAGTCTGGAATTAGGCTGCATCCTCACTAGCCCTACATACAATCCCAAAGCAGGCTAATTCAGAAGGACACTTATAAAATGTGGCTGTAAACTAGAACCATCCCTGGAGTTCAAGGGGATAAAAACCTCTGCAGAGCCAAGAAGGGGCTTTACAATAATTGACAGCTTTAAAGCAAACCGAGGGAGAGGTATTGCAGTTGACACAGCATTGCTTCCAGTTTGATTTTCCTTCCAGAGTCAGCAGACAGGCTGTCACAGACAAACATTTGGGAAGGGGAGTTATTTTGAAACTCCTCGCTGTGGGTGCGTTCCGCGCTGCCCGGGCTCGGAGCGGCCCCTGCGGGCAGCGCGCCCGCGCTGCACCCGCCCCGCCGAGCGCCGGCCCCGGGACAGCGCCCT
>VZTJ01004023.1:1553012-1568501 GCA_013397795.1 Orthonyx spaldingii | reverse complement strand
GAGCCCCTCGCTGCTCCCTCCCAGCGCGGCCCCGGGACAGCGCCCTGGAGCCCGGAGCCCCTCGCTGCTCCCTCCCAGCGCGGCCCCGGGACAGCGCCCTGGAGCCCGGAGCCCCTCGCTGCTCCCTCCCAGCACGGCCCCGGGACAGGGACAGGGCCCTTCCTAGAGCCCAGAGCAGCACCCGCCCCACCGAGCGCCGGCCCTGGCACCGGGACAGGGCCCTCCCCGGAGCCCCTCGCTCCCCCCTCCCAGCACAGCCCCGACACCGGGACAGGACCCTGGAGCCTGGAGCCCCTCGCCCCTCGCTCCCAGCACAGCCCGGCACCGGGAGGGAGCCCTGTAACACACAGACTCTCGCTCCTCTCTCCCAGCACGGCCCCGGGACAGGACCCTGGAGCCCAGAGCCCCTCGCTCCTCCCTCCCAGCACAGCCCCGCCACCGGGCCAGAGCCCTCCTCGAAGCCCGGAGCCCGGAGCTCCTCGCTCCTGCCGCCCAGCACGGCCCCACAACAACGGCTGCACCAAAGGCAGCACAAAACGCAGCTGCGTCCCTCTGAGTCCTCGGTGCGCTGTAAGAGACTGTCGAGAAGGAGAACTGAAGGATTTTGTTCTCTTTGGGACAGTTGTTTTGAGGTAACAGCAAGCTATTTAAAAAGATAAAGGGTTTTTAAACATCAAAAGGAAAGCATATTTTGTTGGGAATAAGTGTGAAAATTCTTCACAGAAGCATTTCTGTAAAGAGAGGGAGGACTGTTGTATCACGTTCCACAACTCCCATATACCACGCTGCCATATATACACTCCATACTCATTTAGAGGAAGTTTTTACCCTGCGTTTGTCTGTCTCTCCCTCCTCATGTCCCTCAGGCTCTGCATTTTAGTCACCATCCTTTCAAGCGAAAGGAGGAAAGTCATCCAAAGCCACATAGACTTCAGCCAGGACAGGGCTGGAAATGATTGAGCCAGGTTCAAGGAATTTCCTCATTGTAGGAGCTAAGTCCCCCACAGCAATTCCTGTCAGTCTGAAGAGCAAATATTGTCTTTATAGCAGCACAGTGTCCTGTCAGTAGACCTCTGCCCACGTCTCAGCACTATCTCAGCCTTCCACTATGGGTATTCCAACCCATTATCTATATTTTTTCCAGACTTGTTAAAGTCTTTGTTCTTTAAACTGATACCACATGAATGTAATTTTAACAGGTCACCTGAGTGCAATTCTCTGGTATAATTCAACACCTGAAACTGTTTATTTAAAATTTTCTTTAAAAAGTAATTTCTTTTTTAGATCTTGGCATGTGACTAGTACATCAACTTCCCCAGTTGGAGAATGGGAAATTATGTAAGCCTTGCATCTACAGATAAAAGGTATGGCACAACTATGGTGTCACAGTGAAAATGTAGCCTGAAATATCTTGGTATGCTTGAGAACACAAGTGAGAAACCTTGCTAACCAGGAGTGATGACTGCTGCATGCTCACACCCCTAACACAACTGTGGGAGAGCGACCAAGGAGGAAAGGCAGTGCCACCCAGTCTCACATCAACAGTGCCAGTACAGAGCTACCAGCCAGCAACTCCACAGGATAAACCAAAACGTGAGAATGGTCACAGCAAAAAAGCAAGGGAAGTGCTAAATGAGTAGCTGAGAAGTAGCAACATGGTTCATCTTCAGAGATTATGGTGCTGTTTCACCCTTGGGAAGCCAGCACTGGCCTCACCTCCCCTGTGCCATCCCACCTGAACATCACTCAGCACTCACTGTTGGAGAGGAGGCAACACAAAGCTACACTTGGAGTCCAAAAATTATTATTCTTGACCAGACAGCTGCTACAGCTGCTACTGCTCTTAGGCAGATACCAAAACTTCAGACATCGTGGAAATATTAACAAAGTATTGACAGTATAAAATAAATATGCAAGCAGCTAAAAACTCTGAGATAAACTACCTTGTCATTAGAGAGGCATGGCAGAGGTCTTCCTTCTGCTATTATTTACAGGGGGGAAGGGGAGGGATCACCAGGAGAATAATCATAAGAAAGGTAACAGATAAATTATTACTAGAGACAGAACTACTGAATTCAATTCCAGCACCTGGGCATGTTTCACATAACTATGGAGAGTTATTGGGATATAAAATCAATTCAAAACATAGACCATGCTCCTGGCAGGCTCTTTACTGCAGCAGATGTCTGTCAATAAACAGAAATTTAACTGTGCCTCGACGGCATTTCATTATCTGGAGCTGAAGAATACTACTAAATACTTCACATTTATATAGATTAATCTATTCTCACTGTCTAATATCCGTCACAACCTAATCTATGTTGGCAAGACCTCTCCATTTCCCTGATGGGATGGGTCTGTACTATTAACATTAACAGGTTTTATCTGTATCACACTACTGGTGGCTATTCATAAAAACACTTTCAGTTTATCAAAATGCAAGATGATGGTATTGTTATTATTTTTTTAAAAATTGACCTGGAATTAAACACAAAAGCATTGCATTATGGATAAAGGAGGAATGTTCTTTTCTTCCTTCCTGTTTGCAAGGCACTTTAAAATAGCTCAGCATTCATGCTGAGTTTGGGGAAGGGAGGGTTAAAGTGAAGGCCCCTCCTCCCCTTCAGAGTGCTTTTGAACAGTAGACACTCATTCCAACATAAATGTGGTACATCAAATTCTGATTGTGCATATGCTCAGTAGTGCTTTTGAAGCTTTTACTTTTGAAGGAACATTGTGATAATGTAGCCTGATCTCCTTAAATGTCTCCTCAGATTTCAACCACTGATTACTGCATTGATCACAGTCACTTTTACCCTTGATTTAAGTGCTATAAACAACGGAAAATTTACCACATTCAATGACTGTCTTCTTAAGTAGTTCAGCTTCCACAATGCCATGTATGACAGCTTATTTTTCATCCAACATGAAGGATATGAGGAAACTACAGGACATGACTGGGTTCCAAATCATGCTGTTTACAAACCATATGCAAACATACAGACCCTGGTAGCTGAGTGTCTCTCCAAAGCCCTGTACCAGACCTCCAGAGCCCAGGAATTGCACTGCTTATACATGTGCACAAGAATTTCATAACCAGTATAGACTATGCTGGTTATAGAATTTGTCCATAACACTCTTTACTCTTCAAGATTATTGACTGCAGATGTGTTTTTGAAAACCTGCTTCAGGTTAGTTCATGGATGGAAACTTTGTTTTATAATATTCACTAACTCAGGCTAACCCTGATGCCCTAAGCAGAAGCCAGAACTACTTGGTCTTCCTAGAAGCAAAGTATTTAAGAAGGTTAAATTCACATTTTCAGAAGCTAAGTTAGAATAAATTAAATAACACAACTATTAATTATTTTTTTAAGTGTTTCCATGATATTACTGTGTCCATCTTTTCAGGAAACGTGTTCTGGACTTGTTAACTTCCAGTAAGACCCAGAGCCAATGAAATGATTCCTCATTAGAGGAAAAAGGAAAAAGCTCTTGTTTTCATCAACTTGCAGTGTTGCATATGATCAACAGATAGCGGAATGCAGAACTTTAAAACAGACCATCAATTACTCCATAGTAACACGTGGTCATTTTTCCAGTTACATCATTTGCCCACAGCAAAAACTACTTCTAACCTGTCCAAGGCTTCTGACACAAAGCAACACAATGCATGAGAAATAATACACCTTACACACAAGTTTATTTGTACTTCCTTTTTCTTAGAATTATTTGTGAAGGCAGCAGCATTTTCTTTCCAAGGTTTCTATACCACATTTACTCTAAAAAACAAGAACAGTTTTCATTAAGTGCATTATAGCCAAGCAACAGAGACAGACAAGGAATTTCCTGAAGAGCTGAGCACAAATACAAATACAGCCTATTGGCAGGGCTTTCCTCAGTCTAAATATTTTCAATCAAAGCAGCGCTGTATGCAATTACAAATAAAATCAGAATTAATCTAAATATTTTAACATCAGGCAACTTTCATTCTAAATTTAAAAAAATATTTTAAAATTATATGTTCTTAAAAGTCAACTGAATGGTAACAGGAAACCGCAAAGAAAAAGTCACTGGAATTCAGACAATGGGATTGTTATTCTCAGGATTCACATTTTTTGTAATTAAAAGTCTTCTATCCCTATACCAAGAGGTTATTCAAGAGTTTTCAGTAATAATAACACTTCCTACATCAAGTACAAACTGGTGCTGTTACAATCTACCCTCTTCACTTGCTTCCTGCTTGGTTCCTAAATTGGCCCTTAGGAGATGCAAAGGAAACTTGCTGAAATGACTACTCAGGAAAACCAGTTATATTTGCAGACATTTGTAAAAACAGTTACAGATGCATCTTCAAACTCTGAAGACTTTAAGCCTGATATCTTGGCAGACTAAAACTGGTGACTGGGAGAGTTCCTGAGGATGACTTCAGACAAGGACAGCGCTGGCCTGGTATTGAGGAAAGGAGCCCCTTTGACACCAGAGACAGCAGCTCTGCAACACCACTGCCAGCAAAGCTTTAACACCTCCAGCAGCCAACTTTAATGCATTAATGGGTACACTAACCCCTGCCAACCTCTGAGCAGCATTCTCAGTGATACCTCAGGGTAAAGTAAGTGGATAAAAATGCTATCAAGGATGATATGAATAGAAAGCATTCTTATGGAAAAACGTAAATGCTTTCTACTAAGGAGAGATAAGCGCTCAGAAATAAATCCTGTGCCATACCATCTCTCTTGAGAGTGAAGCTATAAAATCTGGGGCAAGGCATAAAACAACGAAGAGGCAAAATGAGCTTATTAACACCCTTTCATGGGTTTTAGCTTCCTCCCTCCTCTCTTATTTTCAAAACTTGAACGTACATAAAAACATTTTGAAAATCGGTTCTCTAAGGCGTTCTTGCCCTATGGCCACAACTGGCAACCCAACAAGCACAGAGAGAGGTTTCAGAGATTTTATTCCATATCTCATGACCTAAACTGTGTTTTAGTTTGCTTGTAGGATTTACTACTGCAGTGGAATACAGTTTTTAAAGAAAAGGCAAACACTGCTATTTACATAAAAAACGTATGTCTCTGCCTAGTGAAGCACAAGCTCTTAAGGAAAGTGTTTATTGAAATTTAAGTATAATAAAAGCAGTGGTTCAGTAGATTTCAGATATTCATGGCAGTACATTTTCTTTCAAAAGGTTTGTGGTTTTGCTTTATCATTCCTGACATTTCATATAGCACGTTATAAGCTTTTGCAGGGGAACAGCACTTTTACCAGAGCAGCAAATTGCACAGGTGGGAGAGGTTGATGCTAAACATCATTAAAAGATCTTCCTTTCCAAAACAAGAAATAAATGCAAAAGCATAAAATCATCTGGGAGCACAAATCCTTTAGAAAAACATCAGAAATAAATAAGGGATATTCTGGTTTTTAGTAAGAAAGTCACCTGTGCATCTGTCTGTTAACTCTGCTTACTATACACGTCTCCCAGGATCAGACGAAACACTGCACTGTGATTTAACAAGACAGTACATGGAGTTTAGAAAACTTTCCAGATTTCTATCATTTATATGTCAAAAGACTCCAGCTGACATGGCTACAGCACAATTTTCCAAGACTATTTCCAAGGAGTTCTAAGGCCCCATAATAAAATCAAAATCAGATTTTATTTAAAATACAGACATTAATATTCACTTTTGTAACAACACTGAGATTACCACTACTTCTACATTCTGATAATGGCAGTTTCTGGAAATGATTTGTTGCTCTGCCTCTCCAGCCCATTTGGTGACTGCTTTGATATATAAATTGTTTGCAGATCTATACACTCCGAAATTATTCAGAGAAAAAGCCATCCTTCTTGTTTGAGTTCATAACTGTCAGAGACATCTCCCAAATATCAATACATTTTCAACTTGATTTACATTGGGGCAAATCTCCTAAAGGTCTTTTTTAGTTTGTGTTTGTGGAGATTTTTCTATCTCTTTTTGTGTTGGTTTCTCCCCATCTATTGGCACTTTTCAGTTTCCACAACAGTGGTGCACTGTGTTTATTTCTAAGTTCTTTCATGGATCAAAAGGCACACATCTTTTTGAATTACTGTCCTCTGTTCAATTAACACATTTTATGTCCACTTTCTGCCAAAATGCGTAGGGTATACAAACCTTCTTCACTCTGCATGTTTTGTTTGCAGACAGCAATGAAGCTAGCAGTCTCCTTAGAATTTCAAGTTAATAAATCTCTGAGTAATTAGTTGACAGAAAGTGTCTACACCATACCATTGGACTACCAAGGCGAGGACAGACACTGCACAATTTAGCCTTCCAAAAATCCCAGATCCTTAGTCTTGGAAAGTGTTGTGTTTACCTAATGCCTCTTGATAAAGTGGCCTGATCCTCTTCCTGCTGAAATCAGTGATGGAATTGCCAGTGACCTCAATAAGAACAAGATTCCAACACCACTACCCCAAGGCTTTGTTATTTCCAATTGTCTCGGTACACATCACAGGCATTAAGAAATGTGTCTCCACCTCAAAAGTAAATCCTTTGGGTGTGCAGCAGTAGATAAAACCACTTTGCACTGAGATAGCACTTTCTGTTTCAATACATTTTACAACTGATTATGCCTTTCAATCCCTCCAGTAAGATAACCACTCCATACTACAGACTGGAAAACCAGCACAGAGTTGCTGTTGTTTGCCCAGTGAAGCATGGATGGAATTCCAACACCCAGCCCCTTCGGGTCCATGCCCCTCTGCTGCAGGGAAGTAAGCTCACAAGTCTCTGTAAATCACCATTTCTCTTTTATGAGACCTGAGCTACAGCTCCATAATCCTTTGTTAACATCCACATCTGTGATCTGATTCCACAGAGGAAAAAGAGGTTATTTTACTGTTCAAGGGCCCAATCTCAGTTTGTTGAACCTGCCTCACGTATCAGTGTCCAAAAGCTTCTCCAAGCCAGCTGGGTAGAGCTTAGGCAGTGTTTCTAATCCCACAGCACATTTCCAGACTCAAACCTTCTTTGAAATATGGAATGAAAAGCTTGGGCAAAGCACCTGTAATCAGCATCTGAAATGTCCCTGTTACACGCACACACTTCCTCAGAGCTTCCCCTGCCTTTTGGCTGGCCACAAACTTTGGCCACAGTCAGCAGAAAAAGCAGAATGTTTATTCTTCAGGCACAGCCAGCAGCACATCTCTGAAAACTGCCAAGTTACAGCAAGCCTGTTTCCTAGCATTCACTCCTTTTTTTGCAAGACTCATTGTTTCCACCCTTCCTGCCCTTTGCCTCTAGAAAAATATTTCTTTTAACCTGTACTCCAAAGCTCATAATAGATCTGTGCTTTGGGCTTCATAGCAAATTTCTAGGCTGGTCCCTATGTCAGATCAACCTTATCTATGAGTACCTGTGCAGAAGGGACACTGCTGTGGTCTTCAAAGAGGAAGGAATACTTGGTCTTGCTTTAAATTATCCAGTGTCCCCACCTTCAGCATTTGCAAATGCAGTGGGGCTCAGGCCAGATTATATTAGCATTAACTGAGCTCACACACCTGAATTTTCCTGCTCTCCTTATAATCTTGCAGCCACACCTGTCATATTAATAGCATTAGGATGGCTTCAATGTTAGCACTTAAAAAAGCAGGAACTGGTTTGAGCAAAGCAGATACTTGTTAACACTATAGAAGGGACAGGTAGGAGAAATCTTCTTCCAGTTGCTAAATTTAAAAAAGTTTATTGCATGCCTTCCACTCCCCCCTTAATTCTAAGTTACCAAGTTCTTACTCTCATCAGATACCTCAGCTGCTGAGTCACAGGTAGGGGTTTGTTTGGAAATGCCTCATTTACTCTTGCTTGTTCACTCTCCACTCCTCTTTATTTCTTGAAAATATATAAAAAGAATAGACCTATCTGCATACTTACTCTCCTACTATTGTGGTATACTTAAAACTTTAAATAATATGACAAAAATATGACTTAAGTATCTTTCTGACACACGGATGGAGTTCTGGAGGGTGCATTTTTGTGGTAGGAAGAGTTTGTTCTCCTTAGCTGGAAAGACACGAGTTATACATTACTGTGAGGCAGATCACATTTACAATTGACTGTGCCCTATTAAGATTTTCATACCCCCAGATGCACAGCAGAGCCAGGGCTGCATCTGCCAAGGCAGTCAGGAGACATTAATGAAGTACACAGAACTCTGCTGCTGTCCAGGGGAAAGCTGATAGTAAACGAACAGACACAGTCACATGGGTTTGTTACATAATTTTGGTCTTTACTAAAATAGCCAAAATGCCTGGCTGTACTGAGAGAGTCTCTGTGAAGGAGCTTGTGTTTACAGTGGCACCCCCAGCCTGGGAACTGCTGACTGTAAGGCACCCATTAGAACACTGGTTTTAGAGTTGACAAAAAACAGTGGAGAGGCCACAGACCTCATCTGGTGATTAGGAAAGGCACAGGGCAGACTCTAATTTCACTTAAACAGGGTAAATTTTTCTTCCCAAAGCTCCAATCCACATCCCTCCCCAGCTCTGCCTGTTGCCCAGTCCAGTCCTGTTTGCATGACAGTTGCCAGGGCACACAACCAGTGCTACGCTTGAGGCCAGCTCTGCCCTTGTGCTGGTGCTGCCCCTGCAGGCACCACGGCAGGAGGGGTGGAGGTGAATTGTGAAGGTTGGTACAGGCAAGATAATATCAAAATAACTAAGCTATTGGTAGCCCTGATTTCTAACAGCTCCCTTGGGTAATCACCAACTGGGCAAGGGGCCAGGCAAGACTGAGTCTCTGCAAGCTAAAGTCGTTGAAAGACAATATAAAGGTGTTTTTGTCTCAGCTGTCTGAGACAGCCCCAGAACTCCACTGAGATTGCAGAAGGAGCCTCAGGAGTCATGGACTTGTCTTATTATTTAAGGAAGTCACATCAGCTGAGGCCCTTAAACTCAGTTGGATGCTGTACTAACACATTGAGCAAATGCCTCAGTGTGTTGCTAGAGACTTTTGCGATTTATTTATTTTTCATATTAAGATACAGAGTGAAAACATTCTTCAGAGGCCATACTATGCTGTAAATTATTAAGAATTTGTTCTAATACTGACAGCTTAAAAATTGCATGGGCTGGGTCATGGAGCTTTAGAGCTGGAAGAAATCCAGTTCCTTCAAATACAGGAGCTGGAATGAACTCAGGTAACATCAAGAGAGACATAAAATTTAGTACACTGAACCAGTTGTTCTTTTTTCTTTCCCTTATTCCTTATTCCGTGTAAAACTCCTGAAATTATTCTTATTATACAATGTGAAACCGAAACTATTTAAAAGAGATAGCAGATGTGAAAGTGAATAAATATAAATACTGGAAATGTAATAGCATATTAACAAACTACAAAACTGTCAACAGAAATAGAGAAATCGCAGTTCTTATGGCAGCTCTCCATACTGATATTATCACCACAAAAAGGCTGGTATTTAGATAAAATAACACTGTATTCAAAGGGGAGGTTCAAGACAAAAGATACTTTTATCCAAGAAAAAGATTGAAGTTAAGAAATGGAAGGTTCTGATTACCAAAGAAAGTTTCACTATAAGGAAGAAATAAACACACAGAGCAACGTTTAGGCTATGGGAAATTCTCCTGGATGGGGAACTGAAAATCGCTTCTTTATTAAGTGCTTGACATTCCTCTGAATTTACACCTGTAGGTGTACCATGAGAAAAACACTTGCGGAGTGTGGTGGGGGGATGCTGTAAATAACTTTTCCACATCTAGTTTCTACTCATAGTAGGATCTGCAGTGGAATGAGATAAACAGAGCATAGCTTAAACTTCCCATAAACCAAAACAAAAGGCATCACAATATTTTATACAGATCATATACATATATATCAGTTTTCTGACAGCAAGCTGGTCTTTATGACATTTCCCAGTGAGGTACTGAACACTTACTAGAGGCTGAATAAAGATGACTGGGGATTTATCGCCCTCTTGTGAATAGGGAAAAAGTTGCAATCTTTCTGAAAGTGAACACGCAGTTGTTGCTGCAATTAAAGAATCTGGTAGTAAAAACACATATGTACACTTAATAAACAGAAATTCAGATTACTAAAGGTAGGACCGCTGGTCTGTAACAACCTATAATAATTTTATCAGAAAAGGATAATTTGCAAAATTAAAAATAATTCAAATGCAAATCAGAACAAGCAAGATATTTTTCTATTTAAGCAGGAAGACAGTAATCTAAATTCCACAAAATCACTGCCTAAAGCACTGATGTCAAATGCACAGACTGGCTCAAAGGGATGTTAACCCTCCCTGACTGCAGCCCCAAAACATTCTTCAATTACAAACGGAGCGGGAGGATGAAAACACCCATTTTTGCCAGGCCGAAGATGTGGCCTTTTAACTGCAAAGAATAATTGTGGGTGTAAATCCAAATTTGTTTGCAGATGCCAGTGAAGTTTGCAGGCAGGAGCAGGTGTGTCTTGGTCCAGCACTCCACAGCAGCTCCAAAGGAAACAGGCTAACACTGGGAAGCCATCAGACTTGTACTGAGTTATTTTCACAGAACTTCCTCTTTGTGATACTGCTTTCTTCCCGGCTGCTCTGCACCCACTCAGGGTGTCACTGCTCCTTTCCTTCTCCCCGTCCATTGCCCCTCTCCTTTCCCAAGAGACCGCTGAAATCATGGCAAAAGCCATAAAATGTTCAGGCAAAGCCATCCCCCGCCCTCATCTGACAAAACGCCAAGGCCGTGGAGCTGTTGGACACCAGGGTTTCCACTTCACACCCTGCCCCAGGTCAGGGCAGCTGCCATCCCTTCCCTCTGCTCTGCCCTTCCTTGTGCACCCTTCACTAACCAAATGCTCCAAAGGGAACCCTTCCAACACAAACAACTCTGCCACTGCTCACTCCCACACACTTCCCTGTGTCCCTCATCACAGAGTGCCCACCATGCCCTGCCAGTTTCCTCTCAGACTCAGCCCAGGACGTAGCCACACGGTGTCCCAGGCAGGAATGGGCCCTTTCTACACAGCACACCCAGGGTGTTAATACAAATTCAGTCTGGCCTTCTGTCACCACACCTAGTAACAAGATGGCTCTCTCCTGTACATCTGCAACAAAGAAACCTTACCAAAACTCTCTCCTGAGATTATTATCAAGGCGTGATCTCAAGAAGCCAAGTGTCATTTGATCATGAGTAACAGAGGACCTGAGAAGCAATAACAACACTGCCTTAGAGGAATCCAAGAGCTTCTGTTTGTTTGTGCTGCCTTCCCTAATTTAAAATAAATAAAGCATAAATCCTATCCAAATGAAGGCATCGCCGAGTTCTACTAGCACAACATAATAACCATTTCCCTGAAAAGCTATGTATTAATACCACTTAGCATAATAAATATTTAAAATGATACTGCAGTAAAGAATATAAATTCACCTATGTCTTTCCACTTCTTAGTAGTGACTGTTAATAAACACAGCTTTATAGCTACTATATTTAAATGCAATTAGTTCCATACATTTCCAGCTTAATAAGAAATCATACATATTCATTTCTGCTCATTAACAGTCAGTATATAACTCTTAGCTAATGAACATTCAATTATGTTCTCTGAATACATTGTGGGATAAATTCTCTTTTTGTTGCTCATATCAGTTCACTTCAATTCAGTTGCTGCTAATTAAAATTCTTTTGCCTCATGTAGACAAACCTGTGTTTTTTTGGAGTCCCTGGAGACTTTTTTAAGAGTTCTGTTTTATCTTTATGTACAGTCAGCTCCCTAATTAATGCTTTAAATAGGGTAAACTTTACTGAGGCTCCTGGGTTCAGTTCAAAGGAAAAAAACCCCAACTGTTAATTTTATATCTCATTCTCACACAAATCACTGGAGTCTCTCTTTTTCTTGTAAATCTACTTTTTTTCTTTTGTTTTCAAGTGAATTCAATAATCAGGGAAGGTGCCAGTTTGAGAGCACTGGGAGTTGGAGATGCCCCATCATCAGTCTAGAGCTTTCCTTACCCAGAGGAACAGAGAGAAATTCTTGTCAAGTTGTCTAGTTCTGCAGCCAGCTCAGGTGAGGAAGGAGAATTCTCCAAGGGGACATACCCAATGGACTCTCTGAGATAGTACTACCTCTGTTTTCACTCAGCATCAGCAAGAGCCAATGCTGTTTTTCCCAAGTTGTTATCAGAGCTGGCTCAGCAGTCTATCTGCCTGTCTAGGACCAAAATTCTACCCAAGTCCTACTTACTCCACTGAGACTAACACCACACAAGCTAAGCACTTACTCAAGCGCCTCTCTTTGCAGAGGTCATGATCAGGTATGACTTGCTAAATGAAGTGGTTAGCGTTTTGCCTCTGGTTTACTTGCCTTATGTCCATTAATCATTGCAAAGAGACGGGAATTCAGCAGAAGAAGCTTCAGGGAACTTTGAGGGTGAAGTTTTCCTCTTTGGTGCAGCACACTAGGACTCTTTTAGCTGCATTTATGGGCTGGCATGATCAACACACTGGGGACAGCAACTTCTCTCTGATAAAAACAGCTGGAAACAACTCTCAAATTGAATGAAGCATTTGAAAACTCACCAAGCAAACACTGTGAACCTTATGAGCATCAGTATAAGGGATAAAACACAAACACAGAAAGTCTAACATTTAGGGAAGAAGAGACAGAGGCAGAGAAATGAATGTCGGTAACGACATGAAGAAGGTTTTTAGCTAGTCCTGGAGAGGAGTTGTTTTTCTTACAAGCAGTGAACAGATGCTCCCCAGCTGCTGTGTGCAGCACTGTTACACGGTTGGGCCAGGAGATGGCAGATTTTTGTCAGACACCAGCAGGGAGCAGGTCAAACCCGAGCAGGTTTTCAATTTCTGTATCAAAAATGCCTTTGTACACATGTTTTATAAAGGTAAAACAACAGCCCTGATCAAAAGAATTAAACAGACAAATGTTAAAAAGGGCAACTTCTTTTAGCCTCTGGTTCAGATTAGGAATTACTGACAGATGAGTTAAAAAAATGTTTGCAAATATTTCGTATTCTGCAGTATATGCTTTTGCCTACCACACATTTTATGATAAGAGGGTAAGTTAGAGTATATTTTTACAAAAATGAGGAAAAGAGTAAACTGTCCCAGAGGCAGCTACGATAAAGCAAAAATCTTAAGTCCATTTTAAACTGTATATGTACAATTTATATTAAACACCATAAAGCTGCATACACTTTTAAAAAGCTGTGTCTGTTTATGAAAGAGAAAAATTCCTGTCTTACACTATGGAGATGTGTACTGGGTTTTCATGTATCACTAATATGATTCATTTGGATTGTATACAGAAGCTACACCTGCTCCAGAGCCACTTTTCTGCACTTTCTAGGCAGAATCAAAGTACAGGGCAAGCTCTTCAGGAAAAATATACATTGCCTTACTGACCTAAACTGACTGCAGAACTAAAGCTGTAGCTTCAACCTAGAACAATAATGAGTGGCAAGCTAATGCTACTCTTCCCTTGATGTCCATCTTTAGCACCATATGAAGCTTTTGGTGAAAGAAAGACTCCAGATATCAGCTTTGCAAAAGCTTAGTGGTGTTTTATGTTAGTGGTCCATTGATAAAGATTCAATTTACAATAAATTCACAGACAAAAAAGGAATTATTATTCAAAAGAGATGCTGACTCCAATTTAGCCAAAGAATTACATATGGTCGCACCTTCTCACGTGTTCTGAACATTAAAAGCTTTTTTGCACTGTGCTTGTATTTTGATACTTGTGGTGTTACGCCTTTTAAATGGTGCTATGGCTAATCAGCCTTAGAAGAGTAAAATGTTTATAATCAATATTATTGTGTTTAAGAAATGTACAAGTCACTAGAAACATTAATCTACATATGAAAAACCATCATGTCTGCAAAGCCACAGTGTGAGTCACAGGATCAGGCTAGTGGCCAAAAAAGCAGACACTATTATACAGTGATATAATAACATAATTTGTCAGACACAAATTAATCCTTCCTGCCCACTCAGTTGCACTGGTCAGTCCTCCTAGCAGTAATATTTCCAGTTTGGGTACCTCAAGAAAGATGTGGACTCACTGGGAAAAAGCCAGAGGAAAGCTTTAAGAATGCTCAGATATGTAGAAACTATGAGCTGGGAGGGAAAATCTGGAAATATTAGTCTGGTGAAAGAATAAGAGAGTCACAACACTACACAAGCGTGCAAAAACAAGCTGCAGAGAGGAAAGGGAACACTTCTTGCATCCATTGAGGATGGATATAATCTGCAATGAGAGAGATTCTTCTCAGATACAGAAAAAGATAATTTCAAGACATTACCAGAGAAGTGCTGGAAAGGATCAACTAGGGCAGTCATGGGGTTTTAAAAAGAGCTTGTAAAATCATCTGCCAAGAGTGATGGAGGTAGAATTGATCTTTCTCCTCTAGAGTACCCCCCAACCTTGCTTTCTGATTGTGCTGATCCACTTCATTCACAGCTCTCGGCTTTTTCAGAGGACAGTGCTGGTTTAAAGGACTGGCAGTCACAGGGAAATCCTGGAAACCAGCCAAGGGAAATCATCAAGCTTCCATTATAGGCAGGCTTCAGTTAGCCCAAATATATCATTATGACCACTCCTCAAGCACCTGCAGTTGCAAAACACAAATAATAATTTTATAATAATTAAGTTTTATGAATGCTGATGGTATCTTTGTGGAAGCAGAGACGTCAAAGCGGGAGCTGAGCTATGAGACATTTATAATTATTTTCGTTACAGCAATATGAACAGTCCAGCAACATACGGACCACTGTCGTGCCAGGAAGTACCAATATTTTCGTGTGAAGGAGAAATGGACAAGCACCAAAGCAAAACAAGGTGTTTGAACCAATGTCACGCAAGAGGCCAGCGGCCTGAGCCCAGCGCTCGCTGCACAGACGGGCGGATTTCCGTGAGAACCCAAAAGCCTGCTTCCTAAATGTGGCCAGGGTAGAACTTCCTCTTGGGCTGAAACCAGCAGCAGGGGCATTGACACGCCAGGCCGGCCGGCAGAAAGTGCCGGGGGACGGTGTTTTACCAAAACATCGCACCCCGGCCCTGCAGAGCTGCTCCTGGCGCATCCCTCGGGGCAGACCTGCGGGAAGCGATCCCACGGGCATCCAGCACGCAAAGAAAGGCTGCAGCGCATCTGGAGACCTCAGGAGCTCAAGACCAGCATCACTGCACCAGCCTTATGCAGTGGTGAAAATGCACCATCCTCCTAGAAACGACCTCTGCCGTGTGCCACGACCGCGCCTGCCCCTCTCCTCTGTCAGATAGCAGCCCGCCTTGCTCCCGGTGCTTGCGATCGCAGCCAGCGAACGCGGCTCGGCTGCGGTGTCTGCAGCCAGAGCGGGCAAGGCACGGGCAGGGCACGGGCAAGGCACTGGCAGGGCACGGGCAAGGCACGGGCAGGGCACGGGCAGGGCACGGGCAGGGCACGGGCAGGGCACGGGCAGGGCACGGGCAGGGCACGGGCA
>VZTJ01004023.1:1416518-1552419 GCA_013397795.1 Orthonyx spaldingii | reverse complement strand
GGCGGGCGCGGCACCCCCGGCGCGGCGCAGCCCGGGGCGGCTCCGAGCAGCGCTGCGTGCCCGCCCCGAGCCTCCGCGGGCTGCCAGCGCTGCGGGAGGCGGGCACGGGCCGCTTTCGAGCCCCCTCGCCAGGGCTGTGAGCGAGCGAGCGAGGTTTGAAAGTGCCGCCGGGAGCCGGGGCTGCGGGCCCGGCCGCCCTGCCCCGCACCGCCCGCGCCCCCGCCGAGCGGCCCCGGCTCTGAGCCGCAGCTGCAGCTCCCGCCTCTGCGGGAACGGGCTGCGAGTGAGAACATTTCCTTCCCCTGTACCGCAGAGTTTGCTTCCTGACCTAATCTAGAGAGCAGATACACGGAGAAGTTCTGTAAACGGTGAAAGATGCAAAGGGTGATCAGCATGAAAAAGTCACTGTTTTTTGAAATTAAGTTCTTCAACCTTCCACAGTCCACAAGCTACGTGCTTGCTCAACACACACCCAGAGGCTTATTGACTTCGAACTTAAAACTTTTAACACAAGATTTAAAACAAGCTTTTGGAAATATTTGTGCACTCATTGCTGATAGCACATCACCCGTAGAGAAAACGGGGGTCCCGTTTCAAGAATGAAATACTACCCATCAATCAGTCGTGTCAGATGCCTCAGCTCTGAAGACGACAACTTCTCTCTGATATGAAAAACTAAAACAGAAGATAACTTTTTCAGTCCTGCTGTTTCAGATAACTCTCTTTAGGCTGATTTTAAGCCTGGGTTGGGGAGGGGGGAGTGAATCTCTTGGTTCCATACTACAGGGACAATGGAAAATGGTACCCTGTATTCCACTGGGTTCCTGACTGATGTCACTGGGTGAATTGAATTTGCTGAGTGCTGTCCCAGTATGACTCGTATACAAGCACACACAAGACTTACAGGATACTCATACAACTAAAAAAGCTTTGATTTTTAAAAAAATTATTTTAAAATTAGCTGATGAACCAAACATGAACATATGAGTGAGGACAGTGAGGACATCAGTGTGTAGGTGAAATTACAGCATTTTCTGCTGATGGTTATAAATATGTGAAGCTAATGTACAACTAAATATTTTATGTCTCATATAGATCTTCCTCAAGTTATAAACAATGTTTACCCTGAAGGTAGCTGAGTAGAGGAAATGTGGGAAACCTGGAAAACGATTTCAAGTCCTTTTAAACCCTTATGTTTTACTAGCAGCCTGGAACACATTTCAAGTGCATCTGAATCAGTAGCTTTAGGCATGAACCCTGAAGAAACCAGTTGCTTAATGAGGCTCCAGAAATGCACAGCTTTCTGTGCTGGCTGTCCTTTCCAGAGAATGCACAGACTATTTTCAAAAGGTTGCATTTTTAAGTTATTATTCCCATTTTAGCTATAATAAATATATGCTGGTTTTTTCCTTCAGGAGGAAGGGATGGAAAACATGATGTCTTAAAATAAGATACATTCCATACAAAACTCCATAATGCACCTGAAGGGAAAAGCACCCGTCTGGGTCAGGGCCTGGTGCTAGTGAGCTGAGGAGCAAAACAGGTCACAGAATCGTAAAGCAGAAAAACACACAAGAGAAAACCTTTTTGTAATGTGGGTTGCTTCCTTCTGTTCTTTTCCCCCATGGTCATAAGGACTAGGATACTTCCTCCTGACTGCTTTGTCCTGTAAACCTCTGCTCCTCTCTTGCTCAGCACTGCCAGTCAGACCTGCTGGGGATCAAGGCCTTACCAGACAGTGTTACTATAAACTTCAGAAAAGGGAAGTCTCCCTTCTCTTTCCATTTATGTCAAGTGTAGTGTTTCTCCATTCTTGCATGTTAAAGGATAGTCTTGTTATGTCCCCCCATTCTGTACTATGCCTTTAACATACACCAATACAAATATATGATTTCAAACCCCTCTTTGGGAGTTCACAGCAGGATTTCCATATGTTGGTGACCTTAAATGTAAAGGCTGCTGTGTGCCTGATGAATGGAGCTTGAAAGTGAGACAGGGTATCTGTTTGCATTTCATTCAGCTTCAAATATAAAAACAGCCAGACTGAAAAGTGGAATGAGATTTACAATTTCTTAGCAGCCCTTGCTAATAACTTACAAGGCAATGAGATTTTTGTCATTCTTTAAAATGAGCAAAGCAAGGATCATTTGGGCTGTGCTAAACATCTTCATGTGCCAAACAAGATTTTAAAACATTTCTCAAATACTTCTGGTTTCCATCCTCTGACTGAAGTTGGCTGCAATTCATTGTTGAGATTTTTCCTGGGTTTTAGTGTTAGTTCTTTTGTTCCTGATTGCTCACTTGCTGTCCTAACTTCAGAACCGCAAATGCAAAGCACAAATTCTAGTTAAGTCATTACAGGATTCCAGTTTATTCTGAAGAAATGCTCAGTGGACTTCTGCAATGGTGAACTATGTAATAGCACAACCAGCATGATAAAAGTAGAATTTTTAACCCCATGCTTGGAAGCAAGCAGCTGGGCTGCCTGGCAGAGCTGTGACATCCTCTGGATGCTCGTAGAACACCCTCTTGCCCTGTGTGTACTGCTGTGGGGGACAGTCCACGTGATCACAGCTTCAGATGTCAAAGTATTTCAGTGGAAGTTGGGCTTCATTCTGGTCCCCAGCCTGCTCTGCTGCTGCTTCCTAGAGAACTCGACAGCAGCTGAAGCTCAACAAAATTTCAAATGGAATTCTGTGGCTTTCTGATAGACCTGCTTTTCCACTTCCCAGGTTCCTGCCATCAGTGGAAGTGTAATCCCATGTATTGATCGAGGGTCAGTCAGCAATGGGAGTGGGGGCTGGACTGCCAGGACTGCTGCAGTGACAGGATATGCAGTTACTGCAGACACAGTAAACAGAAAATACACGGGTGATTCAGTGTGTGGGAAAAGGTTCTTTGGATGACTCAGAATATTTCTGTCTTGGTGACTACTGCACAGAAGCTGGAATGACTCTGATCGTACTGAGTAGTTACTAAACTTTGTATTTTCTTCTCTATATTTTTCTCCTATACTTTCCCTTTTCTAGTCTACCTTGACCTTTCTCTTTTCTGTCCTTTTCTTACCCTACTCTGCATCTGATGGAGCAGAAACCATCTCTGCCTCATTACACAGTGACCTAGAAAACCAATAGCTTGCATCAGCAAATCAGTACCACCTGTCTATCTGCCTAAAACAGATTAATGAATTTATTAAAGTTTTGATGAAGGGATTGTTTTCCCTTTGCTATTGCATCCTTTATTTTTCATTTTAGGTCAGTTGATATATATTCTTTTTTTCATAAAGAAAAACGTTATTTTAAGTCAAACCACACTGATTTATGCTTACACTGCCCATTTTGGATAACTGAATGCAGCTGAAATGTTGAACTGGACTATAGATCATAGTAAAAGAGGATGCATATAGAGAAAAAAAAAACCCCACATCTAATTTTGGGAGACAAGCAAGGAGTCTTTGTTGGTTTATCTTTCCACCTGACTTTTTCAGATTTGCCACAACTGGCACCAGAGTGAGTGGGAGCAATAAATCTCTAGGGTCAAACCTGTCATGCTCATTTCTGTAATCCAGAGCAGTCCTTTACCAGAGTTGTCCATAAAGTTAGGGTTAAAATTTCATAGCTAGTTATACAAAACTGTTAGGTAAAAGAAAGAAATAATCAGACCTAAGCGTTCAGGTCTCTCCTGGAAGTGTTGTATGGCAGTGCTTGCAGAACATAAACATCAACACACTGCACCTGCTTATCATGCTTATCTAATTTACTCTGTGTATCCACTCTCATGTTTGGTCTGTTGTCACTGTGCCTGTGGTAAAACAGAAGCGAGTCCTGAAGGCCCCAAATTCATCTTAATCCTCATCAGTGTCACATGGTTTAGAGCCAGATGGCAGAGCCTCTCCTGAATATTGACAAGAAGAGGGTAAGAGGACGCTACATGAAGATGGAAGGGATTTGGTGGGGAGGGAAAGGACCATGATGGTGAAAGGAAAATTAGAAGCAACTGACTGTATCCAAAAGTTGAATAAAGTATGCACTAAAATGCTTATTTTCTTGGTATATAGTATATACTATCAAGTATATACTACACTTGTTCCTTTTTAAATAAAAGAGGTAAATTAAAATCCACTGTGTTGTTAATAATCACAGCTCTAGGAAGCTGCAAACTATTTTGTAAAGCTGACTTATGAAAAGCCTTGCTTTTTCTGTACAGTAAGAGGCCATTGTTAAAGAGCTGACTAGAAAGGTTGATTTTGAGAGAGGAACAGTGCTGTGCAGTTGTAGATTTTCTTAAAAAACAGTAGAGCATAAAACGCAGTAAGCTCACAAGAAGAAGTTAAACTCGCTTAACTCTCCTTCATGAATTTCCCCCATGCACCAGAACTGGTGGAGCTGTCAGTCTGTGACCGGTGACACATGCTCAGATAAGTTTTGAGGGACTTGAAGAAACAGCCCAAATATATTTTTAGAAATCACTCTTACAGTTGTTCTGGGGTGTGTTTTGTTTTGTGCTCAGGTTTGCACAAAACTGATCCTCATCACTGAGTGGCAGCTGAGCTGGCTTAGGCACCAGAGGGAGTTGAACCCTTTGCTGGTTTCCCAGGAATGCTGGCTCTGACCTGCTCACACAGCTCACCTGCCTTCCAGCCCTGGCCTTGCTCAAGCTGCACAGTGCTTGTTGCACCATAAAGGCCAACCTTCAGGATACAGTTTCTAACCTTAGGTGCTGGGGTAAAACAATTAAGAATTGTTTCCCGCCCTGCCCTGTACCAGAGCTGCCTGTGGTACAACATTGTGCCAATACACCTGTTTCCTGGAGCTGTGCATGAAAATATGCAAGGTAAAGATTCCTTTGAGAGGACTGGGGATGATGTTTGAGGATTATTTGCAATCAGGACAACTAAAACCTTGGTTTTGCTTAAGTCCCAGCTAGGGGAGATGATGTGTTGTGTGTGCACAACTTCCTGAAGCCGTAGTGAGGATCACTTGTGGCAATATTGTGACTCAACACCAGATTTGTCATTTGAAAGGGCAAGAGCACAATTAATCATCTTAATGATCCCACTTGACTTCTAGATAGGCAGCTAGTGATAGAAAGCTCTGCAGTGGAGATCTGTGTCAGCTGGGCAGACTCATATGAGCTGGTTGTGCACTGCAGACCAGGACCAAATACAAACTGCAGCCAGCACGCTTAGTTTACCCTCTGTGTCTAGCTACATCCAAGCCAAAAACTCAAATACTTGGATATTCCAACTCTACCTGAAATGGGAACTCAAAGTGAAAATTAAATGCAATGAATGACTTCCCATAAGAGCACTGGAATCGTTAAAGCTTTCCTTACTAAATCACAAAGCAGTAATGGTAGTATTTTAAAATCCTTGTAAAGTAACTGCACAGAGAGCCGTGTCATTTCTGTTGATACCATTTCTTAAGATTTTTCACCTCTTTTTTTTTCCAGACTGTTCTCCAGGGGATTATTTTGCTTCCCCTCCGTGCCATATGCATCACTTTTATTTTACTGCTAGCTTGGCTGTTTGCATCAATTGCAACTTTCCGTCAGCCTGGAAGAGGATTTCTGCCACTGAAAGGGTGGAGAAGGTAAAGAAGTGACCAATATTTGTGAAAACTAAGGGCTTTTTTTTTTTTGTCCTAATAACACAAAGCCAGGGTTTAAAGCTTTTTTTCCTTTCACTCCTCCTTTTGATTAAAGAGGATTTGTCAGTTTTATCCCTTTAGGTGAAGCAACTTTTTAATAAGTGTATTTTACAACAATAGTGGAACTTTTTAAATAGGTAGATTTTCAGTTGTCCTGAGGCTAAAAAAATCTGTCTAAAAACATTTATAGACTATCTGTAAGCCAGGACTTACTTCAGTAATAATACTAACAGGAATGTTTGAGGAAAGAAATTCATTAAGCGAGTGTTTTGTAACATGACATAGGCTGAGCTCCTGTGTAGCCTTTGTCATTTCTGCTGTGCCATGATTCTATGACAGAATTAACTTTGACAGCTCCTCTCTCAGCTGCATTGCCCTTGAAGTGGTATTTCACAGCTGCTTCTGTGGGGTCTGGGTTTCAGTCACTCACTTCTGACCTCAGAGTACTGAACTTCCCTTCTAGCCACGATGCACTGCAGCTGCAGGAGGTGAATTCTGACAAGACCAAAAGGTTATGGAGAGTCCCATGAAAGGAACATGACCCCTACTGTGGGAATATATTCCAGTAAGGGAGCATTGTCATTTAATCTTTCATGTTTAGAACTGATAGTAAAAGAACAGTGTCAGTTACCTAAATTCTTACAGAAAGGACACTAAATCTGCTAATTATTCCCCTCACAGTAGTGTTGTGCTACAATGCCATAAAATATGGCATGAGGAATGCTGTACCTGGGAAGAGGGTTTCCCAACGTGCCGTACATTGCCTTGTCTTTCATCAGGACAAGGTGATGTTCCCTTCCCTACTTCCCCTTTGGCCCTACATTCTCCTGGTGAGTAGTATTGCTACCCTGTGTGGGGCTCCAGTGCTGGTCAGAAGTAGGAAATCTGTTAGGGGCTTTTCTTTTGAAGTACAAAATCAATACTGACTGTAAGCTGGATGATATTTTTGTGTTTCTGTTCACAAGGAGGATGATCCAGACAACCCTCTCCTGCCTGACTCGTACCGCCTACTTCCTGATGGGATTCCAAGTTAAAGTGAAAGGGAAAGCAGCGAGTCTACCAGAAGCCCCAATCTTTGTTGCAGCTCCTCATTCGAGCTTTTTTGATGCCATTATTTGTGCCCTAACTGGAATGCCATCAATAGTGTCTAGAGCAGAGAATTTGTCAACTCCAGTATTTGGCAGTAAGTATTTATGGAACAAAATCTGAAAGTTACAAGTCAATAACTTAACATTGGGCCAAAAATTTTATCTCCTAAAGTGATTTAAGAGCAGACTTTTAAGTCCTTAGGTTCCAAAGATACTGACAAATTATTTCCAGTGAAATTCCTATGACACATTATCTTTCTGAATTGGTAAAAAGTTCCTAGAAATTATGTTGTTTCTTTTCAGGTATGAAATATAATATAATTTTGAACTTGTTTTATACTGAAAGCATGTTTTGCAGCTGCTTAGGGCTGGAAGCTTTCTCTTTAATTCTCCCAGTAGTAGCTCAAAAAATCTGTTCCACTGCTGTCTTTTAACAGTGTGGCCCGCAAATGTGAGTGAAGGTTATTTCAAAACAGACCCAAACTACAGTGGTCTGGAAAATACCACATTTATAAGATTAAACTTGTAGGCACTGTTACGGATTTTTTTAATGGGAGCAAGACCAGGAAGGAATAAAAGAGGAGTTACTCAAAAAGGAAATGCAGAGAATGGAAAAGATCAGATGAGTCATGCTTGTATTATTTTGTCCTCCTTTTGGCACAAAAAGAATCCCCGTTTGCATTATTGCTAGAATCAGCTGTAGACTTTTCTGCTGGCTATACAGTAACCCAGAACTAAACACAGTAGGCAGCGTAGCAAAGTGTCTTTGTAGAAAAGAAATGAGCAGAGAATATATTGATCTTAGCTTAAAAGCACAGGATTGAGACAGAGAAGATAATTCTTCACCAGGTTTCTCATCACAAAGGTCCACACATTCTGATGTAGACTTCTGATTAAATGAGGGGGTTTTTTTCTGTAATTTACATAGAAGCTGTGCATGCTTTGTAACTGAAAAGAGAAAGCTAAAACTACATTTTGGGTGCAGTCTGCATGAGTTAGGCCTGAGTGTGGCCCATGAGCAGACACAGTGAGGTCGCTCTCATAGAATTGTGTGGAAATGCTTAGTGAAAAATAGCAGTAATATTATTAGAATGTGTTTGGGTGAATTTTGCATGCTTATATCTACTGTAAAGCTCCTCAGGTGGCAGGCTGGGTATGTCTCCTGTGTCTTACTTCCCGTTTTGCAGAAAGAGGAGAATAATAACATTCTTATCAAGTTAGTCTGAAAGTTGTTTGTGTGGAGTCTGTCTGCTAGTATGTGAATAACAAGTTTTTGCTACAAGGAAGCCTTGAACCCTTTTGTTTTCTAAGCACTAGTACAAGACAATTTTTTCAAATCTGTTTCACAGCAATTTTAAGTTCCCTTCAGCCTGTAGCAGTGTCTCGTCAAGACCCAGATTCACGGAAGAACACGGTTGCTGAGATAACCAGGAGGGCATTATCCAGAGGCCAGTGGCCACAGGTAATAAATAATACACTATTAACTTCTGTCATGTATTCATATTCCCTATTCATTGTGCATCACAATATCACAAGTGCCCAGCAGGACAGGATTCTAAAAATGTACAAAGATGAGATCATCTCTCAGGTATATGACAGAGGTAAGAAAGGAAGAGTCTGGTGTCCAGACGGAGTTGTGACAAATGGATCAGTTAAACCCAGCCAGTACCAACTGCTGTTGCAAATGCAGATGCTCTTGACTTTCCGCTTTTCAAGTCTTAACATGCTGTATTCAGTGGAGCAGATGAATTGCATTAGTATGTGTGGCTCAGTATTCTGAAGCCAGAACTGTGCTCACAGGTGGGGGATGAGCAATGGATGAGATGGGTAACCCAGACTGTCCAGGATCCAGCACAAACAGTACTTCAACTCAGAACTTCAGTTTCTCATGTAGAGAATAGATGAGGTGGAGCTTGGTTCACTCTTTAGGTTAGTAATGCACCAAACCCAAGATTTTTAGATTGATCTGAATTGTGGAAGGATTTTAACATGGAACAATAGTTACTTCTGCTGCAGTGTTTCCCATGGTCATTCCTCAGCAGCCAGCTGTTGTTCTGCTTCCAGGTCCTGGATGGCTTTCCATCTGGAAGAGCTAATGGGGCAGGGGCTGATCAGGAGGGAGGGAAGTGTTGAGGCAGCAGGTCTGCTGCTTTTATGACAAGCAGAGAGCTGGAGTGGAAATCCACATCGTTTCCAGGACGAAAGAGTGGGAGCAGTTGTGCATCTTCTGACATCTCATTTGGCAGGGCCTTTCTGCTTTCTTCTTGTTGCATTGACTCTGGTCTCACATTGCCTTCAGATACTACAAATATGATTCAGATCATACAATGTCATTGCCACACTGCTTGACAAATCCAGTCAGTGATAATATAAGACCTTTCTCCAAACATCTCCTGTGCAGATTTGTGTATAAACTCATGCTTTGTGTTTTGAATTACCTCTTATTTTCTTGGGGGTTAATTCATTTAAAATAAGAACAGAAAGTGACTGGTTCAGTAGCTGAAGTCACAAGATCTCTTTAGTCATAGTTGGATACCCCCATAATCACTAAGAAAAGTTAACTTTTCCTTCACTTCTGTTCCACTGAGTGGCTTTTGAGGAAAATTAAGAGGCAAGTGAAGATAATAGGCTTTAGTAGCAGGTCTCTCTGTGACAGCTAGACCTGCTGTTTGCTGTTCTACTTTCTGAACAGTCTCTGGAAACAGAGACCATTTAAGTAGGGAAGACCAACACTTGCCTTTTTTTTTTGTAATGGCATTGTTTACACATTTCATACATTTTTACTTCATAAGTACCTTACTAAAAGGTTTTTTAACATTTAGGCTACTTTGACTCACAAATGCATTTTTCTAAGCTGCTGTAAATAATGTTAGAGCCTCCATTATTTTTTTAAATCTGTCAGTTAAACATGCACATGCCAATTTTTTTAATACTGGGCTTACAGACTACACTGATGCTTATGATTTGCTAAACTGTTATGGATGAATGCCCTGGTAGACCTAATCTCTGCTGAAAGCAGCATGGGGAGGAAAGGGAAATGGGCTCTTGCACCAGTGCTGCACTTGGGAGGAAACCTTGATATGTATTGTGGCATAAATAGAATATGAGTCAAGTAATCTGGGAATCTCCAAGACTGAGTCAGCAGTCCAGCTGAGGCTGTCACTGGGTGATTCCTAGTCCTGTGCCCTGGCCACACTTTGTGATGACAGGATGTGTAGGGGAGGACTGGCTGTAACTCACTGTGTGCGGCTGCTGCTGTCATACCCTTGAACAGTCTGTGTCCCTGGGCTGTGACCTCCTGAGGCCTCTTTCTCAGCTAGCCCTGACCTGTTCATTCACACTGAAGTGGGAGCACACCTTGAACACTTGATCCAGACCATATTTTGTGCTGGGGAGTTTTTAGAATGCTGCTGCTGCTGCTGTAGTGATATGAGAAATAACAGAGCTTCCTTGTGACCCATAGGGAGCTGGACTCAGTGTGTCACACTGCAGTGCACAGTGCACTCAATGCACTATCTCAGACTAATTCAGAAACCTTCTGGCTGTTGGTGTGTCTGAGTCACTGAGGTTCAGAGGCTGCTGTGGTGTGTAATGCCTTCAGAGCTCTGCCTCACAGCAGATGCCTTCCCTGCCTTTTGCTCTGCTGCTCAGGCTGTGATCTCATCACAGCTGGCATCTCACTGATAGCATCTCTGCCTGTAAATGCCCAGTGCACTTCCTTTCAGCCCAGACTCTTATATTTATACACCCAGCAGCTCAATAAGGAACTGCTGTCAGAGGAAGAATTCTATCATTACCAACACTAAAATTACAAGTGAAACACTTAAAGCCTTTTGTACTGTACTTCTGAACAGATAAAGGCCTTTCCCTAGAACTCCTTTCTTAGAAAGCCTTGGTTTCCAAATCAAGATGGACTAGGTTAATAATATTGTGAGCATTCTTCATTAATTTGTTTCCTTTTGAAACAGTAATGATATTCTTGTAATACAGTACAACAGGTCACAGAGCTTGCATAACGTCAGCCTGTGCATAACAGATACTAAACTATAACCCTTTTATGAAATAAGTGTGTGTATATATATTTCTCTCTCTTTAAATCCAAGATACTGATTTTCCCAGAAGGCACCTGCACAAACCGATCTTGCCTGATCACGTTTAAACAAGGTGAGAGATTTTGTCCCATTGTTGTTGGAAAATAAAATGTGATATTAATTTGATAGTTGTAGTAAGGACTGTACTCGTGAAGGTACATCATCCACAACAGCACTGTAGTAATCCCTTACATTATTAAACTTTCAGTGGCACTAAACCCACTCTTTTATACTAGTCAGCCTGCTTCTCTGGTTTGTGCTATTGTGTAGGATGCAAAATATCTATGATGCATATGGTTAGTTAGTTGGGCTTTTTTTCTGGGTACAGTTTTCATCTAATTTATTTACTCAGAAACTCAATAGTGATGATTATGGGATGAATGTATGAACTTACTCACATGATGTTATTTTATCTCAGCTAACAGTTGGGCTGTCTTAGATTCCTGTAAATTTTGCCATGCAAGACTTAGAAACCAAGTTACAAAATATCTTTGCGTAGTGCTTAGCAAGCCAGGACAATTAATCATTTTTAAAACAGAAACATATTTCATTGCATCATTGACATTAGATTGTTGTACTGCCCTTCAGTTAAGAGAGGAGAGCAACACGACTTTAACTGTTTTAGTGTCTTGGGTAGAAGAGTTACAAAACCACTACTGTGTGCTCAGATCTATATCACTTGTGATGATCAGAACACAGAGTGAGTCAGGAAATGCTCAACAGCCTTGTGAGCTTGATATTAATGCCTGTCAGTGGGGAGATAATGCACAGAGAATGAATTGGAACACTCCAGGAATCTTAGGCAGCTTTCTCCTTGGAATGGAGCCAAACCCTTTTCTGTCCTGACATCTTGCTGGTTGTGCTGCTGATTTAAAAACAAATAAACAAACAAAAACCCAGCCTGCAACATACATAAAAATCAAACCGAACAACAAACAAAAAACTGAAGAACACTTCTCATTCTCCTTGTGTTTTTAAAAATGTCTCCTTCCAGGTACCGTGTCTGACATAAATCACTTAAAGCTCCCAATTGCTGTGTTAAGCTTAGTTGTAACAATCAGTTCTAATTTGTGGCTGCAGGCGCCTTTGTTCCACGAGTCCCTGTCCAACCCGTGTTACTCCGCTACCCCAACAAGCTGGTGAGCAGAACATTCTTCTGTTACTAATTGGTAATGCAGAAGGCAAAAGCCTGACGTAAGTGGTGCCTACAGTAAATACTTTCCATTGTCACTGAAGAATATATTGTCCTGAGCTTTAGCACTGAAGAGCTCCTGGAAGCAGCCAGGCTTCCCAAGTGTGGCCATTGCTGTTCTGACTGTGAAAGAAATACTGCTGGGCTTCTTAGCTGAAGAGGGGAGACGGGGAAGTATTGCGGCGGAAGTTGGAAACTTCCTGCAGTGCCTGTACTTGAAGTCTAAAATGGACACAACTTCCCTATTAGTCATCATTTTTTGGTTAACCTCAAGACAGTCTTACTGCAAAGGGACTTGCAGAGTTTCTGAACAAAAGCAGAGCTGAGCCATGCAGTACATCCAGCACCCCTCCTCAGGAGGGCAGCTGTGCAGGTGTTCTTTTCATGCAGCATTCCTTGTGCAGCTCTGCCTTACTCCACCTGTAAGGCTGGGACCTTTTCAACTTTTTAAAAATTATCTTGTCATCCAACAAATCCAGAAAAGACCAAACTTTCACTTCTTAATGTTTTGTTAGGATTAAAAATATGGTTGCTGTAGTTATGTGCAAAGACTCCTTTGTGTAATCCTTTTACAAAAGAATTTCAGAAGTGAACCACTCCAGGGGATTGGTATCGCATTTCACCGGTGAGATTTAAGGATCTGCCAGTACACACTGTAAAAATAATGTATAAGAAGTAATAAACACAGAGTGAGGAAAAAAATCAAAGAAAAAGCATGATAAGCTGTGCAGAAATATCCTTAAAAACTAAATGAGACATATTTATGGGAATGCCTCTCTAAAGGGACTGGTAAGGCTCACTGAAAAACTCTTTACTAATTTTTCTTTTCCCTACTTCTGTTGTTTAGATCAGAGTGAATGATTTACAATATCTAACTATCAGTGTTATTCCCAATTGTTTATAAAAGTATGCCATTCTTATTTCCAAATTTTTAAGGCAGGAAATCCTATTTGCCTTAACACCTTTATTTATTTTCACTACAGAACTATAAAAACATCATCCATTTTTACTAAACTTGTCCATGTTTTAAATTGTAACTTATCTGCTTGCAGACTTTCATCTGGTTTTGTCATACATTTCTGTGTTTTATTTTTTCCCTAGGATACTGTGACCTGGACATGGCAGGGCTATTCATTGTAAGTTTCTTAATCCTACTGGAAATTACATACAGAAATTTTTCCCCTGTTGCTAAACAGTCTGCCAAACAGATTCCACTAAGCCAAGACACATGTTCTTCTAGATCTGTTTTTATGAGGGGGAAATACCTGGGGATAATGCTGTCATGCAGTAGATTTCATATCTGAATGGCTAGAGAAAGGGTTAGCAAAGGAAAGTATTATTGCCAGTTCTGCCACTCTTTTCTTTTCATTTTCTCCTGTTTCACACATTAGACTAGAACAAAGGAAAGAAAAGTATTAAAAAACCTTCACAACTGCACTGAAAATATGTCTGGAAAACACTTTTCACCTTACAAACAGTTATTAAAATGTGCATTTTCAGAATCTATATACCACGTTTTCATGTGGAATACATGGTGTATCTAAGTAAATAGTCCCAATTTACTAATTAACATTTGTAAGGCAACTAATTTTGAAACATCTGGACTAGTGGAGCAGATCATAAGCACTTTTTAAGCTATTGTTATAAACAAATAAATAAATAAAATCCTAACATCTGCACGCTTAGATAATGGACATGATGAAAATGTCCATTTCAGTCTCCCAAGATTTTTTGCTGTTACTGCTACTGCTGTTACATTTACCAGCATACTGAGAGTAATGAACATTGCAAATTCAGTACATAACACAGATTTCCTCTATGGGGGATTTATGCTGGAAGATTAAAATAGAGCTTTATCTTCAGTTATGATAGATGGGTAGGAATTGTCAAAGAAAGAAATGAAATCAGAGGTATTCCCATGGGAGGGAGGAGGCTGCCCATTCACTCAGAATGGAGAAATGCTCTAAGCCTGGTGGCTGGATGGTGAAGGCTCAAATCAAAACCTGTGAGCAGGTGAAAGGAACTGCTTAGCAAAATCATGAGGAGAGAAGGGATGGATGGGGAAGAATCTAGAGATTCTTAACAAAACTAACTGGAACCAGGAGAAGGATTTCCCGTGCACAAACATTCAGATCCCAAAATGCAGAACTGTCCCACTCTGTGTAAAACTTCCTGGATATTGCAGCCAGGACGGGACAGTACCAGTCTCCTTCTCAGAAACCTCCTGACACAGTTTCTGCTTTCACTCACTACTTCTCTCTTACTTTTGTGCCTTGCTGGGAGGAGTACCTAATGTTGTGTGTTAGAAAATCAAGCATTAAGGGTACACTCATGCAGAAGATAGAAAGGACCCCATAGGTTCTCCTGTCTTTTCCCTTTTCGTTTTTATTTTGTCCCAAACAAGAACAGAGAAAGACTGCTTGAATGTTTTCTATTATAATATACCTGATGTAAAGACCAAATGTGCATTTCTGCTTAAAAATTACAGTGAAAAGAACAAGTCAGAAGTAGAAGTGACTGTGCCTATTCTCTTTAGCAGTTTCTTCCTCCCCCTAGCTTACCTGTTGATCCTAAAATTTGTGACTTTTTTAAAAAGCACTGATGGTCCTGACCACACTGACATTTCATTAACATACCTGTGTAAATGTTACTATAATTTGCAAAATGACTAGCAAATACTAACAAATCCAGTTCTGCATAAGGAAATTACTGGTCCTATTTTACAGCTGAGAGAATAACACATAAAGTAAAGCTACTTCTCAGAATCAAAGCTCTTAAAGTTTAGAATCCAGTGTCCATGGACCTCTTTATTTAAAGAGAGGGAGACATTTTACTGGCCAAAGAGCTGTACAGAATCATTAACATGCATAAGAACGGACAAATTGCCTGCCTTGTGAGCAGTTAGCATCTATATGCAGAAGCCCTGTAGAAAAAATGTGAAAAGCAACATTTTGAGGAACTTCACTGCAAGGTTCTTAAAAACCTTGCCTAGTATTGGCTTTAGTTTTTTGTGCTTTAAAAAGTTTCATCTACTGGCATGCAAATACTTTTGTTTTAAATATGTAAAATTTATTTTCCTTTCTCTTTGCCTGCAGTAAAGAGCTGTGCATCATGACACTCTGTCAGCTCTTCACAAGAGTAGAAGTTGAGGTAAGAATTGGAAATCTTTTTTGTACTAAGATTCAGCAACCAGGGAATTTCTGCTTTAATATAAATGCATTATTCACATTATTAGTCACTTTTAGTGAACAATAAACAAATGTCTCAGAAAAAGAACAAGCATCACAGTGAGTAATAGATCTAATTTGTTGTCCATATGTATCATTCTGATGAGTTTCTAAAAGACAGCTGTCAGAAGTGTCTATTTTCAGAGCATTATAAAATCATTGTTAACTATCACCACATGAATTCTACAGATGTTAAAACTAAGAATTAGAATACATTCTAACAGCTTCTTTTTCCCACCTCCCCATTTCTCTGATCCCTTCAAAGTAACCTTTTCTTCCTCACCCTCTTCCCAGACTGGACTGTCATAGATTTCTACAGCTAAGAGCTCATTCAAGTACCTGTGCTGAGCCTCGTGTAAGGAACCAGTTTCCTTGGCCATTAAAATCCACTGCACAGCACAGAGGCAGATGAACAACAACTGAAGCAACATCCACACTTCTTCATGTGAGCACCCACACTCTGACTGCTCCCTGTCAAAGGGGCAACATCCAAACCACATTCCTTACCAAACCACAAAGGATTGTCAGTGTGGACTAAGTTGGTTTAGGAACCTGAGGAAGGGGAGAAAATGACACGTTTTGCTGTTTATTTGCAAAACACAGAATGTAGCAAACTTGTCCAAGGCTTTGTGAATACAAGCAGTGTTGTTACTGCTAAGAATTGGCAATGTAATCTGTGTTGTGGAACAGTGAAATTCATTTAAGGGAGCATCTTGTTACTGTATAGTGCCTGCATTAGACACATATTTGTAGAAGGTGCAATCAAGAGATAATTCTCCTAATAATTTTGTTCAGAAGGGCATAGCTATGTGATTTATATACGTGGGAGCAAGAAACAGTTAACGTAGCCCTTCCAGTAGAAGGAAGAGCTTCGTTTTCCCCTACCTCAGAGCTGAACTCAAACTTCTCTGTTAGAAAATATGTTTCATTTTCCAAGAGATGAAACTGAAACATGAAAAAATTTGCATCTTTCACAGCAGCATATGTGCTCAAAATGAAAGTAATTTCTTAGCATCAGTGCAAAAGCTTTTGAGTTTCTAAAAAGAGAAGGGACACGTTTTCTTGAGGAAGGAAGGAATCCAACTACTCCTTTTAGGAGTTGACATTTCTGTTGCTGTCCCATCCTGTGAGCAAGTAGCCTCTCCACTGCCATCAGTCTTGCCCTGCCTCTGCCTGCTGTGCAGGAGCAATGATGGGCTCCAGGGCTGGATGTCTGTGTCCAGTCCAGCTCTGACACACTAGGATATTGAACATGAAACTGAACCTGGCAGTGAGTTTTAGGGCTGCAAAAAACACAGCATTTGGCAGATTATGTAAGAAGAGAGACTAGGTCACAAGCAGATCAGAGAAGTATTTTTGTTGCCGAAAGAGGTGTGGAGAGTTTTTCTTACAGGACTGAATTTGACTGGGAAGGTGTACTTGCCACTCTCCAGCAGATAAGGAGCTGAGGGTGTGACATCATGCTGCCACCACAGCAAGAAACCAAATTCTTGCTCCTCAGCTGGTGCTTCTGGCAAACAGGTTTTGTGAATAATTGTGGGTGGGTTTTTTGAAGGGGATGGAGGTGGTGGTTAAGCTGGCAGGAATTGACGTTGCTCTGTGAGCAAGACCTCAGCCTCAAGTGAAGTAATGACCACTTTCAAGACCATGACCATGTTTGCATAGATAAACGTGGAGTTATGGCTTCATCTCACCCAGTGACAACAGAGTTTTCTGTGTCTGCACTGTGTGCCTGTGCTGCCTCAGTTTGAGAGTTATGTGAGTTCTGAAGGGGAGTTGTAATAACCAGGGACCTATTTCAGACCTCGAACGAAGCTGGCAACTGCTTACAGAAGGAATGAAATCTCAAATATTCCTGTGAACAGCTGAAGCCCCCCCCTGTCCTTACAGGAGAGACAACTTTTAATTATAAACAGAAAATTGTTATGGTTATTTGACAGATAACTAATTCCATAAAGAGAAAGCATCCCTTAAAAACAAACTTTAAAAGACTGTTCAGGATGAACTGTATTTATATGGGACAGTTAACACTATGTTAATGCATCACCAGCAACTGCAGTATAACTAAAGCAACATACTGACACATAATTAACAACTGTCTCCCCATGAACCATGAGCAACACCCTGTTTTGGAATTGTTGTATTCTAGGAATTAAGGACAGGGTGCAGAGCAGCAGAACTCAGATAAGTGATAACCAGAACTGAGAAAAGGCACAGTAAAGAGGGCTGTGAGCAAACACTGTAGACTGAAGTAGAAAGAGCAAAGCACTCCTCCACACACACTGCTTTGCAAACAGGTGCTGGTTCGTGCCACAATAGATAATACTTCATCTAGAGGCTATTTTAGTGAAAAGGTACTTCCAGCTTCCTACATATTAATGCTGAATAAATCCTCAATAGTAAGCATGTTGTCATTTAGATATCTGGGGCATTTCCTAGGTGTGAGTAGAGGGGGTTGTTGGAGTTCCAACTTCTGCTTGGAGTTCCAAAATTTTACAGTACTGTATCCAGTTAGTGTACTACTTAGAACTATTATTCCTTAATGTTTTTATCATGGAGGAAAAATGCACAGGAAACTTACCAGTCACATGCTGACAGACACAATTAACAGGTACGAGGTGGGACTGCAGTGTGTATTTAAAAACATTAAAACTCTCACACACACTATTCCGATATATAACATCACTTATAATGGATCTCTGAAAAGAAGTGTGCAGTATTTCAAACTCAAATTCTTACCAGTGCAGTATTTACTCTTCTAACTACGTATGCATTTATTATACTTTCCTTCTTTGGGGAGGTTGATTTTTCATATTAATTACTTAAGAGGTACTTTTGCAGTAAATCTCACTTGTGTGGGGAGGGCAGAAGAGCCAGAGCAGTTTCTGAGGCGGCTGAGACCTCTAGTGCCCAGTCCCTTCATTGCATGGCTGATGTTTTTCTCCTGTTTTCCCCCACTCAAACAAAACCAAGAAATTGCTCATGTTCCTAATGAAGTGGTAGCTATTGAATTGATTGGATAACTCATCCCTTTCAGTTTCTGCCTGTACATGTTCCTACTGAGGAAGAAAAGAATGATCCAATTCTTTTTGCCAACAGAGTCCGACAAACCATGGCAAAGTAAGTGATCGATCATCAGTAAAATCTTTGAGAACTGTTCTTTTTTGTCCCAGAATTCCACACATAGCCTAGCTGTAAAGTACAAGTTAGTCAAGTCCCAGGTACTATGTACAGGAATTGCTCTAAATTTCACTAAGAGGTGTCAAACTCCTATGCTAGATTACCCTGATTGTTTTTGCAAGGAGCACAGAGAAGGTTGTCTTACATTAGAACATAGTATGTTCAGTTCATAGAAAACTGGAATAAATGGATCTCTTGATGCTTGGCTAAGTGGGTGGTGGTTTTTTTTCCAGCATTACTGGGCTACATTTATAAGATTGTAAATTGTAAAACCTCATGGTGCTGCCATAATGTAGTTTCACTGTGTGGTTTCACAGTTTCACAAAATGGTGTATATTGCTTTGTCCTACTTGCAGCAGAGCAAGAATGAATTACCATTTGTTTCGCTTCTCAGAGAAGGGAAACAGTCAACAAAAAGTAATTTTCATATAAGAAACTGATTTTGCTTTTTCCTGAATTTTATTTCAGTGCTTTGAATGTGCCAGTCACTGATCACACTTTTGAAGATTGCAGACTGATGATTTCAGCAGGACAGTTGACTTTACCCATGGAAGCTGGGCTGGTGGAGTTCACCAAAATTAGCAAGAAACTCAAGTAAGGGAAGTTTATCTGTTGATAACATAACTACTAAAGTGCTGCAGGTGTTGATGGCCGTCTGCCAAAGGTTAAATAACCAGACAATAGACTTGACCATGTGTAATGTAGTGTGTTTATGCATACAACTTACACAAATTACAAGGAAATCAGAGATGAGGAAAATTCCAGCAAGGACTAAACCCAAGTAATTTTTGTGGCCAGTGTTGCAGGAGGAAAAGGTATTCTAATCTTTTCTCACCCTTTGGTGAGATAAGTTCATAAAAGTAGAGCAGTACCTATTTTAAGCACTTGATGGTAATCTTGGTGCAAATTTAAATTGCTTTAGTGGTGAGGCACTGGCAGCTTGTGGCAGGAAGTAAAAAGCCTTCTTTTCAGCCTGAAACTTCACCCAGTAGCTCACTGTTCTTAATTTTACTGTGCAGCCATGTGTCGCTAGTGGTGTCAGTTTTTTCTCTCTGGATACAGTGGAATTTGAGGACTGAGCCATGTAACCATACAGTAACTCCATCAAGTAACCTGGCATGGCTGTGATGAAATCTGAATGTGTGCAGTAAATCTTGACTTACTATTTATGTGCATTTATAGAACTCCCTCTGGAATAGTTACATGGCAATCCTAATTATTCTTACCGAGGTGCAGTGATCTGACGCTTTGGCTCTGGCAAAACTGGTGTTTGGGTAGAGAGTTTGCTAATAGAGCTGAGATCTGCTCCCTCTGTCAAGGAAATACTTACCCTAGAGCAAGACACAGCAAAGTATTGCTACACCTGAATTTATGGTAATGAAAGCTCTTTGCTGGAGTAGCCTAATAACTGGACAGGTAATTCTAGGTTTGGGAAGTTACTCTATAGAAGTCTGACATACCCAAGCACAGAGCTGCCTGCTTTTAGTATGAATAACCAGAGGGGAGCAGTCTTTAAGTGCTGATTTAAAGTAAAATATCTGGTCTGAAGTACAGCATTAGAAATGCTGTACACACTTGCCCTGTTTGGCAGTTTTTCATCCTTGAACACTGTAATAACTCCTACTGAAATTCCATCTGTCCGAGAACTGCTGTATAGAAATATCTCCTCTCCCTCATGTTTGCATAGCCTAAAATGGAATCATGTCAGAGAGCAGTTGGATACTTTTGCTGCTATTGCAAGTGCTTCCAAAGGGGGAAGAATTGGAATTGAGGAGTTTGCCGAGTACTTGAAGCTGCCTATTTCAGATGTCCTCAAAGAGCTGTTTCTACTTTTTGACAGGGTAAGTGATTGGTTAACTGACTTGTTGACAATATTTTGTTAGAAATCACATACCAAAAGGATATTTCTTATAATTCATTGTGTCCACCTTAGTAAACGCTTCTTGGTTAGCAGTTTCTGTAAGCAAGGTAGGTAACTCTTACAGTTTGGTTCGTAAGTTTCAGTGGAGAAAACATTCATCGGTTTCTGCCCTGTGAGATGGCAGCCATCCCCTGAACCCAGTTGCTGCACCATTATCAGACAATAATCTTCATGCTGGTAATGGCTGAATATTTCCTTTTGCCTACCATAGATTTTGAGCTTATGTATATCTCAATAGCTTAGTTAACTGTTCTAATTAAGTAGATAATTTAAGGCAGAGTGAAGCTAACTAGAGTGGTAACTGGAACACTGGCATGTTCCTGCTGTGTTTGTGAAGGGGGCTGTTAGACTTTACAGGGACTCCTCTTGCTTCTCTCCAGCCATAAAGGGGGCTGTGTGTTAATATTATCATTTAGGCTTTTCCCCCTAGTCAGTGCTAATCTCTCCAATTTTCTACTTCTCTCTGAGGATGACAAAAATTGCTCTGTGGCTGCATTTCTGACTATACCAGAAGCATCAGTGACTAGAGGAAAGATAGAATTCATCTCACTTCTTGGCCTCCACATCCTCTGCAGTGCACACAACCTGTTGTCCTGCAAGTGCCTGTGGATTCGATGTTTTCTCTTACCATAAGAGCTTTGCCATCACTCTTTCTGACCAGTTAGCCTTAGCAGTATACCTGTCCTTGGGAGGCCATGGTATATGCTGATTAAAACTGTTTCAGGATTTTTCCAGATAAAAAGTTTTTACAAACTCTGAAACAGGGAAAGAGTCGAACGTATATCCTGAACTGCTGAATGCCTTGCAGCTCTAGCAGAGCTAGGTACTCATTCTTTTGTCATTCCTTCCTCCCCATCTTGGACCGTTGGCTCCTAAGGCAGGCAGTCTGAGTCCTGAAGCACAGTACATACATCAGAAATGTGCTGTGGCAAGCAGAGTAATTAAGGGCAATCAAGACTCCTTTCACTTTCTTTATCTGGCACAACATCAGTGACTAAAACTAGCAAAGTAATGCTCAATTCACTAAAAATTTGAGGGAATAAAATACTCTAAAAACAAACAAGTGCAAAGCTGCATTCACCTTTAAGGAGATCAGCGCAACTGAGGAACAGTCATGCTCATGTAACAGGGCTGTTTGAAAATTGCTTCAGGTATGAGCACAGGCATTCTGAGACTTCTGCTCTGTGGCTTTCAACCTCATTATTTTTTTCTCTAAAATGGTTCCTCAAATCACATAAACATAATTATGCAAAGAAGAAAAGAAATAGGGGCGTATCAACACCTGACAGAAACTGGTGAGACTTAACTGGCAGCCAGAGACATGCACAGACATGGTGAAGTCTAAGCATGCAGATAAGCTGTGTTTTGCCCACGCCCAAGTCAGTCACAAAACAGCTTCGGAGAGCTACAGAAGCACTGGATCTCTGAGTAACTCCCTTCAGAGAATCTTCACCATGTTCCTTGCTAAAGCTTTACTGAGTGGAGGAAGTGGTAGTGGTCGTGGAGGGAGCCTTGCACGTGGCCTTGGAGGTCTCCTAACAGGAGGTGGAGGCGGAGGGAACATCGGAGGACTCGTTGGAGGTCTCGTCAACCTTATAAGTGAAGCAGCAGCTCAGTATAATCCAGAGCCACCTCCACCTCCTCGCAATCACTTTACAAATGTGGAAGCTCAGGAGAGTGACGAGATCCGACAGTTTCGTCGCCTGTTTGCCCAGCTGGCTGGAGATGATATGGAGGTGTGTGCCACAGAGCTCAGGGACATCCTGAACAAAGTCCTTTCCAGACACCAAGACTTGAAGACGGATGGCTTCAGCCTGGACACCTGCCGTAGCATGGTCGCCGTCATGGACTGCGACACAAACGGCAAACTGGGCTTTGAAGAGTTCAAGTATCTGTGGAACAACGTCAAGAAGTGGCAGTGTGTGTACAAGCAGTATGATACTGATCAGTCAGGCACTGTTGGGAGAGCTCAGCTGCCATACGCTCTGAAGGCTGCGGGGTTCCAGCTGAACGAGCAGCTGTGCCGGGTGATCGTGCGCAGATACGCCGCCGAGGACGGCAGCATGGATTTCAACAGCTTCATCAGCTGCCTGGTGCGCCTGGACAGCATGTTCAGGGCCTTCAAGTCCCTGGACCGAGATGGAAGTGGGCGCATCAAAGTGACCATCGAAGACTGGCTGCAGCTCACCATGTATTCGTGAAGGTGTGGCAGAGAAGCAGCTTCATCTGGAAGATACACATGGAGGACTACAGTTCTGTGCTATGGAACTGGAGTCTTTCCCTTTAGTCTTTCCAAGGCAGATGTAGCTAGTGATAGATGGCTCAGCTTTAAATGTAGTGATTCTCCTTGTGCATGCACTAGTTTGCTTTTCTGAAGGGTTTGTGTAGGTTGTTGATTGGGCAGCTGCATAAGTCTGTCTTCGGAAACTAATTCTAGACCCTTTAAGGTTAGGGAATATATTGGAAAGATCAAAGCTTAGTTCTTTTTTCATGTAAAGTGGCTTGTAAATGAGCATAACTATTACATAAAAAGCTCCTAAGTTTGGTGTTGATGTTGCTGTTCTGATTTGTCAGCAGTCACTAAGCTGGAATAAAGGGCTGTTTGCCTCAAGGCAATCACTGGTAAAGAGTCTTGTGCAGTTATTTCTAACAAGGGGGAAAACATTAGAGTTGCAATAACTGTAATGATTGGTGAACTTGCATAATCGTTCAATTTCCTTTCTACTTCTGCTTTTTCATGCTTGGCTGCTGAAGCAAAACCTGAGTGATACTGTCAGTTCTATCTGCTGGCCAGGACAGAATTGAAGACTTACACGAGGCTACTTTTGCAATGATCTCCTCCTTCCTACAGTTCTATGAACTAGTCTTTTCTTTCTTTCCTTCAAGCCTAAGTATAGTAATAAAGCAAACAAAATACTACATTTATATTTAGAGAAACTTGAAATAATTATGCAGTCACATGGCAGACAGCCAGCCAGCCAAAGTCAGCCCCTGGCTGTCTGAGTTAAATTTCATCAGAGTGCAGCATCCCACTCAAGGTAGTTGCACAGTTCTGGCTATTATGGCAACTTTTGAGTAGGGAATAAAAAAGGAATAACATGAACTGTCAAAGGTACATTTCTTTGAATTAAGGGTTACATTGTTGATCAAAACAGCCTTTGCACAAGGCAGATTTCTTGGCAAGGCTGGAATGTGAAAAGATGAGTTAAAGAGGCAGCCTGGCACTAGAGGCAGTCTCCAGATGTGAGAGTCCACATGCCCCTGCCCTTCCCCAGGGGCACAGCAGTGACTCATTGAGAAATACCACACAATACCTGCAGGCCATCTGCATGTTAATGGGGTGCTGTGGTTTGGTTTGGTCTGTAAATTTCCATAGCTTTGATTTCTAAATCTTGCACTTAGACTTGGCAAGCAGTGTTTTCCAAATTGATGAGATATCTTCCCTGGTATACTTGCAGAAACCTTTTACTTGAAACCAACCTACAGGTTTTTGCCCAGAGTTTTTTCCCCCCTGCATTTTGTTTAACAGCAGTCTGGGTAAAAGAAAAATATTCATATTGTCCCAGATGAAAGAGGTCAATTCCTTCCTAATTGACATTCAGCCTCCTCCCAGTTCTTCAGTGGAAAAGCACACAGTTACCCATTGTGCCACATAGTGCCATTTGCGGTCTGAGTAATAGAAAAGTGAGCAGGAGGTAAAGTGTGATACCTCCTCAGAAGTACTGATGCAGTAGTAATTTAAACTTTATACTGCATCTGGCTTGCAGTCCCTGTGCAAATGTAGATGGAGAATGCTTATCACAATGCAACTTCCTTGTTTTCCATAGTCTAAGATTTACTGTATTGTATAAAAAACCAACAACAAAACCCGAGTTACCATAGCATGCTATAGTGAAAATAGTAGCAGAAAGCTGGCTTCCTTAAAGAAAACAAGAGTTGTTGAGGTTACATTATGTTTTGATTGTTTTGTGTAGCATAACTACAAATACATAAACTCTGATGTTCTACTTTGCCATTTAGAGAACTGGAGCCCAGCTCACATGTTGCTTCCTTAAAATATTCTTGGGTACAGAGGCTGCAAACACAGTTAGATATGTGTAGAAAGACAACTGCAAGTGCTTTTTGCTGTGGTGTTACACAAGCACTGAAGGTTTTCCTGCATTTTCAGTTTAACTCCCGTTTCTTTTCCCAAGCAGCAACCCCATCATTTCTCCTTAACCAGAATGCCAGAGCATTTGGAAGTTAGCCAGCATCCTAGAGTTTAGTAGGACTAGTCACAACATGATCTTGCAAGCATAGTAACTTTATTTCCTACTAAAATGGCTGGAGTTCTGTCTATCAGACTGCATGCAGTTTTGATTACTGAGTTTTAGCACTTTAATGAAAGTAATATGACCTTTATTTTGTCTTTTTTCTTGTCATATTTCCATGTGCAGCCACAGCTGTGTTAACTTCTTTCAGAAGTTGTTTTTAATTAAATTATTTTAAAGTTTACTTCTCAATTCTTTTACTGTGATACATGTTCTTAACTTTAAAAATAAATTTAAAAAAATATTCTAATCACATCAAACAATCCTTTGCTAAGAATGCAGTCTACAAAACTGTCCAAAAATAATATTCTATGGAACTTTGAACAATTATCTACACTCTTGCTTCAGTTGTTTTAAGACTTGATGTTTATGATGTTACACTTTAAGGTTAGATCTATTATCTCTGAGAACTACAATGCAGACAAAATACTTGAACTCTGCACCACAATGAGAGCACAGATTTGTAAATACAACAACATGTATGGGACAACATTGTCCTTTTCTAATGATTAAAAACTGTCAAAAGTCATAACTCTTAGACACACATGAAAGTAACTTGGAAGTTCATATATTATTCCTATATTTGCTCAGAAGTTTCCCTGAAAGTCAACAGGTTTCTGAAGTACAAGATGTTCAAAGGTTGCATGTCTTCAAAAAAGATTGGTTAGACCATCAATATAAAGAAAATAGTAGTTGTCTATGCAAAAGAGTCCTGCATTGGTTTTGAAGGCTAAATAAAATTGTATCTTAGAAGTTTTAAATCCTGTCAAATGTATAGCTTGATGACGACATGTTGGTAATACGGATTTTATTACATTATTACCCATATTTTGTTAATCAAGATCTCAAAACCTAAATTCAATAACTAAAATCCCTGTGTCATAACACCCAAAATTTTCAAAGGGCTCTACACAGCAGCCTTAGTATTCTCCCCTGGCATATTGCACTGCTCAGCAGCAGAAGGCCAAGAGCAGAAAGGTTAAGGTTGGTATGCTCAAGTGGGCATTAGAAGTTGGTAGGAGAGTCAGAAATAGAATCCTGGTCTGGCTCTTTGCTGCAGTTTTACCCAGGAGACCACCCCTCTCTCGCTTGGCTGAAAAAGTTTTGTGCTGTTCTCAGACGTAGGGACTCCACTTCTTAAGAAAATGTTTTTCTTCTTGAAATGCACAACATATTATCCACAAAGGAAACTCTGCTTTACACTTAGATTTGCTTTTAAAACATTTTTGATGAATGCCCTTACTGTGGATATTCAAAACAATGAGCTACTCACCACCTCTACTATGCTGTCATTAACTGCTCTGTCTCACCACCTAAGACTTGTAGATGGCTTTTGCCCTGACAGATGTTTCCCAAAACACTCAAGAAACTTTGTGTGGTGGCAGAAACACTACTGGCATAAGCATAGATTTCAGCAGGCATCTGCCATTCTCCCTATCTGCAAATACAATGCAGCTTACATAGAATTAATCACAAATCCCATCAAAGCAAGCTTCAAATGTTTTGTTGATATAACTTTGTAGTTAAGATATTGAAATGTTTGTTCAGATTAAAACTGGAATTATTACAGAGGCTGTTCCAATGAATTCCTTGCCTTTCTGGCTTAAAAGGTAGAACAGTGCATTGGCTTCCAAAAAGCACATAGGGCTGTGCATTGGCTTCAAAGGAAAGCTTAAGATAAACCAAGTAGATTTGGTTGTCCTTTCACTGACAAACATTTTATTGCTGAAGGTTCAAACTCAAAACCACAGCCTCACTCTTGGCCTGTTGATTCTGGGCTGTTGTATTGGTCTCTGAACTTCAGCAAGTGCCAGTGCCTCATGCACTCCTACAGTTACCCCAAACATGTGGATTCCAGTTATTCTTAGAGCCTTCCTGAAGGCCATGTACTCAAGAAAACCTTTTAAGTTGTTTTAAGTCTTTTTTGTTTGTGTTTTGTTTGTCTATAAAGTAGAAATCAATGCCCAGTTTGTAGCTATAGAAAACACGTATATTGCTTCTCCAGCCTTAGTATGACATATTTAGTGAGCTGTTAGGTTTTTCTTGCCAGGAAGACCAAAAACCTCTAGTATTGTGAACTGTGTTAGTGCATGTTGTGTGTTTGATTTACAGAATAGCTTTTAAAGTGATTTGCAGTGTTAACTATAACTACTGCCATGCATGTTTGGGTTACAGAATGGAGATGGCACCATTGACTTCAGAGAGTATGTAATTGGTTTGTCTATTCTTTGTAACCCAGCCAACACAGAGGAGACTATTCGGATGGCATTTAAGGTAAGTTCAATTTAGTGTAAATCTACAAACCTGACAAATCAAGACTGACTGTAAGTCTGTTAGCTTTCAAATCATAAGTTTATAGCTTCAATCTGTTATGCAAATGTGAGTAATTCTCTTAAACCAATTGACATTTAGAGTGTGAAAGGGAGGGGAAGAATTGCAGGCATCATAGAAAGGGGTTTCAAAAGCCATCTGAAGGCACTAATGAATATGTAACTTGGCAGGCTAACTCCAAAAATGATTCAGCAGCACTTGCAGTTTTTTTGCCTGAGGTTTTTTTTCTGCTGTGATACTTCAGTGTCACAATAGATGGAGTAATATCCTCATGTGGGTCAAGCCTCACTAGAGTCATTGTTCTTAACAAAGAGGAGGGGGAAAAAAATCAAGGGCTATTCAGGGACTGGCACATTCAAAATTGGGCTGCATCTAAGAACTGCTGGCTTGTCCTGTGGTGTCCTGATAGTACAAGCAGTCAAGGAGCAGTAGCTCCTTTCTCGTCTCAGGTACGTGCAGGCAACACATGACCAGGGATGCCCCTGTTGTGAATCCTTGGCTCTTTTTTAGCAGCTCTTTGAGACAGATCCGGTTGTTTTACCCATTAACCTACTCTTATGAACTCTATTGAACTATATATTGAGATACAGCCCATGTTCATTGTAAACTGGGTGCTTCTTAGTACTGATGCGTACTTGGGAAATACCAGAGATTTTGTGGCAATCCATTATACCCACTGGCTTCTTTTCAGATAAGCACTACAGCTGTTCAAGGTGATTCGTGCTTTTTAAGGGATGTTTTATCAGTACAGATTCCTATGAAGAAGCAAGCCTAGCAGCTATTATTGCTGTTCCATTGTGTTGTTTCCTAAACTCTACTCTTCAGTATCTTAACAGGTCTGCTGATTATAAAATCAGTAATTTGTTTTCATTTCCCGTTTCAGCACAAAACAACTGGTTCAGCTGGTAAAAGCCTGTTTCATTCTAAAATGGAACTGTGGGTTCCTTTTGCCTCTTGTTTTCTGTGCCACTAAATGTCTCTTCCTTCACAATAGCAAAGTTTGCCTGTAGCAAGTACTTAAGAATTACAGCCATCCATCCCTTGTATTTCTCCAGGGGGGTTCATAGCAGATGGTTACTGTCATTGCATTGGGAAGGACGGGATGATCAGTGCACATCCACTGCCTGCATTCCAGGAACCAAAATTCCTTGTTAATTACAATCATTCCTTAGTGGGTGACCAGTCACATACACTAAAATTCAGGTATTTTATGTCAGGGCATAAACTATGATAGCAAGTTTAATCTGATATCAGATGTGCCATAACCTAATGAAAATGGAGACTGAAACCTAAGATGTTCCAGTATAGACTGACTGAATCCAGTAGACCCTTAGCATAGCTCATGGTGACAAATAAACATAAATCTTTGTTTATGTTTTATCAGTTTTGTATTATTTTTATCACTGAACCGATGCTGTGAGGTTTGTTTGTTTTGGCAGAATGTTGTATTCCCAACTATAGCATGGACATGACTCTGCTAAGTGCCTGCTTAGTCTTACTCCAGGGAAAATGCATAAAATCTTTTGCAAGATGAAGTAGCTGAGATGCAGCCAGGCTCTTCAAATCCCAGGCATTGTTCACAGAGCTCCTGAATGCTAAAAAGCCACTGAGAGTGGTTAATATGCTCAGAGGGTCATAGGCAAAATGATGCTGAAGTATTTCTACACATTCTGTCTTTTGCAGCTCTTTGACATGGATGAGGATGGCACTATAACAGAAGATGAGTTTGCTTCTATCATTCAGTCAGCACTGGGGCTGCCTGAGCTTGATGTTTCTGTGCTCTTTAAAGAAATAGATGCAGATGAAACCGGGAAGCTCTCCTATGGTAAGTTACATCCTTTTGTTAGAAAGAATACTTTGATAGCCATATTGACAGGAAGTTTCCTTTTTATAATTCCCTGAAATCACCTGATGGTTCTCATACCTTGTTTCTAGGAAGAACTTTTGAAGCACAGACCTAGATACTTTGTGTGATACTCCTGATAATTTTTAGAGGGAACTAGCTGGAGATGGAGATCAGCTTCAGTAAAAGAAGCAGGCATTGAAATGTTCTTTTATTCTGTTGCTGCACTGTGGTATCTGTGTTTTTTAATGTTTTTCAGAGGAGTTCAAGAACTTTGCCCTCAAGCATCCAGAATATGCCACGTTGTTTACTACATACATAGATCTACAGAGACACCAGTTAGATATGTTGGAGCAGCATGACACTGAGCCACCCAAAGTCAAACACAGCCCAGTTAGGAGCACAGCCCCGGTCTCAGAAATAGCACCGCTTGCAAGAAATAAAGTCTGCCCTGAAGGCAATGAAGAGGATAGCTCAAGTACTTCTGACAAAAAGGATGACTGAGAAGAGTCTGTTTTCCCTACCTGTTCATAAGCACAACTGATGTAAAATAGAGATGGAAGTTACAATTTTAAAAAAAGGTTCTTTTTTTTTTTTCTTTCATATCAGGAGGAGTTATTCCTGTTTTGATTGTAAGGGGAAAACCACTGTTCAATCCTTAATGTCAGTATCACAGTACTGGGAATGTTGTTCAGTGTCTTCCAAGTTCATGCTTCCACAAAAGTAACAAGTGTGCTAAGAGGGGTATGAGGCTTCAGCACTGCTGTGACCTCTCAGAATGGAGACTGAGGAGTCCACTTGTCTAAAAACAAGTGGCATTTTTGGTGCTGCTCTATTCCTCTACATCCCCAACATGACTTAAGGGAAAAAACTATGCCACAGTGTGTTAATTTGCAATATCACTTAGCCATTCTCAAATTTCTGAGACACACAGATGAGTTACAGGAAGCTGAGAGCTGAAGATGTTTTTTGGCTGTCCTTAGATTTCCCTTCACAACTTATGAACCAGAAAACCTAAGCTTCTGAACAAGACATGCTGGTTCCCTGATGTTAACAGAAACCACTTCAGGCCTAAAGGCCTAAAGATGGAAGAAAGAAAGATGGAAATGGCTGCACTTCTAACAACGAAAAACTAATTGGAATTCCAAGATAGCAGCTTACAGTCTAGAGGAAAATGCAGACAGTAAGACCCAAGAATTAATGGACTATTTCAAAATAAATCCAATGTTGTTTACAATAACAACTGTTCAGGATCACATTGGGAGGAGCATTTCAAACTTCAGCGCATTTTTTATTCTTGCATTTATCAACAGAGGAATGTGACCTTGCTCTGCAAAGCTCAAAAGGGAAATATGCTGTCAAGCCATAGTTCTAGTACTTAGTCTACTCTAAAGTTGTCTCCTAGAAACCATGTTTGCATTACTGTGCCATTACTCAGTGTGTTTTTGGGGTTTGGTTCAAAACCAAGCTCTTTCTAGTCAATTAGTTGAATATGTTTTGCCTCAGTCCTCTCTAGTACACTGGAAATTGGGCCTTTACCTTTTTCCTTTCTTCATCTGAATGCACTTTATGCAGTATTTAAAATATATAGATACTTAGGCAAATACTTCTCAATAAAAACTTGGAAGGGATGAAATGAGAAGATATTTTCAAATTAAAACTGAGATGAGCAAAGCCTAGACTGTCTAGTACCAATAATAACCAACTTTCAGCAGGTTTTCCTATGTGAAATGGTAACCTCTGCCTCTAAGTTATTGCTTGCAGTCTGGCCACAAGCTCATTGCCATGTTTTATCTTTCTCTGTTTATAATTGTGCCTCTCCTGATGTTTCGTGTGCTTAAAATAAATCTATATTTTTGAAAAGACTTTACTTGAACAGCAGAGTCTTTTTAGTAGAGAGGGAAGGGTACTTTGTCTACCATGAGGGGCTGGGCAGGGTTTCCAGGAAATCATGCTTAAGATGTCTTACCTTGGTAAACTCAGTGCAACCTGAACTTGGCATTTTCAGTTCTTTGTATGATGGCACTTTGCTTTGTGATAGGGCTGGAAGAGCAGGACAGGACCAATGCTCTTCCAAAGAGTTACTTGTGGTGACTGCCTCAGCAAGAGGGGATATGATACAGAGGTCTGCAAATCCGTGGAGAGGGAACTCCATTTTTTGGTGGAAAATAAGGCATCACCACGTACATGTAAATGAGTGACCTCAGCGACAGTGGGAATGTAACAATCACAGCTTTGTGTGTTGTGAACATTAGGAGAGTATTTTCACCCAATTAGAGAAGGAGAAACAGGAGTTACTGTACGGTTGGCTGAAATACATGTTAATTCTTAGCAAGGATGCTTTTACCTAGCATGTTAACCAAAGTCTCAGCTTTTCAACCAGCAGTAATCTCTTCAAAGATGACTTCTATTCCAACCAGTCAGAAAAAGATGGGTGGGCGAAGATGCCAAAGAGAACCACTTCAGGGTCTCGGGATGCAAAGGCTGCCTTACACACAGTCCTGCTGAATCCAGCCACGTTCAGCACCAGGAGCTGTGCTGCCCAATAGCACAGCACGTTCAGTGATTTTATAAAAATCTGCAAGTCACACAAGCCCTTTGCAGTTAAAGCTAAAAATATTATATGTATATCAGTCTACCTCTCCCAGTAGTCAGAGGAAAGGCCACAAATGGGTTTGGTATGTAGCAGTGATTCAACCATGCTCTAAGAGAAATTAGCTAAACACTAGAGACACTAACTCAATATACACACATCTGCTGGATGTGCGGGAAGGGAATACATTCATTTCTAGGCATCATCGTGCCTCAGGGAGCTTTTAAAAGGACCAAACTAAAAGCAGTCTGCAATAAACAGGCATTACATTAAGTGGCAGAGCAGGAACCAAGCAGAAGGAGAAGGTTAAAAATACTAAAGAGAAAATGGCTCTCAATCAGGCACTGAGGGATGACACCTTTTCTGCCTGAGCCTTCTGAGGTGTGAGTTTGTAAGTCTGTGGGCTGCTTAAGGATCATTGTGAATCCTGCACAGCAGAAAGGTTTATTTGGTCCCATGTCACCCTAGGAAACGTCATTTATTTAATCAGCACTTCTCTGTCTTGCTTTTGACATAGATTTGATGATAAATCCGTCATGGATACAAAAAATAAGACACTTTAAAGTGTGCAGAAACTCCAGCAATCTTAACAAGGGTGAGAATCAGAGAAGGAGAAGTCTATTACAAGAGGAAAACACAACTTATTCACAAGAATACAGGCCCATTGGGATGCTGTTATTCATGAGGTTTGATAACTGTATACACTATGCATAAATCTCATTTACATTTTTAAAATCTAGGCTCCTGTTTCTGAACACACAAACGGCAGTGTCGGGTCACCTAGAAAAGTGAACCTTCTTTGTTCGCCCTGGAACAAGGAAGAGACAAATACTGTGAACTCTGATCACTTTAAGGAAGGTGAATCAACAGGGTCTCCTCTGGCCACACCAGAGGTTGATTTCTGAGACAAAGATCTTTCAATCCAAGAAAATAAAATTATTTGTACTTCCTTTGCTGCATCAGTGTCACTGCCTAAATAAGTGGAAACTTTTTTAAGAAATGGCACATCCAGGTTTCATGTCAGGTTATACTTCTATAAGATCTGGTCCTAAACTGCCAAAATCACCTCATTCCTGGCTGGTTGCTGTCCATCAGTAGAATTACGAGGAGCAGTAATGCTTTGATGGGAAGCATCTGAAAATGGTTCTCCTCACAGTCAATAGCACCAGTCAGAGGCACCAAACTATGCAGTGACTGCTGCTCCTGAGCTCTTGGGCTCATCTGCATCAGAACAAGTGAGGTGCCAAATCATATTCCCACAATGTTCTCTGAGTGTTACATGCTCTCACTCATCAGCTTGCTCCATGGCATGGGGGATGCAGGGAGGTGAAGTTCAGTGATTCCTAAATGGTTTGCAGGGGAAGTTTTGCATGACAGTTGTGTGGTCTGCCTGTTCAGCCCTGCTCAAGAACCCAGTGGGACTGAGATCCCCGGGAGTCCAGCCAAGGGTCGTGTTGTGTGCCAGCCCTAATGACCATTCATAGAAGAGCTGCACAGGGTAAGGGCTGCCTGGCCACATCTGCCATCTCCCTTGCAATTCCCATCCAAAACAAAGTATTCCCTGGGCATCAGAAGTCTGAGAAACATTTGTCGAGACCTTTCTTCTGTGGTAGTCAGCCCACCAGGGCCCTATTCCTGGGTAATTCCTCGGGCACCATGCCAGTGCAAATAAACACACCATTCTGCCTGAGCAGGCTTCTGGTGCTGTTTGCATGGGTGCCAAGAGCTTCTCGGAGCCCATGGATGTGAAAAATCGGGGCCTGAAGCTTAGAAACTAAATGTGAAAAATGTCCCTACACATACAAACACACCCACACTCTGGACAGTGCTGTGAACTGCTTGACCACAGCCTTCAACACGGAATGCAGCCTGAGATTTCATGCTGAGAAATACAGCTCTCACTTGGAGAATGCCGGAGGAGAAATTCTAAAGAAAGGCTTGGGAGGTTGGTAGCTACACTCTGTATGATTTGCTGGAAGAGTGGACTCTGGTCAGTGCCCTTTGGCTTACCTTTTTCCCTTCTGTTTTACATCTCTTGAAACAACCTACCTTTCTCTCCACTTCCTCCCTCCACATTTCCACCTAAAACATAGCTAGTACCATTAAAAGTTATATTCTACAATGATTAAAGTCAAATTGTAAGATTAAAACATAAAAATTACCAAACTGGGTGGGATTCAGGGGCACATGCAGTATTCAGGTAACTACTTTTAGCAGCCTGCAGTAAGAGCAAACTTGTCAAAGGTTGCAAGGGATTTTAATGACACTGAATTAATTAATTTTAAAGCTTTACTCAATGAAATAACATTTATTAGACTGGCTAGCAGTAGGGAGACGTTTGTCAGCAGTGCTTAAGTTGGCAGACTCTCTGTTACTATACATAGCCAGAGAGGCAGAAAGTAAACATCTTATAGGATTAGCAGCTATGTTCATAGCTGAGATGAAATTTGAACATTTCATTAGTGTAAGATTGATTCTGACATTTCATAAAGCCAAAATGCAAACAATAAAATGTGTCTGATATAAATACAGTATGCAGCCCTTACTCAGATAAAGTTCAAGAGGCGCAGCAGGTTTAGTGCCATGACAAAGGAAATACAGAAGGGTCATTTAAGGACCCAACTTCTGCTAAGCACTTCAGTGTATGCTTAATCCTGTAGGTATCAACCAGATACTTTGTACTTATTAAAAGCAGAAAACAATACCAATAATCAGAAAACAGGAAGAATTTCCCTGGCTAGTTATTGGAGGGGTGGTCAGTACTGCATCACCATCACCAAGGAACACAATATCACAACGGATTAAATTTTATTTATTGTGCCATCCTCTTAGTTTAAGATATTATGTAACAACCACAGCTTGACTGGTGAGACTTCAGAGACACATGACAATGTTATAATAGAAAATACTTCATTACTTTGGCTAGGCACTACTTTTTAAGCCCCTTTCTGCTGCAAAAGGTTGAAAGTAAATATATGCCACTCCTCTGTTCTCACATCATGATTATTCTAGGTTTTCATGGTATTACATGCTTTACCATGCTGATAATAATTCAATATTTCCTTTTTTCATCAGTTAACCTTTATCAGAAGTTTTATTTCAGAAAATAATCTGTTGGAAATCTTCTTTTGGATGTAAAATGAGGTTCAAGCAAGGCTCATCTCTGAAGCTACAGCTGCATGTGCATTGCTTTGTTGTATACTGGGCACAGGCATAGGTAAGAGCATTCATTTGAAGGAGTGAGAATTCACTAGATTAGACCTGCCATTAAAGGCCTCCACAAAGGAATACTGCACAACCTTGCCAATCTAATCCTCAATGCTCAATAATTTCTGCTGCTGGAAAAGTTTTTCCTCTGGTCTAACCTGAATACTTTTGCAGTCTTGTCTTCACCTTGCTCAAGGAGAATTAATTTCTATTTCTCTGCTGGGTAACTATTTATACCCGCACATACCTACATCCAGATCTTATCATCATGCCTGTTTCACTCTTGCATCTCTCAGCCTGCCTTTCTTAAGTCAAAAAGCAAAACCTCTTTCTTTTTTTCTTCACATGTTGCACTTTCTAGACTACTGATTATTTTCATTTAGGTTCTCCAGAGAGAGAAGCTCTCAGCTTCAGCTCCAGACCTACCATTCCTCAGCAGACTGGAAGACTTTCTGTAGTTTGCAGTCAATGCTTCTGCTCATACACACCCACTGTAAAGCTTGGCTTTTTCAAAACAACTCAGCATTGCCCACTGTAGAGCTATCTCCAATCTAAAGAGCTGCTCCCCCCTTTCACTCTTCCTACAGCTGCTCATTCCTGCCTACTGCAGTATCTTAGTTTTATCCTTACGGAATTTGAAAGACCAGCTTATCAATAGCATTTTGATCAGCTCAAATTATTGTTAAAAACAGCTTTCTTACTAAAAAATCCTTTCTTTCCCTTTTGTTAAGGACGTTATCTTCCTAAAACTTCACTAAGCATCTGACAGTGCACTAGAAGCAAAGCACTACAGATTAGAGAGACATGATGAAAGCGTAGAGGATATAATTGTTCAAAAGGAATAATTTCCTTTTCAAAGGTAAACATCAGCCTTGCAGGCAAAGATAAGGCCAAGTGCACAATTAGATATGCAAGTTAGTGTTTCTGCTCATATCTCCTGATATCAAAGATTGCAGGAAAATTCAAAGTGTTTTCTTAAAACGTAAAAAAGAAATGAACAGGAAAAAGTGTAGGAGACTAGAAGGAGTCATACCAGAACTGCCAGCAGCTTTTAGAAAAGCTGTTTTCCTCAATGCCGGAAGTCTTTGAAACAGGAGATAACCAGCCATGAACTACAGCAGCCATTCAAAGCAGAAATCATTTTAAATGTTTGCCTGTTGTCCACTGGCCTTTCGAATGAAAGCATGCCAACTCCATAATGTTATTTAGTCACAGCTTCAGCAGCCCATCTCTTGTGAGCAGAAAAGCATATTGTCAATATATACAGTGGAGAGAGAAACAGTCATATGGTTTGAGTTCAGGTTTGAACCACTATTATTACCTCAAAGCTGCACTAAACCTCAAACAACCTTTGAAATAAATACATGCAGGAGTCATTCTTTCTACCTTTGCTATTACCAAATTTAAGTCAAAAGTCTATGCTTTATATAGTGGAAAATTCTCTTTCAGTAGAAAAGATACTTAGTGGACCAAAAAGAACCAGTCCTTTGGGCAACAAGTACTAGGAGATACCTTTGACAAATCTCTCCATTATTATCCATTTTTATTAAAATGGAGTTCATGGCTTACGCAGAAGAAACAGCCATTGAAGTAAGCACTGTATAAAGCACATAAGAAGAGTTTCTTCCTTTCCTGGATATTTAACAGTTTAGATTTTAACAGATTTTAACAGTTTAAATAGACAAAGCAAAAGGAAAGCAACTACCCTGGAAAAGTTGCACAGGAGGGCACTGGTATAGCAGACACAGAAACACAAAAGAGTTCTGACTCCTGAATTACCCAGGGGTGCTCATGGTGTTCCAAACCCAAATTTGACATTTTTTTTGCTTTAACATTCCCACTAATTACTTTTTCCAGATGCCAGAAGGTGAACTCAGCGTCAGACCATGAAAAGTACAGATCAAACAGATTTGATAGTTACGGCAATATGATGCATTTAGACTCTTTGAGCATCTTTTCCCCTATCAAAATACTTGCACCTCTTACCTGCAGCTATCCCTGACTCGCTTGCTGCCACTGGGCATTTTTGTGATACCAAGTCTGATTCTTTCCACCACGACTCAGGGCATGCCAAGGTGCAAGAGACAGAGATCTCAGTTCTCTATACAGTTACAGTTACCTCAGCAAGCTCTGGCCCAGCAGACAGGTCAGGGTCTGACCTTCTGATGGAGTCAGTCAGTCTCCATTTACTCTTCTTCCAGCCTAATGTGAACAATTTCACAGTAGACAAAAAAACCCCTCCCCTCCACCTAATCTCTTATTATTTTCCTTAGTGGAGTCCATCTAGCTTACATCAAAGAACTGGTCTCGTTAAGCCATTGTTTTATAAATCTGCTAATATTTTCCTTATCCATAATACAGAAGACACTGCTGATAGAAATATGTCAACAGGAAGACAAACAGGCAGCATTTGACATGCTATTAGTACAAGTCTGGGTGGATAAATAAATCATAGATCACATATTCCTAAGGGGGAAAGCACTGTTTATTTCCACTGGATTTATTACGCACACATCTCGCATACAGCACGGTGACAAAACACACCCCACAGAAAAGGATGTCACAATGTACCCAAGGAAGGACTGTTGATGCAACCAGGACAATGTATTCTCTCCTCAGAGAGGCCTTCAGTCTCTTGGGAATGTATCACTCTGGTCATACAAAATGAAGCCAGCTGGAAGTGTCCTTTAGCTATATCACTCTATATGGCAGGGTAATTCATCAAGACTGAATCATTCCTAAACACTGGATGTTTCTCTGGAAGTAATTTGTTCTATAAGTGCAATAAATATCAAGGGTTTCACCCCTTTCTTTAAAATATTGAAAATTCACGCACTATTCTTAGATGAAAAATATATGCTAGTCCTAGTCTGATTCTGAATCAGGCCTACCCATCCGTGTATCCCACCACCTCCTAACTGAGAAAATATAAAATAACTTAGTGATATTGTTAGCCATCTACATAGATTTCAGCTTACCGTGCTCTCCATAATAAATGATACTGATACAGCAAAACTGAACCCAATTTATTTTGGTGACACTTCCTAATTAAGAACAGCAGTAAAGAAACCACCTTGGCAATTGTTTCATATGCAACCTTAACTATAAAAAAAAAAGCCAGGATGATAAGGTTAGCATCTCTTCTCTCTTAAAAAGGGCTCTTTGCAATGAGGTCACCCAAACTCTAAGAAATAAAAAACACAGATGTGGAGTCTTCAGTTAAAAGAACTTCATAGCTGGAGTCTTTACTGGTGTAATGGACCATCAAAAGAGAGTATTTACTTTGGGTTAGAAGTTTGTCATTACACAGATGCCTGTAACCCCCTGGTGCCATCCACTTTCAGACAGTGGGGAATGATTAAAAAAATCAAGAGCTCTTTTTTATTTTCTCAGAAGCAGATACTTTAGAGGAAGTGTCTCAGATAGGTAAAAATTTACCTTGATCTCTAGTTAAATGCTGTGTGGAAGTATTCAGAGACAGAAGGTCATTTTGTTTAAAGGGCAAAGGTGCTTTTGTGCCTAATGTACCATTTTCCAAAAGCTACCTACAGCTCAGAGGACCAAGTATAAATAAAATACATTTTCAGTCTGTTTCTTCAGAAAACACAGCCCAGCTAGGCACAGGGCACAAAGATGGTGTAATAGAAGAGAAGAAAATCCCTATTAAATCCATTTTAATTGTGAAAATAAGCTCTCAGGAGGACCTAAGCATAGAACTGGTAAGAAAGCACAAACCTCTCTTCCTCCATTGCTTTCTTAGGGCAAACAAAGACTGATGAGAAGCCAGGCATCCTTCACAGTCCTAGTGGAAGAACAACTTTCATCCTGGTAATTAGGCAACTGCAAGCAGAGGCACAGAAGAGCAGCACGACACAGACTTGTTGGCTTGCAGGAGTAAGCCAAGTAATTTCCAGTCAGCGCTGCAGTGGGGGGAAAGGAAGGGGTCTGCACCCAGGGCAGCGAACCCCGAGCACTTTCTGTGCTGAAAGCCCCCCTCATGCACGAGGAAGCTCATCTCATTGATATTTCACAGTCCCACACTGAGTGATTATTGCTGCTGAGGGTCGGTGCTGGCTCCCAAGGCAGCTCTGTGTGTGTTGGCTCTTTTCCAACAATGGCAACTTCTGCTCGATTCTTTCACTGTTCAGGGCTGGGTGAGGGAGAACTGCCACGGTGCCATATTTTGCTGTGACCTCCTCTTGCTTCCAGGCTTCTGCTGTAACTGTAGTCAATGTTCACCACCATGGTCATTCCAACTTTGGGTTCTCATTAATTGATAAATGGTTCAAAAGCCAGGGCTGCTGATCTCTGAATCCACTCATCGTGAGAGAACATGGAATGAATAACTTTAACTGAACACATTCAGCCCTGGGTTATACCACAGACTGTCTTCCACAGCCTCAGACTTATTTACCAGTCTTGCCACATAGCTGCAATCACATATTGTTTCCGCTACTCCTTGAATGAATAAAAATATTTTAAAAGATCCCACACCATCCCCCTCCACAAAAAAAGAGGAAATGCAAACTACTAACCTAAACCACAGCCTTCCAGTAAATATTAATGTTCTTCCAGGAATATTAATGCTAAAATCATGGTAACTTTAGTTGCATTATTACTTCACTCAATGTCTGACCACTAGCAATCGGAGTCTTTCTCAGAAGCAGATGAAATGAGATCTCCTCACTACAGGAAAATGTATCCCTCATTTGTTTGTTTTAGATATCATTAAACAACCCTGAAACTCAACTGCATCCCTCCAGGGAAAAGTTAAAGATGATTTTTTTATATATATTACAGGCAAATGCTCACCATTACAAAGAAATGTGTGAGATTTTCCCAAGAAACTCTAAATAAAATCATACAGAAATTATGTTACCAGGATCATAATTCAATAAAGGCTGCATTCCCAACACAGGATAACATAGCAAATTTTGACAAATTCAGCAAACTTCAAGGAAGAGTCAAAGAATGGCTGCTTCATTCCTGCAAAAGGAACCAATTAAAAACCCAGCACTAAAAGGAATTTTGAATGTATTGCTCTTGAATGAAACAATGTTTGAAGAAGGAAATGAATTTGTTTATGAGACACATTGTTGGCTTTGCTGAGTTTTACTACCACAGTTTTCCTCCAAGAGGAAATACATTATTAAACAAGAAAGAAGAAAGCATCTATCAATCCCAGTAAAGCAGCCTAATGTCAGCAATGACATGGCAAGGCTTCTACCAGAGTTTTATTTGGTATTTTTAATTATAAATCCTCCAGAGCTTCCAAGACCCAATTTACATCCAAATTCCTTCCAAAAGGTTGGGATTTTGGTGTAAGCTTGTTACATATTCTTATCTGATTGTTTTCTTTAAACTTGAATTCTTCAGGGTTTGAACTGGCCTTTATTTTGGGCATTTTACAGAACCTATAACTACAGGGACCAACTCCCACCAAAATACTCATAATAATTTGTTCATCACAGAAACCTGACCTTTTCATGTACGTTTTTGGAAGCTGCATTATCATGTAGATCTGCCAAGAAACAGAACCCAGAAGAGAGGTTCTACAAACCGTATACCAGAATCAGATAATTACATTGTATGATAATGAACTAGCACAGTTAAGGAAGCATCAGTACTGCCTTAGTGGTTCCTAAAAGTCAAAAACTGAATTAGTGTGCCATCAGAGCTGTGCCATTATACCACAGAAACAGCACGAAGCTTCCAGCACTTCTCTGTTCCTGGCCTCAGACTCGTTCCAGTAAGAAGACTGTGCCCTGCTGCTGCCTCTGTAGCTCTGACCCATTTTCTCCTTCTCCCTGTAGGGTCTGGAACAAAGTTTTGCTGAGATCAATGCAGAAGAGGGAAGAAAGAATGAGGATGAGAGAAAAATAGGGAAAAGTATAAGATAAATAATATGGGAGTCGTCCATGGTCAATGTTAATTATTAATTGATTGAGAAAGAGAATACTGAAGTGCTGTTGCTGCATTAAACTCTGCTTCTGCCTCCTTACTGACACACAGATCAAGAGCTGCTGAGGACAAAGCCCACAGGAAAGGGGGATGTTGAAGAAAACTGCACCAAAAAAGAGCAGACAAACTAGCCACTGACCTAGATGTTATAAAATACAGATAGTTTTGCTTTCAGTAGCCCTCTCCCAGATGAAGTTATTGACCATACCAACTTCATTTGGTTCTATCTTATTTTTTCTCTTCTAGTCTTCCTAAATCAGCATATACTGGCATAACTACATACACAATATTCCTTCAATGTAGAGTTTGCCTTCCAGCTTTGACCTACGGTGTCCTACAGCACAATCCTGATGAAGAAAAAAAACACATAGGAAGAAGCTTCCCACTCTCAAACAACTCATGCTCCCATCCTCAAACTCCCCCATGATTTCCTCCCTCCTTGTTAATTTATTGAAAGGGCTCCTGTGCTAACTGGAGATCAGAGTCCAGCAAATACACTCACCTATTCCATCTTCCAGCCTAAATAAACAAGCCAGCTCTGAGGTGCCAGCACACACAAGTCCTAACCAAGCAGTATTTACCCCTATCTTTTTTTATCTTTTTTTTCACACTCCAATAAAGAAAAACACAAAAAAGAAAAAAGAAGCTGTATTTTTCAACTTCCTCTGAAAGTTTGGAGCCTAACTCCACTCAGCTGCATCAGACCACCTTAGCTCGGAGCCCTCACTGGAAGGACTTGGCATTCCTGGCTGGAGCTGGACTGGGGCAAACCATGCTGCTGTGGGGCCCAGCAGGAGCAGAGCCCCTCGGAGAGAGGCACTGAGTTCCACACTCCCTCCCTCAGAAAACCCCAAACTGCTAACCAGATGCAGAAGCTGGGAATGCAAAGCAGGCCCTTGGACTTCTTCTGCAGTGTGTAGGAAGCTCAGGCTGATCCTTACCCAAACTAATATCTAACAACAGCCTGCCATTAATCTAAAAGCTTCTTTGAAGAATTAGGAGTGAGGATGTACAACTTCTTGTTCTGTGATAATTTCAGACCTTGACCACAAGGAATTATACACTTGGACACTGAGAGATTGCAGCATGAAAACCTCCAGAAAGCAAAAGATATTCTTCTATGCTGAGGATACATCTGAATGATCCATTTTTCCTTCAGAATATAATGTCTCACAAAGAATCCCTCATGCTGATAAATCTTCTGGTATCACTCCTATTTCAGTACGTAAACAAAAACGTAAGGTTTAGCTGGCCAAAGTAACATCATCTTTTTAATTACATAATTTTATGTTTAGACATTTCTATAGTTATGTTTGCTGAGATTCAAGAAAAATACTTTGATTAAGAGCAGCTGGAAAACTAAATCATCACAGCAAGGAAGGATGACTGCATGTTTACCTGCTGGTTACATCTCAGCTCATTTATTTGAAATGAAGTAAGAAACAACGGATTCTTCAAATCTATGTCTAGCTTCAAAATCAGAATTTTCATTCCCCTTTCTTTTACATCAAAGATTCTTGCCTGCTGAGGACAAGACACAACCAGACAAAATTTGGTGTTAGCTTCAGAGATCTGCATGGAATTAGTAGGTCACAAAAGTTTCAGTTCCTGGAAGTGGCAGAGACAGAAGATGTCTGGTGTGCAAGAGGGTGGGTGGCTGCCAGAGGAATGTCAGAGGCAGAGCCATGCTCTAATATCAGTTCTAGTCACTTGTGCCACAGCAAAATCTTAACTGAAACATTATCTTAACAACATCACCTAAACTCTGATTGCTTGACTTTGCGTCCAGGAGTGACCTGTAGCATTGCTATCCACAGGTCTCAAATACGTGCTTTAAATCAGCGTATTTGCTGCACCGCGAAGGAAGTTTGGATCTTCCTCATTTTCCAAGCAGGTGTCACTAACTTATGTGGAAGACTACTGCGCTCCAGTCTGTCTGGAGGTCTGCAATGTTTGATGGGAACAGGAGCGCAGGCGGAGCCCGGACCCGGCTGCCCTCGCAGGAGCCTCCCGCGGCCGCAGCGCGGAGCGGGGCCGGGCACTGCTGCCCGCGGCCGGAGCGCTCCCGTCCCCTCCCTTCCCTTCCCTAGGCTGCAGGGAAGCACATCCAGCAGATGGAGCTTTAGGGCAACCCAAAAGGGCCCTCTCCGCCTTTGCTGCCGCGGATTCACGGAAAGCTGCTCTCAGCCGCAACCCCACAGCCGGCCGGGCAAGGCTTCGTGCCACAGGCGCTCAGAGCCGAGCACCGGCACGGTTTCCTCTCTGAGCAGCCCAACAAAGCCAGTCTGGACAAACCCAACCCTCCCAGGACTCCTGGTGCTCCTGCTCTGCGGGACACAGGGAACACACCCGGCTCCAGCCGAGGCAAAGCTCCTTCCTGGGCTCCAGGAGCCGTGCGAGCTCATGCCCAATTGAATAGACACACCCAAAGCACAAGAGGCGTGCAAGGTTGAGTTCCCTTTGCTAGAGGTGCACCCAAAGCAATAATTCAAATATTTCTTTAATATATCTTTTCATTCTTTGCAAAACAAGGTTAATTCCTAATGAAACCATTTGTGCTTAGACAGGAAATGGAGAAATGGAATTAGGAGTTGAGTAACAACAGGGAAATTCTGTCTTCTACTACCCTGCAGTATTTCCAGCTACATTAAATACATGCACTATTTTATTTGAAGTTGCTCTCACCTTGTAAAGTTTTCCTCTGGCTTTTCAAAGAACACATTTAACTAGAAAAGTATATTGTTCTTCATTTTACAGCCTCCTCCTCCAGTACCTCTGCATTTGCTGATATTCAGGTGCTGGGTGTCCCCAGAAGGAATTTACTGTCTCCTGTGCTTACCTGCTTCTTTTAACACACATGCACACTGCACTCCAAAACCCTCAGCTGCTCTGTGTGTGTTATAACAGAGCCTTCCCTTTGAATCCTTGAGCTGAACAGCAGAGATAGGTACAGGCACATGTCAGTGAGCCCTGTGGGTCACCTATGGTTTTCAGTGATGAATGAGTGATGAAATTAGCACAGGGGTGGCTAATTATAATTTTCTGTTTCTGACATAGAAAATGCAACCCCTCCTTCACCCTCCCCCAACACTCCCCAGGGCTTGGCTGGTTTGGAAACTCATAGCCACTGTACTTAGAGAAAGCGAGTGTCCATAGTCCCTACCACATTTCGGACCTAAAAGTTAACTCGTGTTACCTAGAGTTGCTTTTTTCCAAGTCCACCTTCCTTCAATTCAGCTTCTTGCTTCTAACCTTTCAGCTTATCAGCATTGATTTATTTAATATAAAGTAGTGAGGTTACCTTAGATCAATTATACCTTTTTTCTGTGCAATTTCCAATGCTTAATACATCTGTTACTGCTCAGCCGCAGGGACAACTTGTCCAGCTGGATCCTAAATTATTTCAATCCTTAATTCAATTGGTTTTTGCCACAGCCCAGCCAATGAGCATAATTCTTTTATGGCTAAGAAGCCTCTTTAGAAATAATCCAATAGCCCATATTAAAATATAGGTCATTGTGAAAACTGCCAAGTGCCTGACTTGTCATAACTTTGAAGACAGGCTCTGAGTCTGCTTTGGCATTGCTGATTCTTTCAGTGCTTGGAGGCTTAATTTTAAAACAATCAGCTCAACAAAAACAATTTACTTAGAACTGTCCAAACTACTCAATGTTAGCTGGGAAGCTAATTTGCTACTTGGTGCTGCACTTGGATAAATGCTACAACTAAGGGCAACTGGAGGTTTCCAAGTACTAAATCAGTTCACAGCTTGATGTGCCTGTTGCTATAAAACTGCAAAGGTTTTGGACAGTAAAAGTAAGTAAAACCCACTCAAATCTATACCTGAGCTGAAGACACCTGTGAGATGAATGTGTAAACTTTCATAAGGCAAAATACGCAAGGAGTTCTTAAACTTTGAGGTGAAACTATTTTTCACTTTTCAACTAATGCCCATTATGAGACCTGAATCCTTTCAAAAGTTTATATTTTTAGAGATTCACTTTCTCCTTAAAAGAAATAAATTATTGGTCTTGTTCAGTATTTTTGAGGAGACTATTTTTAATTAGCTACTGGATTTTTCTCCTTCTGTCTCAAAGAGATGGAATCACAGTATCAAAAGCTTAAGGAAATGAGTTGCCTTAGGACCACTGACAGCCACAATGATCCTTTCTCTTGAGTAACAGCAATGGAAAGCTCAAGACAGAGCAATGGAAAGCTCATTGCTTCCAGGCAGATAAGATGAATTTAACTTTTTTCTGTGCTTATGGATGTCCAGCATCTAGCATAACAGAATTCTGATTTGGATATAGCCACAGTGTAAATCTTGGGTAACAGTGCTGTGAGCTTCTGCTTGCACACCTTCTCTTAGTGAAAAGCCAACTTTATTTAGCATAATTTGACTGCCATCAGTAGTGTAGTAAAAAATCATCTTAGGATCATATGAAATTCAGCGGATTTTTATATCACTAGATTTTTTGGGTCATCTCAGTTTAGCTTTGGACATTGAGCGAGGTATTTTGTTCAGGGTCTGCAGATGACAGAAATGATGAAGTATGTTACAAAAGCCTTGATTTAGGCAGATGCAAATAATGCTATGGCCACACGGAGTTCCCAAGTTAACACACATTTCACGAATTCTACCCGCAGGTGTAAAAGCACAGAAAACTCCTACATGCGAAACGAGCTTCCCAAAGGAAGACAGATTAATCTGGTACCTTTTTCTCATAACTGCCTTTTATAAAAGCAAGGAAAATGGGGTAGATATTAATCTATCACGACTTTACAAAAGTAGCTGTTACAATGACATTTGTAATTGTTAGTCTGAGCAGAAGACATGGAGATAAATAGAATTGTTAAGACAGGAAAGGAACTGACTAAAGAGGATATAATACTATGTTGTGCTAGAAGGATAATTACAGGCTTGCAGTGAGATTACCCATCTTGAAAGATCTGTTAGTGGGAATGATCTTATTAAATATTTGCATTAATAATATGCACCCAAAAGTTTGCATTTGCTAATGAAATTTGGAGATGATGAGGTTGGCAGGCAACATTTAATCAGTGAAGAATGAGACACACAGCGAAAAAAGGAAACTTCGCATAACAGAAATGGGATAGAAACAAACAGAATAAAATGGTAATCCTGGTCTTCAGGAATTAGAGAAGTGACAGAGCAGAATGACTTGAGTGTTTATAACCTGTCTGTGGACAAACATTCAGTACAGGTGTGGAAAAAGGCAAGTGGGATCCCCTTTTCATTTAAGTCTTGGCTGCTAGTCCTGGGAATTATTACTATTTCACTAAAGGTTAGCATGACTTAATCTAAAACCTAGGCCATTTTTGCTCAAGAAAGGTTTATTCCAACCAGAAAAGAGAAAGATTACACAGATATATAACCTGGTGAACCCAGAGGAAGGACTGCAGCAAGGCCAACTGTACTGGTTCTACCATTCAAAACAGAGACGAGGTCAGTGTGTGCCCTTGCTCCCTTTTGGACGTTTTGGACCCTTGCACCCTTTGGACCCTGCACCCCCTTCTCTTGCACAAGCCAAGGTAAGGGAGGAGGATGGAGTGCACCTCATGCACAGTCAGACTGAAACTGGGAGTGCTCCCAGTTCCAACCCCCTTACACGCAGCTTTGCAAATTGCTCTCATACAACGGTCTCTGAGACAGAACAAGCAGGATGCTAAAGCAGCAGCAGGAGCTAGTGATCCAAAACAGGCAACAAGAAAAAATATGCTGAAGCTGAAACTGAACTACTGTGTGAAATGCTCCAAAGGAGATTTAAATCTTTAAAAGACACTAAGTGCTAATTAACTGCAAAGAAGCCAAAGGGAGGTGAAGAGGGTGTGCCTATAGAGAAGGGGCAGTGGTGAAATCATGAGTGATAAAACTCCTAGAGTTCAACATCATCCTCTCCACACACACATTCTATACATTATAAAATGATAAAGCTGCCATGGGATAGCTTGCTTGGGTGACACTGATGGCCCTCATGAAGGTCATCTGATGCCAGAGGTAGCAGATCCCAGGTAAAACGAGCTTTGAAGGTATTTGTGACAATCTCAAGCAATTTGATAAGGAAGTTACAAAAGCTGCTAACATGAGAAACAGGGAGAGGCCTTGTCTTCCCCTAGAACTTGGCATTCTTGCATAAACAGAACATCAAAACACTGTGAAGTGTTTCTGTAATATTTATTTTCAGTCTGAAGACAGTTTGTAACATGACAGACACTGTCAAAATACAGGGTTGGACCAACCCAAACAGGCCCTTCTCAGTGAAAGAGATAATTTCTTTAGCTCTAGGGAAGAGATACTATGATAACAGCCTGCTAACAATAAAACATAGAAGTTTTAAATACTAAATAAACGTTATATTTGGAATGGCATTATGATTTTAGAGACACTGTGAAGCAAACCTGCCCAACCCACTCATAAAAGTCCAAGAAACTGGAGCTGGTATATCTATTGTCATTAAAAGATGTCCAGTATAGTCTATGGCATGGCATCCTTTACCTGCTAACCTAGAAGGATGGGCACCCCTGCCAATGCCATGTTCCTATCACTGTGAAATCCTTTTAACATTGATTTAGTCAGAAGGCTTTGTTCCCAGTTCCTGCAGCAACTGGCTATTCCCCAAGCTTCGTCTGTTACAGAATAACCAAACCTAACTTCATTCAACTTATGCACTTTGTTTGAAAAATGTTTAGCCTTTCAGTGGTGGTGAGCCTCCAGGCCAGAATGAGTTTTTGTGGATGTACCAGAACATGAAATTAAATACTTGGCATATATATCCATTGCCCCTTTTACTCCTTTCACTGAATCTTGAATTATAATAAGAAACTGATGTCCCAAGTCTTCAAGTCTGAAACAACTTTGTCATACAAATCTACTCATAAAAAAAATCCTAAACCCCAAGTCTTTAGTTCCCACTGCATTCACTGCTGCGATAGTTAGAACTCTTTTCATTTTCCCACTAAATTTATCGTGATTCCTTTGTTTTAAATGGTGCTGGTTTCTTTTCTCAGTGACATTTACCTCAATTTACTTACAAAGCAATCATATCCCCTCTCAGTTACTGTTTTGTTTGGCTCAACTGCCAAGCTCTTGCACCAAGTGCATCAGACACTTCATGAAGCAAGACTCTTGCAGAGGCACCGACTGTAAAGTGCAAGTTCCAGAATATCTGAACAGTGTTTGATCCCACCTTTCCCAGAAGATGTTCCTAGGTTCATAGGAGGGACAGTAGGCAGCTCCTGTAGTTCTGTAGTGCCAGTGGCCGAGGGCTGTGCTGCCAGCACTGGGAATTCAAACCCTGCTGCCAACAAGCACAGTGAGCCTTCACACCACCAGCAAACGGAGCTCGGAAAGCACGCACAGAATTGTTGTTCATTGGGGGTTTTTCTTCCTAGACACTAATGTGTGAGTGACAGCCTCAGTTTACTGTTACAGCACACAGTATATTCCCCTATACATTGCAAGGAATGACAGACAAGAATTTGAATAATTGATGACTAATCTAGCAAGACCTGACTATTTTCTGAAGTAAATCACAGCCTAGTTCCCAGCCGACAGTGGAGTATCACTAACACCCTGCCATCTTGCCTGGCCCCATTGAGGTTTCTAAATACAATATTCTCTTCTCTGACTTCAACTCTACCCACTGTCAGGCTCCATTAGGCATAACAAGATCCAGACAGATTCAAGATTAAGCAACTTTTTTATAAAATCCAATTGAGGACTTTCTTACCTTGAGGGTGCAGCAGATATTACATTAACCAGACTGTGCACACTTCCTATGCAAGAACTAAAGGCATATATATATATATATATGCAGAGTGACTTAATTCTCTTAGGAAATAAGCGAGGGCTTTCTAGATTCCTCCCACCATAGACATCATGATCAAGCTCAGCTAATTGAGACTTTGTGGGGAAAAGGGTGTTCCTTAGCAAGGCCTTATTTTTCCAGAAGCAATACGGGAGTGCCACTGTCTAGCGTAGGAAGTCTGTGCAGATCATTAAGGCAGTAATAGTCACGTGGCGAGAGGGGAACCAGATTTAAAAAGCTCCTTACTGGCTAGGCTACGTCTTCAGCTCCCAGAGAGACTGCAGTCCCTGAGTGGTGCAACCAAGAAGGAGCAATCCCCCTTCAGTCATCTTCCCCCTCCCCATAGGTACCAGGGAATGGGACAGAGACACCCCCAGTGCTATCTGGTGAGTTCGTCAACAAGATGCCTTCAGGGCTGTGCAGCTGAGAGCAGAGGCTGCCTTCATGTCTGAAACAGAGCATGTCCTTTATTTGCTGTGGGAGGATGGGGGTGCAGACTCACCGAAACGCAGGAGTGCCGGGCATGTTTGGGGGCAGTGCATGGCACACAGTTTGTGTTTGGTGTGTTTGGTGCATGTGGTGGAGTGGCTGAGGGGTGGCACGAGGAGGAGGCAGCAGCGCGGCTGCGCACGAGCCCGATGCCGTGGGCTGCACTGCACGGGGAAACAGCAGCTGCTCGTAGGGCACTGTGGTATGACTGCAGACTTAGAGCACGTATGGCATGGAGTGCCAAAAGGAAGAGAAAAAGGTCTTGTGTGGTGTATTTGAAAGCAATGAGGACAGGAAATCACAGAGTAACCAAAAGAGAACGTATGAGCTGCGTGGTCTAAGCACCCAGGTGCTCTGGAACAGCATAGCCACTACTCAAATACTTCACCCGAACGAGGGCTTTAGGATTCAAGTCATAGCTTGGACATTGGAGCTTGAACCAAGAGTCTTTTTGTGAAGGCATAAAATCTGTATATTGTCACTAGCTGTCTTGCTAGCATCTTTTTAGTCTGTGGCCTAAAGAGAGATGGGGAGGATGCCAATATGTGAACTTTAATTTTGAGGTTATATTCTTCTTCACATTCCAAGTTTGCAGAGAAATCTGGTATTCTTTATGAACTCTGACTGGCGCCTCTTTATATATTACAATATATGAAATACTGTTTTACCAGCCCTGGCAGAGTAAATAAGGACAGTTGGCTGTAACACCTTTGAGAATCCTCTGTGACTTGACCTGCTCTCACCGATGCCAGGCAGAAGAGAAGCTATTTAATATTGGGGAGGGAGAGCTGGTTTCTATCTTTTACAGTCAAATTGTATTCCCTCAGCTGACACAGAATGTAGAGTTACTATTCACAGCTGTAATAAGAAGAGTCCCTAAAAACCCCTTTCTGCAGTTGTATTTAGCCAACTTCTGGCACCAATCACTGTTCTGCCAGATAATTATTTGCCCGTTTTACATGTAAAAGACTCAGGTTTCATTTGGAATAGCAGCAAATAGTTAAAGACCCATAAATACCACAACCTGACAACTGAATTCTACCAGCCTCACTCTTGCCATCAAAGAAAAAGCTGGGCATTGCTCAGTCCTGGCATAGGAACATTATCAGTGTCCAGCTCGGCCGTGCAGCCTGCATCCCACCGGGTGCTGATGTCAAAAGCCAAATTCTGCTGTTTAACTAAAGCCGCAGTAGCGGACAGGGGAGATCAGCCGAGAAAGAAGGGAAGTGGGCAATCCAAGCAGGCTCTACCTGTTGCCTGCTAACGGCACTTTCAGCTGTCTGGACAAGGGATGCGTGTTTTTCCTGGCGGGAAGGAGCCGCTCCGTAGTCTGCGGCAGGACGGAGCCGACCTGTCTAACTCGGCGGGGAACCAGGAGCGGTGCGGGCTCCCGGCAGTGCGGGGCTCCGGGCGGTGCGGGCTCCGGGCTGTCCGGGCTCCCGGCTGTGCGGGCTCCGGGGCGTGCGGGCTCCCGGCTATGCGGGCTCCGGGCTGTGCGGGCTCCGGGCTGTGCGGACTCCCGGCGGTGCGGGGCTCCCGGCAGTGCGGGCTCCCGGCGGTGTGGGCTTCGGGCGGTGCGGGTCTCCCGGTGGTGCGGACCACGGGGCGCGGGTCGGAGCCGGCGGGGCCGGGCAGGTGCGGGCGCTCCCCGCGGAGGAAGGCGCGGGCAGCCCCGCTCCCCGGGGGCTCCCCCGGTCCCCCCTCTCCCGCCTCATTTGCATGGCTCTTATTACGGCCGTGCCTCGCTCCCGCCGCGCTGACACCGCCGGGCTGAGCGCGGAGTCGCCTCCAGCGGGAAGCGCACTTCCGTTATCTGCGCGCCCGCGCCCCCTCCTCAGCCCGCTCTCTCTGGATGTTTAAGGCGAGGATGAACAAACAGGTCCAGCCCGAGCGCAAAGTGTCGGTGGTGGCCCCCTTGCCGGACCGCGCGGGGCCGCCGCCGCCGCCGAAGAAGGACGTGGAGCTGATCCTGGTGAAGGAGCACAACGGGGTGCAGTACACCAGCAGCAGCCTCCTGCCCGCCGCCCCCGCGCCGCGCTACGGCACCCAGGACAGGGAGACCTGGGGCAAGAAGATCGACTTCCTCCTCTCCGTCATCGGCTTCGCCGTGGACCTGGCCAACGTCTGGCGATTTCCATACCTCTGCTACAAAAATGGAGGGGGTAAGAGCACCGCTTGCGAGGTCTTTTTCTTTTTTTGCCCCACACTCCCGAGCCGCACCGCCGCGACGGCGGCATCCCCCTCTTCTTGGCGGAGTTTCTGGGGGACGGCCGGGAGCCGGGGCTCGCTCACCCCGCGGTGCCCGGGCGCGGTGCCGGGTGGCGAAGGCAGGAGCGGCCCCAGCGCTCCCCGCTCCTCCTGTCGCCTCCCGGGCAGCGGGGACCCGCCGCGGCCCCCAGAGCTCCCCGGGCACCGCTCAGCCCCTTCCCGGCAACGATTGTTTGCACACTCCTCGAAGTTTAACTTAGTTTTTGAGTACGGGCGTATTTGCCTTCTGCTGCCACTCCAGGCTGCTTAACACTTCTTTTTCGTTCGCAAAAAATAGCACCAAGAGGGGAGGGGAAAAAAAAGCCCAAACCTAAAACACTCAAACAGAAAAACAGCATCTAGGAGAGCTAGCGGCAGACCACTGAAAGGTTTCGTGGGGGCAGTTTTAATGTAGGATCGGGATTTCTGCCCTCCGTTCTGCAGTGTGGGGGTTCTCCCCCCCTCCGGAGTAGGCAGGAGACTCGTTACAAACAAAACCTCACCTCCTGCACAGTTTGGCAATGACAGCAACAAGAAATTAGACACAGTAACTATATTTGGCTCGGATTGTCTGGCATGTCTTCAGTAAGACCTTAACTGCATCATCCTCTTTCATCCCCCTGAAGTACGCTGTGTTGTCAGTGATGACTCCAGACTGTGATGGAGTAACACCATCTGCAAGCCGGGCAGGTGCCTGGGGTGCTTTCAAATCACACACGGAAAGAACAGACCCTGCCTGGCAGATGGAGGACCGTGTGTGAACGGTGAACCACACAGATAGAACTGAGAGAGAGAAAGCACCTTCTGAAAGGTAGTTATATATGTATATAGTGATAGTGTGGTTGCCTGGTGATAAAGACTAATAGTTCACACTTGTAGCATAAAATAATTGCTTCCTGTGAAAATAGGAATGCAGGATGAATGGGAAAATCCCTATCAAATAACACGGAATTATACCTGTCCTTGGAACTTAATGGGCTACTGGTGCTAATGAACCACTCAGTCGAGCTTGGTACCTCCAAAACTTCTGAGAGGAGTCAGAAAACCTCTCTGCTCACCACCCAGACAGACTGAAGAAAGTAATTAGTACTGAAAAATAACCTCCATCCTTATTTCGTTACGTCCAAAAATAGTCCCAGCCTGCACGCCACGGCAGCACAATGCATCATGACCCCAGCAGGCTCCCGCCGTGTCAGGTGCAGGTGTGGCAGCAGCATCGCTCACAGCACTCAGGACACAGGCACCATCGCCACATCTCCACGTCACTTGGCAATTTTTAGGAACAGAGATATATTCCCCTATCTCACATTGCACAAGGTGACACCTAGAGTGCCTGAACTCTTTTCTGTTGTAATTTGGGTCACTTAATTTCCTAACCTGCTTCCTTCATAATTTGCTGCCAGCTCAGGCACAGAAGGTAACAGTCTGCAAGTCGTGCATTTTGTTAAGCCACGATGTGTTATGTTCAGCTAGAAAAACCTGGGTCTTTATTAGCATCTTCTGATTCAAATACTTCCAAATGACAGTGAAGAGAAAGCCAACAGCTACAAGAGGCACATTTCAGTGAAAAGTTTGCAGTAATTCTTCAATATCATCAAAGTAAAATCAGACCTTTACAAGCAAAGGTAGAGAGGCCCTTTGCTACCAAATCTGTAGAATGACTGAGACCTGTTTGCTGATACAGACATCAAACACTATGGTATCTTAAAAACTTTCTGTCCATTGCCTCTCATGTTGAACATACATATCAGTTTTAGTCAGTAGAAACTCTTGGAAGAGATTCAGGCTCTAAAAGTACTTCACTGAGTTTCAAGCCAACTCAGTCCCTTCTTTCTTTCAAACTGTGTTTAGGAGCTTGTTTGCTTTATGAGTAAATTTTCCTACAAGACCAAAAACCATTAGGCAATAGGCAGAGCTGTGGGATATCGTTGGATTTTGTTGATATCTTTCAAGTCATATCACAGATATTCTTAAATATCTTTCCCCCCCCCCCACACTGCTATTGCATGAGGGAACCTTTCTAGCACTAATTTAACCTTTGCCACCTCAAAGGGATAACACAATGGGTTTCATATAACTGCTGTGTATCCCCATGCTGAAGTTGGGACAAGGATATAGACATGGGAAAAAATTAGTTTCCCTACCTTAGTAGTTTTTCTGGACTGCTGAGCAAATTAAAGGGATGAAATCAGAAGTTGCTTTTATACTTGTATAGCATGTTCAGACCTACCCTATTAAAAAAATTTTACAGGATGGTCATAATAGGATTACAGTTTGCCTTTTGATATTTATAAGGAATTCCTAGGTAAAGAAAAAACCAACACAACAGATGAAACTTGAATCGAATGGTGTGTATAAAGTAAAGCAGTGGAAGGTAAAAGCTTTCCTTTCCTTCTCCTCCTCCTCATGCAGTTTCTCTTTATTCTGAAAGGCTCAGCAATTACTCAGCCTCGGTGATTTAAGCAGAGCTGACTTTGGACAGTCAAACGTGTGGGTTATGAACATGTTATCAACAGATTGATACAAAATACTCGGTGAAATGGAAGCACGTTGCAATGCCCTGAGTCCTGGGTCAGCATAGCTTGTGCTACCTAACGAAAAGAAATTCTGCCATCCTACCAAAAGCTACACCCACAAAGGTTCTACAAATGTTCTTAGCAGTTGAATCACAACATCAAGGACATGGAAGACGGCATCTCCCTTTACACTTGAAAAAAAGTTAGGTGGCTGACATATGGACTATGTCCTAAAGCTAACTATGATTAATTCAAGATGCCTGCAGACACACTAAGGGCCTTTCCATGTTTGTAAAAGTAGGTGGCTCTCAAGAAAGCATGGAAACTTACAAGAATTCAGAAAGAAAGTATAAGTACACACTGTATTCCTCCATTCAAAGTTGAATTTTACACGGACAGGGATGTATATACACCCACTTCTTTTTACTAGAGTTTCTTTCGTTGATAAACTCTAGGGAAATTTTCTAGAAAAAACAGACATAGAGGCTTTGGGTTAGATCTGGAAGTTCCACTTACACAAAACTCTGATAGTTTACTTCAGTGAGTTTTACTTACACAAGGCATACACCACCCAGTGGCAGCTATACAGACTTTTTTGTTAGATAACTTGGGAGACAGCACTGGTGGTGGTAACAAAAAGAAACATTTATATTTTAACAAGCTTCCAGTAATAAAAAGCTAGAGAGTAAGAAGCATCCAGCAGAACTAAAACACTGAATGAATAGCCAGAAACATCTGTGTTTTGGAAGTAGCCTGCTGAGAGACCCCAATGGGACTTCTGCACAAAGATAGATGGCAGAATGTAACCCTTCCGTAAACAACTGTAATTTTTGGAATCATTCTTCTGCTATTAAAAAAATCCCCAGTCTTTAGTAAGATCTAAAGGTCTAGAGCATTTATTTTTCTACATCAGTTACCTACTTTCATAGGACTTGCCTGCCTTACATGGGCAGAGACAGATCCAGCGGCTGTATTGTAATATGAAAGGGACCACAGAAAGCTTACAGGACAGTTTAGTATGAACAGACTGGAGGAGTTCTTGCCCTCACTGACTTATTGGAAGCAGGATATGTCCACTGCATGCTCTAAAGTATTTATCAGGTGACAGGGTAGGCTCTGTACAGATGGGAAAAATCTGCAAGCTCCCATTAAGCAGATAAGGCAACACTCCAAAAGGAGGAATTCTCAAACATCACCTCATCAGTCCAGCTGATCAAAATAGACCACAACTTACATGTATGTGACTGCTGCTCACAGCATAAAGGAAAAGCACTGTTTGCAGCAAATGGAATACTCTTTGTGCAGTGCATTTGTGAGAGCTGCAAGGGGCAAAGTTTGTCACCAGAGAAATCATCAACTATGGTCATTTCTACTCATTAATCTTACAAGGACTATATCCTCATTATAACTTATTTTTTTAAGGAAAAGACTCCCTAGCTGTATAACTCTCTCTGTAAGTCATCACTGTACTCCAAAGAATTCCTTATAACACAACCAACATTTTAATTGCTCCCCAGCTCTACAAGAGGCTCTGGTGAATTAAGGATGAAGACTACTATTAAAATTATACTCTCATCAACTTAAGGAAAGATTTACCCTGATATTTGGATTACATCTAAAATTTTACTGATGCCAAATGAAGTTGAGTAATGCCTACTATGATTAACTGATGTGCTCACAGTGGGGGAGGATGATGCTCAGTTATCAAGCTATTGTAGTTTTTGTACAAGACACTTTCAGTATTAATGTTCATTTTTGTTTCCTGTCCCTGCATAGTCATAGGCAGAATTAATATTTCCCACTGAAATTTGGGGAAAAAGAATTTATCAACATAAAGTATTTCTTTTGTGAGCCAAAGTATTTGCAAGGTCAGTCATGTTCAGACTACTCATTAGGAAGCATGTAATTGTTGGATTAGTCACTGGAGACTTACTGTATCATAAGAATCAGATTAAGTTTTTAATGAATTTAAGAATAGCGGCAGATAAATATTTTAACAGTGCTCTAGCTATCATAATACACACTTTTAATCTCTCCTGCAGCATTACTTTTAAGTGTTTTTAGACCACAGCATTTCCAGAAGAAATTGTTTGTTTCAACAAACAGTTTGCCAGCAATCAATACACTTCAGAAGTACCTTACAATTTATCCTAGTGCTCCCTGTCCTAGTCATAGCTCCATAAGCTGTAATGCAGGACTGAGCAATCCACAGCACAGGTACCAAAGACAGCACAAAACCACATCCAAACATCCCTGAACAGGCCCAGCACAGCGTCAGGAGCCAAGAGCTGTCACGCATGGAGAATGACACCGTGGAGCTGTCACCTCCCACAGAGCTGGGAGCCAGGCCACCGCACCACTTCACTGAGAGCAAACCGTGGTGCTGACAGCACCACCTTGTCTTTCTACTACACTCTGCCTCCTCAGTTTTGCAAAGTGTCTGCCACCAAATTTAATCACCGTTTTGGGGAAGATTATAACCTGGCCCTTTACAGTTCAAAGGTGGACGACCTTTGCCTTACAATACCAGAGTTTGTATTTCAAAATAGCATTGATGATGATAATGATAAATCAGCTTCGATGTAATCTCACTGCAAAGCCTACGCCAAGAGTTTGACTCATCAGTCAATCAAAGCTCAGATGCAAATCTAGTGATTTTGGTTTCCTAAAAAGGGGTTTTCAATTCTCATTACCACATCAAACCACTGACCTCAGACAGGTTAAACTGTTGCGCTGATCTCCTTGCTGTGGCCATCAGCTCTGGGTTCTCAGCCATAGTGTGACATTAGGGACAATGCTCAGTTGTGTGGCACAGCAGTACCTCCTTTCCCAGGGCTGGAGTCCGTGTCCAACCCATAGCTGCTCTCTTCCCTTTCCCACTTCATCTGTTCTCTTTCCTTTCCCTGATCAGCCACTAACCACCTGGTGCATGCAGGCCATGGATTCACCCAGGCTCTTCAGCACTGCAGCTCGCATGCCACTTGCCAGCTGCTTCTCTGAAGTTCCCTGTTCTGCTCTGCATGTCTTGTTGGCTCCACAAAGTAAATCTCCAGAACAGAAATGTCTGCAGGGTTATAAGCTACTGCATCATATACCTACTACATACGAAGCATAAAGAATAGCTGAGAGGGAAGAACTGAATCTCTCACCCAAATCTTCCATCAATTGTAAAGTTCTTGTTTCTGACTCTGAGGTATGATACCATGAAATAGTGTATAAATGGCACACTATATAAACTCTCAGCTAAATACCTGCCTGTGCAGAGAAGTTATTTGTCCCTGAACAATTCTAGCAACTCTTAGCTTGACAATTTTACAAAGGTCTGGAGATTCACCAGCACAGAAAGGTTCTAGACAAGATCCATAATATTTAGCTTGATGTTACACCTTAAGAGGACCATCCTGCGGCTGATACAGGGCAAGTATTCAGAACTGATCCAAAGGGTGCTCCAATCAATTTCCAAAACTGATTTTCCAGCTTTACTAACAATAAAAGAGCTGATGTGAACCAGCTGACAAAAGCAAAGATATATCTTTCTGAGTACAGTGGTTGCATATTTTGATTACCACTTGAAGTACTTTATTCTAAACTAAGAGGCAGAAAAGACATCAAGTAGTAAACCTAGTTCTGTTTTTGGAAATTTAAAATCTCTGCTTAAGGTCTTCCCATTCCCTGCCCAACCCCTCTGCATTTCTGTGCACCCTTCTCAATTCTGCCAAGGAATGGAAGTACTGAAATATCCCCAGTAAGTCATTCCTGCACAAGTAAACTCTGCAAGTCACATTAGGGAGCCTTCAAAGCTCATATGAACTCCTATTAAAACAAATACAGGACTTTCCTACAGTGTGACTTGGAGTCCTGGGTTTGGATACTCATTCAAGCTGAAATAGCAGGCACATAAGCTTCATGTGTCTGCTTTCTCACTCACATCGTCTTCAGCTCTGGGAGCAATGGAAAATAGAAAGGCCAAGTTAGGAGCGTAGCAGCCAACAGCCCTTCTTCACTGAAGAAACCAAAATACCTCTAAAGAGACGGAGACGTGGTCTACATGGTTTGAGGGCAGAATTTCCCTTTTGGGCAAAATACCACAAACCTGTCAGTTTAGTGAATATGTGAATACAGCACATGTGAATATGTGAATACAGCTCCAGCAGTCTGAAAATGTTATTTCCAGACAGATACTTCCTCCCCATGCTTAGACTGACATGAAACAGAATGTTAATGCTACTACTTACACAAGAGATCAGGAGGAACATAGAGCTTTAGTGAGAGTTTAGATATGCTGTGAGGGGAATGATGGATTATAATCAGTCCATAAATTACTGGCTTTTGTGCTATGTATTAAAATAGAAATTAATGGTTTAAAGAAATTTGAGCAGTTCTGAAAAGTAACATCAAATAGCCCATGTCTCCATGTTTGCTATGTCTGATGGTAAGCACATCGGCAAGTCCCAGATGTAAAGCCTTTGTCCCAGTTTAACCAATTGATTAAACATTTAAGAACTGTAGTATGGTTCTCTGATACCAGTCTGCACTGTAAACTCCACAGCATTTACCTACATTGCAGTTGCTACATGTAGTTATTAGATGATGTTGCACCTAACTGCTCTTGACATTATTACAAAATAGTAAATCATAATGAAATAAATTCTACACGTGGAAATATAGTTATACTAAATATTGTAGATATAGTTATACTAAAATATTGTAATTAAGAAGTCAAGAGACAAATTTAAATGACGTGTCTTTGTAAAACAGTTCTGAGTCTTTCACTACTACCTCCCTCTTAGTACTTTCCACTTTCTCTGTACACTTAGAATCACAGAATTATTTGGGTTGGAAGGGACTTTAAAGATAGTCCAACCCCACCGGAATCCTGCAACTGATTCTCAACTTTTTGACTTGAAATGTGACACCAGGAAAATCATTACTGTTGTTGTTACTATTATTATCATCATCATCATTATTAAAGTTGAAATAAATTGTATTCAGGACAAATCCACTGTTCCAATCCATTTTCAATGAAGAGTATGTAGGGAATCAAGGCATACCATACTGGTTATAAATCTTGAGTTTTCCTTCCTCAAGGCTTCTGGAGGCACAGGATTGATGTCAGCAGCCCATTACCCATGTCTTGACAACCTGTAATTGCCTCCTCCAACTACAAGTCCTTAATCATCTACTTTCCTTCTCCCTACATTCGTATTAAGTCTTGAACCTTTGATGGAAAGATTTAGTCCTAATTGTGAGATCTTATATACTGGTGCCAGGTCAGGATAGTTGCAAATGAAAGGCTTTATCAACATTCAAAACTTGAGTTCCTAGATGGATATCTGAGTCCTTCAGGAAATCAGCACCGAAAGTTCCTAGATCCCCAGTACTTCTGAATAATTCCTGTTCTCATGGAAATTCTGGATAACTGTAGTATAATTCAGCATCTTAACTTCTGTATTGATGCAACATACTTAATTTTAGCCACAGAGGTTTTGAAACCTTTAATCCATAAAGAAGAGGAAAGGAGGTGGGAGGACTGGAAGGAAAACAGTTAATTTCCTAGCCTTGTGACATATTCTTCAAGAAAACCATAGGAAAGAACCTCTAAACTACTTAGCAAAACAATCCATTGTTGTATTTTCACTCTTCCTTCTCCTTTCCCCTATTCTCTATTCAAACAAGTTTTGCAATCTTTCCTGAAGCATGACAAAGGTGACAGCACAGAAAAGCACTTTGGGAACCAGAGTCTACCATTCAGAAGCAGAAACTGTCAGCAGGGAGGTCTGGCTGCCTAAGCCACGTCCTTCTCCACACTCATATTCATCCAAAGCACACTACCAGCTTTCCAGTGAACAGAACTGTGTTATAACATATTACTAAGCAAAACTCAGCCAGGATTGGGCAGGCAGTTGTCTGTTGCCAGTCCATAAATATTATTTTATGATGAGCGTTCTGACTGCTGGTATGTAGTAAGACAAGCTGCCCTTATTATACAATAAGTCTTTTTATAGAAGATGGTAATTTTTCCAGTGCTCCTACTCCTTAAGGCTTTATGAACACAACCACTCACTTCCAAAAGCAAAAGTGATTGCAGAAGCTGTGTTCTTGATGTAAGTATTCACTGATTGCTATAGTTTGGCTATTATAATTGCCTAAGAATGTATGCTAAGAGTCCAAGATAGGATCCAACCCTGCCAGACTGGTGGTGTTAGACTACACGAAGATCAAGCCTTCCTTGGAATGTTTTGTTACAAACTGCTTCCCTAGAACAAACCCAGCATCAGAAGAGCAGTACTGGTTTGATCCCACCCCACTGAAGTACACAGGAATTGTGATTTCCACAGCAGAAGAATATTACTCCTTTGCAGTCTTTATTTCAGAGCTGGAGAAAGTTATTGCATGATTTCCAAGCACTGGGTGTCCTGTCTTGCTACAGCACTCTTGCTAGTTTGAGAAACAGCTTTTGTGGCGTTGATGTAGAGGGAGGATTGTGGCTGGACAATTGCACAGCATTCATCTTTACTGAAGACTGCAGGGCTGTGGGAATGAGCTGATTTTCTGGCCCACCAGCAGCATGGAAGAATGCACCCTCCTCTGCAATTGCCTCACTGACCATCCAAATCAGTGTTTCCTTGGGCCTGGTGTATTTACTGAAAAAAGCAGCTGAGTGTTGAGCATCTTGGGTTTTGCTAGCTACTTTTTTATTTATTCTGCATCTTCTGAACTATGTGGCTATGTGCAAACAGCACTCTTCTCCTCACTGACATTTTCATTTCTATTTTTCTTTTCTGCAATGAAAGACCTCTTGCAATGTCTGTCCTGAAGCATGCCAAAGGTGACAGCACGTTACTTGCCCTTAAGATCCATATCTCGAGGGGAAGTATGATACTGATTCCAGTCAAATTCCAGTTAAATAAAAAAAAAGGGGAAGAGGCTGGACTTCTGGCACAGCACTCTGTAGAGCAGAAGAACGGGAAGCGTTTTTCAGACCACAAGGTGGAGCAGTAGATCCTCACAGGTCCCGGGAGATCCCAACCTGATAATTAATGCCACAACATTTATAGGAAAAAAGAATTTCAGGGTGGCTCATTACTTTTAAATAAAGAACTGCCCAGTAATAACAAAGCAAACCGTTCTTGGATTTCCCAATTTATTTTATTTATTAGGATATTATAGGAGTAGCAGCTTTTAGCAGTGTCTAACTCACGTGTAGGACCTCACTTGTCAGCATGGCCACAATGACAGCAAGGACACAAGCCATTGACAAGAGGTTACCCCTTAACACAGCTATTTTAAAGAGAGTGCAACATTAAAATGGAGATACAGCCTCTTCCCCCCAAGGATTGATACAGGAGGAAATAATTTCTCAAATCGTAAATTTAGAAGGTGCTCCAAATGCCCTCAAAAGATTTGCCTTTGGAAAAAAACCAAGCTCCACACAGACTTTGATGGGTACATTCTACAAATGAAAGATTTCTTTTTTCTTCTTCAATGTTAATGTAACTCACGTTTCAGGAGGTCTCAGCACCTTTCCTTCTTAGCAGAGGAATCATTATTTTACCACACAGTAATTTCACAATTAAGTATATTGGACTTACTATGAGATTAGAAAGTTCAAGGCCAAATGTTACCAAAAGATCAAGTTCACAGCTTAGAAGTCACTCTCAAAAGTGTGTTTGCTCCATGACTCTCCATCAGCATGCAGGGCTGCATTTGCCTGTTGATGCTTAAAGAAAGCTCACAAGCTCATGCCCTCAAACTGAGGGGAGATTAGAGCTGTACACAGGCATCTTAGTTCTACAATTTATCACAAAATGAAGGAATAGTTTGTGCTGTGCAGTGCTTTGTCTCCTTTCAGAAGAGAAATTCAGACGTGTAAATGAGGTTATGAGACAGGTGCTGGTGAGATCAGAGACAGTCCAGGACTTTGTTTTGGGGAAGAGTTTGATCATTTGCTTCTTTCCTGCAGTTTGGTTCTCATGTATGTATGGCTCTACAGCCTTAGTTAAAATCAATAGATTCGTAAACCACATGGGAGAAATCCTGACCCAGCTGAAGTCAATGGGTGATTTTTTTCCATTGACGTCACCAGAGCCAGGATTTAAACCCAAATAACAGACGTCTCTCTCTTAAGGACTCCTAAGTAGACAGAATTTCCAGACTAAGAATTATGTGAGAAGAAAAACAGAGTAAAGTAATAAAAAACTGTTCAGACTAAGCTGATATAGAAGACTTTCACTGAGTAGTAACTGATCTTCACTCAGTACAATAGCTCAGTACTTTACCTAATAAGAAACTGTCAGGATTACATAGATGATGGTCATTATTACACAAAAATAGATTTACTCTGTGAGAGTTAGACTATGACCTCAGCATTCTCCTATGCTGGGCTCAAGCAATAAAAAAAAAAGTACTATTTTAAGAAGTGCCTTTTACTCTCACAGTTTCATAGGGACAAATGATTAGGCAAGAATCTCTTTCTAGGCTGAAGAGAAAAGCTGGGAAGGTACAAAGTATATTCAAAACTAAAAGCAAGCTGGCAAATAAAAGGATTGTAGTAGCAGATCATACATTTTAAAGTATTCAGGGGCCTACTCCATGGTTTTTGAACTTTTGAGATTGGTGGTTATAGGAATATAGCTGGCATAAGTTACTCTCTTGACTCTACCCTGAAAGAAAGAGGCAGAAAACAGTTACCAGGCTCTTCCTAAACAGCCAGTTAACCCTCCATTGATTCATACAGAAGCTGATGACAAAATCACTGTCTCTAACCCTAAGTTAAGAGATTTTGAGATCTTCAAGATCACCTATCTATTTATTTCTAAATACTGTTTTACAGTCATTATGTATTATGTGTTTAAAGCTGTTCAGAAATACAAAAAAAAAAACAAACCCACTGACAAGTTGAAAACGCCAGACTCAGCCACAATGATTTATCAATGGTCTGAGTAATCAGTGAACAAAACTGCCCCACAATCTGCCCAAGCAAAAGTTTGCAGTGTGATGAAACAAGAAGGATTTTGCCTCAAACTGTTAATAGGCCTCTGCTTCATCTTGGCAGGGAGTTATGATGGGCCCTGGGGTAATTTTCACGTTCTTCCATGCTTCCATGTCAAGCTAAGAGGCCCTGTGCAGAATGGCAGTGACAAAGCATGTACTGGACAGCTTGGACTGAGGGGGAAATTACATTGCTTGAAGCCTATTAGGAGAACAGTCTGCTAAGAACAAACATAAGGCTCAAGTTGCAAACTTCAATAAAAACTTTTGTTTTATTAATTCCCACAGAAGCAGCTGAGTAGCTGGAGGACAGAAAATGAAAGAAGGGTGTTGCTAACCAGTACAGGTAGATTTGTGCAGCACTTTTGTGATTTCATACTGGTGTAAATGAGACCCAGTTTTTACCCTTTCAAGAAAAATTATGTCAAGAGAAGTTCTCACAGTCTCCTGCTGCAGGAAGGATGATACTGAGAAGTTTCACTTGGTGCTCCCAATGTCCAGATTCTCAGAGACCCCACCTAATGGCTGGCACACAGAATATTACCAGCACTACCCTGTGCCAGATACAGATTATTTCCAAAAGGAAAGGTTTTCTGTGAAGAACGCTGTGACAGTTTTTGTGAAATTCCCGTGTTTGGTGCTAACAGAAAGGTACAAAGTAAAGAAACCACACCCACTTGGAAACTACCCTTGTCCAGACCTTCCAAAATATTAGCACAATCCAATAGTTGCTGTAATCTTTGATAAGAGTACAGGATTTTCAGTTTTTCTAGGCAATGATGCAAATAGTAGCCTGTAATGGTAAACTTGTCAAAATCATTTTTAATAGCACCACACACAGCCATTAAAGTTGACAAATAAATTAAAATGATGCAACATTTGTCTTCTAGAATGAAATATGATTTATGGCTAGATAGCATACTATTCATTTCAAAATATGCCTGATATCTGTACTTTGTAATTTAGAAAATGTCTAAGAATCAGAAAACTGCACATAAAGAGTACTTCCCAGTAGTATTGAGAGAAAATACAGGTGGGTTTTAAGAAAACATGGAGAATGGCTTTATAGGGTATGTAACTTTTTGTCTTCTACTTTAGAATCCTGTTTAAGCCTGCATTATATGCAGTTTACAGTACAGTTACTCTGCTTCCTTTAGAAAGAACATTCATCCTGAAAGCTTCATTTCTAATGACTGAGAGTAACGGTTAGATTTACTAGAATTCTTACAGATAGGAACATCGACTCTCTCACACTTCTGTAATAGAAATAACCCTTTATTGAGAGGGAGAATTTAGGGGATTCTGTTAGGCAAGAGTTTGTAAAGATTAAGACAGCACAGAAAGTATTACACTATTAAAAATAAATCTCTAATAAAGACTGGAGGGAAAAGGAATGTTTTGCTTTAGTCATTGAGTCCAAAAATTAAAGCTACATCTTGGAATTGGATTAATCACTAAACGGTAAAGGCAAGTTTTAAGAGTACCACAGATTGCTGGACTTGATTCTTCCCTATCAGAATTTCAAGGCATTTACCTCCTATTGGTTTGTACATTAATCCTCTTGAAAGCTGCTTGGCACTTGTCTGGGGCTGATTTAAGATGTGTTGGGCACTTTGTTTTACCCTGGCACAGTTATGAATCTCATGCTGCCTAAAATGGGTACTGCATCCTCCCCAGAGGGTGCTTAACTTGGAGGCTGGAGGCTGGTTTTTATTTTGACAACGTGCAAAAGAAAAGCAGTCTTTAAGAGAAACACCCTCTATCCGAGATTGCTGAGAACCAGGAATTGCCCTGTTACATGCACTGCACAAAGCACATTTCACACACCTTGCCTTGCTCTGCAGCTGCTGCTGTGGCTCTGCTGAGCTCTGCCAGGGCAGTCCTGCCACCCCCAACACAGGGGCATGGCTGGGAGGGGAATCTCCTCGTGGGCAGTGGTGCAATGTGCAAGGACAATGAGCAGCTCCCACAGGGGCAATCCTGACAGTGTTAGAGAGAGTAGAAAGCAAGGACTAGTACTGCCTAAATGAGAGGCTGAGCTCCAGAGGACTCATTCCAGACTTCAGGTGGAAAAACATTGCAGGGATATAAACTTGGCATTCCTAACGTATCAAATGCACAGCTCAGCAAGTGGGTACCATAAGTTAATGTAGGTACCAAAAGTGTCTGCATAGCTCTTCAACCTGCCAATGCATGAACATGCTACACCAAGAAATACCCGTGGGTTGGTAATTTCTGACAGAAAAGCAGGTATCACTATTGCACTGTGATTAATTAGTTTAGTTCACTCAGTCTCTACAGATTATAAAAAGAAGGCTGAAAAACTTGATTCAAACACAAAACACAAACAAAACAAACAAAAAAATCCAAAACAAAACAACACACACACACACAAAAAAACCCCCCAAAACCACAAACCAAACAAAACAAAACCAACAACCCAAAACAAAAACAACAACAAAACAAAAAACCAAAAACAAACCAAAAAAAAAAAAAGAAAAAACAAAACAAAAAACAAACAAACAAACAAAAAAATAACACGAACAAAAACCAAAACACCAAACAACCAAATAGCAAAGGATCTGTCTGGTATCTTCCAATCAGGTTTGTGGGGTTTTTTTGTCTATGTTAGATAGCAAGTTAGATCAAAGTATCTAACAAGCCGTTCTGGCATGAAAGCCAGATTAATCCATGAATTTTGAAAACATTTGTTTTAGTTTATAGCTGACTGAGGAAAAAAACCCCAACACAAATGAACATCCAAGTTGTCTGAGAAGATGAGAAAACTATGACTAACAACCAAAGTAGAACTGTAGTTACCAAAATCTCCCTGGCACCAGCTCTCCCTACATTTAAGAGACAGCTAAGCTGATGAAGTAGTATTTCCTTTCATGTACATAGTGATATTCTGTATAATACAGAAAATATCTTTTCAATACTTAACAGTTCAAGGAAAACTTATCACATGAGGTTATGCTGTTATGGATCTAGTGCTGGAATCTAGGAAAACCTGCTTATCTTGATCCACAAGAAAATACCTTCTGATATCTTCATTCAAAAATATTTTTAGCCATGGATGTTCTGCCACCAATAAATCAGGGTACATTTTGACAGGCACCTTGCCCTTGTACATGTGAAGTACAGCCTACACCTTACATGGGTGCTTTTGTTGATATGCAATTGCAGGTGAATATATCCTTGGGTCACCCCTAATAATTGCAAGGTTGGGGGAAAAAACACAAATAGAACATTCCTATTAATAAAATGCTAGAAGAGTATTTTTCCCTCTTAATTGAATATCTCTTAAGCTCCCAGTCATGTCTGGTGTGAAGCAGCAGTGTTCTCCAGGGCGGCATCTTCATGCTGACCCAGCAGTCCAGTGCTATACATCTCCCCTCACTAGGATTTCTGGAAGAGTTTGTGAACTGGAAAGTTTGCTGGTTTGTTCCCAACAGTGTTATCTGTCCAGGAAAGGACACTACCATTCCTACAACCCCTGTCATACTGAACATTAGCAATAGGGATGTCATAAACAACAGAACAATCCACAAGCTGGCTCCACAGTCCAGCTCACTTACTCTCTCATTTCTTGTTTAAACCAGCCAGGTAGTAAAAGCAGAAAAAGGCACAAAATCAAGATGGTGGATTTGGGCAGGAATATTAGTAGCTAGGCTTTCATATTGTTACAAACTCCAAGTATTTACTTACCAAACTACAGACAAAACTCACCTCATTGCATTATCTAGAAACAAAAGAACCAACTCCAATAGTACCTCTGCTATAGGGGCACAACGTTAAAAGCTATCACTGCAACCTGTAAAGCAGACTTTTGGACTTTCAATGGTCACACTCATGGCAAATGACGGGAATTGTTCTTTTCCTAAGCCAGCCACAGTGAGTGTTGTGGAGGTCAGCAGCAGGGAGCCCCTGCAAAACTCCAGAGCTCACACTATCACACTGTCCCTCTTGGATCAACCTGATTTATATTCTCTCAAATCCACCATGTCTCTTCATTTATTCTTTAATTTCCTATCAAACAACACAGGCCAGAGTTCTGTTCTTGTATGTGCCTGCAATTATCTTTAAACTACACATTGTTGTAAATGTGATCATTTCATTAATTTATGTAAATAGGACCTTGGCCAATGACTTGGCTGTTATTTATGAATGAATCATGCTGCTCTGAGTGGCTGGATATATTTAACTCTCATTAATTTGTTCAAAATAGCTACTAATGGGTTTCTTTAGCTCATGACTCTTAGAACAAAAGGCAAAAGGATGATTGGATTTGCATGGGGAGGGCTTAGATAACCCTTTCTGTTACTATCCAGTGACCAGCTTATAAATGCACTGCACTTCAAGTTACTTCAAGTGATTTTAAGGCAGTAGCAGGTTAACAGCTCAAGACAAAAAATGCAGGCTTCAGTTGGTCTCAGCCAACAGCACTGAACCCTTTCTGGAAACTATTTGTTTTCACTTTCTTTTGAGTGAAAGGAATGCTGTTAAAATTGCAATTCTGAAAAAACTGAAGGCTCTGAGCCCAAATTGAGAGTAGTAATATAAATAGGTTTAAATCTAGCAAGGGTTTGTTAGAGGGAGTAGCTAAATATAAGGGCTTCAAGAGAAACATGCCACTCACCATGGTATAGATCCACTGGTTTTATGATTCAGAAATACTTTCCATGAAAGAAGATTTCATACTTGGAAGATTTTATTGTATACTGGGAGAATTTTGTATGTGTGAAGTGCTGCTGAAGATTTTATAGTATGTTTTGCAGAAAAATGTTATTTTTGACAACTAAAATCTCTTGCTACCTGGGCTCAACATCATCATACAGCTGCTATTAACATCATCATCTTGTCTTTGACCTGAGGTTACATCATGCTCCTTTGCAGCCCTGACTTCTCTTTCCTGTACCACACAGACCCTTATTGCTCTCAGTCTCAGGTCAGTAAGGTCTTGGTGTTTCACCCCTTCTTCCCAGGCATCAGCAGCAGGCTCCAGCTCCCTGCCTTCAGAGGTGCCCTTGGTGGCTGTGCAAGCTTGGTGGGCTGTCTGCTGAAGAGCCAGATAACATCCATGTACCTGCCTTTCCAGTTATGGAGTTTTCTACCCAAGGTGATGTTGTACAATCTAGATTTCAAGATCTCCGCATCAGTGACTTCATTTTTCATTCACAAGAGTCTGCACAAATTAGTGTTTCCACCCATTTTCCTTGTTGGCCAAGCAAATGGGCTACATTCTATCAACTTTTGTTGTTATTGTTTGGAGTACTATTTATTCTGTATGAAAAAAAAAGCAGTGTTCATCAATGTTGATAGAGATATTAGCTTGTATTTCAGTTCACCAATTGGGAGATCTCTCCTTTAAACTTTTCCTGCAAAAATACTGGAAGCAGTCCTCTTGGAAAATATACTGCAATATTTGCTCAAAGTTTGTTGTTTTAGCAGACACCCTTGCCAGTATAACATTTTGACTAGAAATAACCATGGTAACAAATGCAGAAGGCTAACAGGCACAAAGAGTTCAAAATTGTTTCAACTACCCCTGTCCTGGCCTGTTTCTTGTATGTGCATCAAAAATCCTTTTAGGATAACCACAGCTGTTTAAGTTATCTTTTTTCAGCCATTAGTAAATAAATGCTTTCTGGGATTTAAAAGTGAGATGAGACCTCCTGGTAGGATTGTGAGGAATATTCAGAGATTTTGTTTCCCACCCCTTAGGACTCTGGGAATGCTGATGAAGAGAGGAAACACTCCGTGTGGATTCTGGTATACCAAAATTAAGAAGTTCTTTTGGCACTGAACACAGGAATGCAAAGTCTGTCTTGTATTTTTTCCTTCATGAATTAAATGTAATAGTTTAAAAAAAAAATCCTGTGTAAGTTTCTGCTTGACGTTTCACACAGATGGTTCTTGTAGAAGCTCAGGGTTTGACCTAACCTACTTTTGCATAAGATATAAGGCTTTCTTAACCCCTTATTTGTACTGGTACCTTAAAAGGACATGTATGGATCTTGTGAAATCTGTTAGAAGAGAGATGCAGCAGTTCACAACAGTCTAAGGCCAACCTGTGGCTTTCGAGCTGCATGTGACTCAGTACAGAGTCAAGTATGGCTCTTGTGCCAGAGCTGTATTACAGATGTTAATTACTTCAGATTTTTAACTGTGGAGGGAAATTACGAACCGTTAGGGATTGCTGAAACTAGTGTTGCCTTGTGGGATGCAGCTGTGTGCTCACACCGTGGGGGAGTGGAATCCCCTCGAGCGCTATCAGCGTGTTGCTGCCAAAGCAGTGATTGCACAGATTGCGTTCCCTCAGCTCGCTGAGGTAGGTAGACCTTGGCAAGCTTGTCTGAAGTGTTAGCCAAGCTCTAGGAGTTCAGCTGTCTGGCTTATCCGAATCCGACGTTGGATTCTTGCAATTAAAGCACTGCAGTTTCCGTGGCCAGTGGCACGGGCAGGAGTGACACAGCTGACATCGTGCCACCCTTCCTGACACGCTCTGACTTCCCAGACAGGGCAGGCACAAACAAGTGCTCCTGCAGAGAATCTGCTCTGATGGTCCAGTGCACACCAGTGGATCTAAAGCAAGAGGCCCACCAGGACTGCTTTGACTCTTCCCTGGCCCACAGGATGCTCACACATACAGGACTGTAAGAAGTCTTTTAAACAACACCTCTTGTTCAATAGGACGCTGTTCCAAAACAGAGCCCCTGTACAAGCCCAGAGTAACACTGGTCAGCTCTCACACACAGGCTGTTTACAAGCATTTGCAGACCATTCTATTCTATATCTATTTCATATGGAAATTTGAATGATACTTCGACCATCATCTATTTTTCTTTGAAGGGGCCTTGATCCCAGAAAAGGTTGAGTGAACACCATGAAAATTGATTTTGTATATTGGTGAGGAAAAAAAAGAGCAAATATAAAGATGCTTACAAAAATACCTTTTTGTTATTTTTTTTACCTAACCAGAAGCTGCTAAACAAGAAGTTTCCAGAAGACTCCAAAACATTAAGTCAAACTTATATGACTAAACACCCTTACTTTGGTATTTATCTCAATTTCAAAATACTTCAATCACTTAAACCTGAAAAGTAACCCAGCTATGAAACCCTGCCATACTGTGTAACTGCTCTTTGATGGAAATTACACCACACCTTATTAATCCCTTGCGGGGGCAGGGCGGGGGAAGAAAAAAAAGAAAGAAACCTCCTTTAACTAAAGCCTGGAATGACTCGCAGCCAAATAGATGACACTTGAGCAAGTATGCCTAAGTACAGTACACTTCACAGTTCATCTTGGTATTAGTCATACTTAAAAACTGCGTATTTTAAACTAGCATTTAATACGTATGTCCACTACACTTCTCCAGGATTAATCTTCTCAAATACAAATTTCCCTGAATAGGCATCATGTATTCCACGGTCTCATGACATTAATCAAACATCACTCTGTGCAAACTCCATACCTCCCAAATACAAGCCAGGTTTGTGAGTCAGCTCCACACGCTGTAATACTATCAAAGCAAGAGAAGTATGGCACTTAAAAAGCTCACTTGCAGGAAATCTGACAGTAAAACCACCTAAAATAACTTTTCCAGATACTAGATATGGTGAAAGCAATATGTAGTATCCCAGATTGATTTTGCTGAATATGTTTCAACATTGAACAGAGCTCAGAACAGGGTATCAAGTATCTGTTGAACACAGATATTTTTTTCTGTACAGTATTCATACATAAAACAGTTCAACATGACAATCTTAGAAAACGGCTTACAAACAACACTACAATATTACCAAAACATGTATCATTGCTACTGTGGTAGCTTATGCAAATGCAGGTTGCATTTACATTACACTCCATAATGGAGAAGATTCTTGCCCCCAAAGTGATACAACCAATATATTTCAATTTTTAATATGCATTCTCAAAGATTTAAGCTATTCTTTCTTTCTGTTGATATACCTTGTCTCTGTTTCATTGCATGGTTTCAACTTGCAAATGACTAAACCTATGACTGAATGCTGAATACATTGTCCTTACCATTATGTTACAGCATGTTACTTTTAGAAGTAGATTGGTGGTATGACTAAGAGAGCAGAGTTTGTTTTTCCATTCTATTCTCCAGTATATAGTCAAAATTCCTTTCTGAGCAGTCATGCTAGGCAGCTTACACCAATAATATCTGTGAAAAGCAAGCACAAAAGGTAAAGGAACAACTATTCAGACTTTTAAAAGCACAATAGTTTCAAACATACTTTATAAATATGCAATTCTTTCTGCTTGCTGGCATATTTTAGAAAGCTACAGTCATGCTTTCAGTTTGTACCTTCTGTAAGTTTATAAATTTAGGAGCAATGCAGACTTACTTCCTTTTGCAAAGAAAGTTTTCAAATTACTAAACCAGCACAACGGATTTTAAGGCTTTGCAAAAGTTCATGCTACTTTCTGTTGGGAGAAATAGCCAAGCTGCTGTGGTTTTTCTTTTGCCTTTTGCTGAAGAATTAAACCATGACATTCACAATCTAGTTTCCTTTTCATAGGTAGCTCCTAAGGACATTAGTCAGTTATTCAGGATATGTAATTACTCTGTCAGATCTCTAGTTATTGAACAATCTAATAATGTTTTTAATACAGGCAAGTTTCATATTAATTGAACTGTTCTTGACCAAGCAGGCTACACAATGTAATAAAAGCTACCCCTTGCATGTACCACCAAGCAGAGAACTGGCAGAGCACACACAGTTATCAAACATGACACCAGCTATAATTGCCTTATAGTATCACATGTAGCCATGCACTGGGGCAATCTTCTTTCTGCGACCTGGGTCATATAAAATAGCTAAGAAATTTTCAGATAGTTTCTACATTAGATGATCCTTTTGTATTTCAGTTGGCAATACGTTTTATGGGATAGTAGCACTGACACATCAGGATTTTTCCAGAGGTAACAGTTTCTCAGTGACAGTACAAACTCACAGGAGAATGCTCAGCCTTGTGATGTGCTCCAGGAAAGTGCCAGCAGCCCCAGCTCTGTCCTGCTGCAATATCAAGATGCCGTACTCAGGCCTAGCAGGAACCTCCACATCCTCCACAGTAATGGCCATGAGCATCACTAGGTTGGAAAGGGGTGTGTTGTCCAACCCATTTCATAGGAATAAGGGAATTTATTATAGCAAAACCCAAAATATGTCATGGAAGCCCAAATTCTGTATAATTAACCAGTAGTAATGAATTTTTAAGTCAGAGGTTCCTGCAGACACTTCACACAGTGGTTTAAGTTGCACTTACAGGATCCAACATTTTTACCCTCTATTGCTGGTTCCATGCTCCCTTCTGAACACATTACACTTAAAAAAAAAACTACTTAACAAAATTTTTGATAGTCCCTTTCTCTTTCAGCTGTGCAAGTGTGTTCAGCATCTTTTCTTCTTCAGTTAGGGATTAATTTTCAGGGACACTTTTTTTTCTCCTTAAAGCCAAAAAGCAGAGGAGAAGCATTAGGGGGAAATAGGAGTTATGGCCTACAGCTTTTTTCAGGGATTCTGTCTCTGAGACCTTTAAAAAATACAGAAAAGGGAGGAGAAAACACAGGTTCTTCCTTCCTGATATTTCCTTTCTATTCCCCAAAAGCAGTGGTTTTCTCTTTAGCCAGTAAAAGCAAGCAACAGAGAAAGAAAAATGCAACCAATACAAAGACTACAATGTCTACTTACTGTCTTTCCAGGTGCTTTTCTTATTCCCTACATCCTCTTCCTAATCATTGCTGGAATGCCCCTGTTCTATATGGAACTAGCACTGGGACAATATAACCGAGAAGGGGCTGCCACTGTGTGGAAAATCTGTCCAGTTTTCAAAGGTAAGTGTCCCTCTGCTGCCTTGAACAGCACCTGAGGGTGCCACACAGGTGTGATCACAAACAACGTAAAGGTCTCTCATTTTTCACAGACAACAGGGTATTTGGTGACCTTTCCACAACCCTCGAAGTCAGAAGTCTTTTTGTTATCACAGGTGAAGCACAAAATGGGAAAAGCCCAGAAATCATCTTCAGGGTGATTGCTGGCTGAATGCAACAGAGGGCAATGAGCAGGAGCAGTTCAGCCCTGCCCTCCCTTTCCCCTGCATCCTGGGGAGTGGGAGGAATTGGATATCTCTGGGTGGAGGGAGGGGTTTGCCAATCCAAATATTGGAAATACCAAATCCCATCCAGGTCAGTTCAGCCCTGTCTTTCTCACTAACTAAGATAACCACTACTCCGTTCAGGGCACGGAGCCTTCTCTGCAGAAGTCAACACACCACAGTGGCCACAACACTAAAATGGAGTTGTGAACATTGTAGGTTTGGCCACTAGACTTGTAACATCACAGGAGTTTTCTGTGGTATCTCTGCACCTCAGTTTTCCTGACTGTGAAGTGGGAGCAATGTTTCTGATAGTCTTTGTAAAGTGTTTTTCAGATTTAGCAATGAAGAACACTTATTAAAATCTGAACATTATTACTGCTGAGTGTTTTCCACTAGGTTTAACTCTCCAGCATCACTGAATAAAAGACTATGGAGTGTCTTTTTGTTTGTGCACTGAGCTACAATTATTCTGCAAGGAAAAAATAGGTTAGGTGCTTCAGGGCGTTTGGCTTTGATCAGGAAGTGATCGGTGTGTGAAAGAAGCCATATGTGTTCTGTACATGAAACAAGTATTTGTTAAGGAACCTCAAAAAAAAATTTTAAGCATTGCTTGCCAGCAAAAAATGTTAAGTTCCTTTGTATGTACACCAGATTGTATCTAAAATCTTATGCAAAAGCCTTTTTAACACAGAGATATCTAAAATTAAACCAGGCAAGCTCAGCTGACCTAAGAACCTTAAAATTCAGGTCATGTTCATCCTGGGACTGACAAAAGCTGAGGAGCTTAACAATAGCAATCCAAACTTGATGGATCCGCTGCTTGGATATAGGTTACACTGAGTAAATGTTAGTCTTCTTTCTCAAAATACAGCTTTCCCCTTCAAGCAGTCTAGTGCCACACAATAAGAAAAGTGAAGGGGGTTTTTCCTACCAGTCAAACCCAAAACTCACAGCAAACTCAGCGATATAACAAAAAATAAATAAGCGAGCCAAATAAATAATGTGCCTCAAAATTTTAAAATTCATTCATATAGATTTACCCAGCCCTTCCATAATCCTGTCATAGGAGACAAAATTCATCCCAGCCCCCGGGAACCCAAATCCCCTTGCTCAATAAAAATTCCTGTTGGTATTATTTATGTACCTTTGGATGAAAATGAGGATTTTGAAAACCTAAATGCAAAAATTAGACCTTCAGGATCTCAAAGCATTTGAGCCAAATACCAGTGTGCTCAGAAGTACTCTGTGTTGACTTCAGGATTGAAAAGATTATGAGAAAGGAAAATAGAATTTATTTCATGTATATTCTTGTTGACATTCCAGTTGTGTTTTTAAGCTGACCTTTTCAAGGTGGGCTAAACATACATTACTGTTGATTTTTAAGGTTTCTTATTGCAAGGATATAGAATAGCATAAGTTATTTGATTCTCAAAAAGTAATAAGAATTGAGATATATTTGCACCTCAGTATAAACTCAGTACTTTTAAAGTTTTGACTAAAACTTCTGATAACACGCAAACACATTTTACTGCTAATGCTTTGGAGTTGTTTAGGGGACAACTCAAATCTCTCACTCAAAGGAAAAGTACACAGTCTACACAAATTTATAACAGCTTCTCTAAATGAACAGCACTATAGTACTAATTTTAGCTATGAATATTATTGCTGTGAACTCTGAGCTCTCTACTTCTAATGAGATGCTATCATAACACATGCAATTACAAATATACCCTGTAACCGTTGTAACACAGTCTGTTTTCATCTCTGCATTTTTTTTTCCAGGGTCTATTTTAGACTGTGGGTGGTGCAGCATTACTTTTAAGAAAACCTAGAAACATAAAAGCAAATTCATTCCTGAACATTCTTAAGATTACAGAGAAGAGCCATTTAAAGCACATTTAATCCTGTCTTTTTTAATTTTGATATTAAACCTCTCTCATTGTCCTCCTGAATTGGAGGAATTTCAGGAACACTTTTTTTAAACAGCAATCATCTAATTTTTGCACTTCATGTATTATACATACTTGGTGTTCTAACATTCACCTTAATACTTAAGAATTATCCCTTTGGGGGATTCCTCCCTCCACTGCATTGTGTAGATCATAGTGTATCACTAGAGTTTGAGTGTTCAAGTACTAGATGCACTTAACCACCAAGGATCTGAAAACACTGTTTCATCCTTACTTTCACAATTATTTCCCCATTGTTAGGGATGAGCAAACTGGTCTATGGATTAAAAGCCTCCTGCAGAGCAAAGAGTAACTTTTGTACACGCAGCAGTCTTTGAACTGCCAACTCCTTCAGCGTCAGCAGCTGTTCCTTAGGGAAATTTTAAACCAAGGATTAATACTCACAGTGTTTGCTACTTCCTTTCTTTATAAAGAAATAAGAAAGCCTAATAATCTCCAACTTCTAGGCCTCCAATGCAAAAAATTAAACTGAAGAAAATTAGAAGTGAGGGTTTGCACTTAGTCACTGTGACAGTACAGTGATGACATTCATAAAATAGCTGTAGTCTCTGCCTGTTATATGCAGTACATACAGCTTTGAGGGAGGATTCAGAGAACTGAGCTGCACACACAGTAAAGGAAGAATGATTGCAAGGCAAAGCAAACTTCCCGAACAATTCTGCCAACCAACTTGTATTGGGCTCCAACGTTAATACCAAAGCTTCCTCCCAAGCCATTGGAAAATGTCCATTTTCATGACAAGATCATGCATTTTCTGGGGTGTTCTTGGTAAAGGGACCTCCAACCACACCTCACGATATGCAAAAATACAAAGCAAACGTTCAAAGTCAAAAGGGAATGCTTGCTATGGGAATTCTGTAATCCTGGAAAGATAGTAAAAAGGGTTGAATGTCACACACAGTTTAGTTCCCTGATATTCACCAAGATTTACTGGCATGCCCAAAAACCACCTGGAGACCCTGAATGAAACAGCACAGACTGTTTCATGCATGATTTGGACCCACTTACATCCTGATGGAAGCCAATCTAGAGAGTAGTAATGGGAAAGAAACAAGAGAGGGATCAGTGTCTGTTCCAAACTAGTTCAGGGTGGGAACGTGAGCCATAGGGAAACTTCATTTAAGTGTCGAGCTTTACTTTTCCAAGAGAAGTTGCCAAGGTCTCTGACGTCATGAAGATGAAGTGAGTTTCGCTCCTAACAAGGGCTTGCAATCTTCTGCATTGGAAGCAAATCAGCAATGGAGTTGTACAAGGACAAATTTTGACATTGCACTGCTTAACTTCTTTTTCTGACAAACAACTGGATTTGAAAAAAGCCAGTCATTTTCCAAAACCATTTCTGTAATTTTTTGTTTAGAGGTCAGGGACATTGTGTCCGCATATGCGTATGCAAATGTCAAAAATTCCTTTTATTGGTGTGAAGACCTAAAATGAATTTGCAATCACGTGTGGCTGAGTTTAAGTCCAGTGTTTGTGTCTACTGTTGCATGTCAAATGCAATGTATAATCAAGTTTTCCTTTGTCTTTAGGTGTAGGCTATGCAGTGATACTCATAGCTCTTTACGTGGGTTTCTACTACAACGTTATCATAGCTTGGTCTCTGTATTATCTATTTTCATCATTCACATTTGAGCTTCCCTGGACACACTGCCACAACAGCTGGAACAGCCCAAACTGTACAGATCCCAAACTCTTCAATGCATCAGTGCTTGGCAATGGTACTAAATACTCGAAGTACAAGCTCACTCCTGCAGCTGAATTTTATGAGTAAGTTGTTGCTATTTATTCAAAATTCTATGTCTAAGGGAGTTTCCTCTTGAAGGTAAAATAGTTTATATCCAGCCTCTAGAATGAGCATCAGAAGACTAAGGTTAAAATGGAGCTGTAATGTTGGTCTGTATTTCTGAGAGACTAAGACTTTTGCCTCTGTGAGCTTTGGTTTCCCCTGTACTAATACAGTGCTTGCTTCTGAGCAAAATGGAACTGGGCAAGACACAAATCTTCTCTGATGTCCCTCTTTTGCTTGCACCAGCTCTGCCAGGGCAAGGAAGCACAGCAATATTCTGACAGAGATGACTGCATGCCAAACTGAGCTGAGTTTAAGGCTTTAAAATAACCATTTGCTCAACAGATTTGGACTGTTTCTCTACTTGCAAAATATTTCAGAGCAGACAGCAGACCTCTGTTTGTTCCACTGCTTCAATAGTTCAATGAAGTGAGATGAAACACTGAGCAGGAGGAAAGACTCAGGTTATAGAAAGACAGGCTTTTACCAATTCCTATGCAAAAGAGTGTTCTACAACACGGGCCAAGACAGGCGCAGGCACACTCAAATCAAACAGTTGAAATCAAACCCAAAAAGGTATATAATTAACAACTGAACTACAAAACAAAGATATAAATCTCTGTATAAATATTTTCATTATGGACTTACAGGGGAAATTGGGATTTGATTAGGAGAAAGAAAGGGGATGAGCACCAGACTATTGAATCAGCTGTTGAATTAATCTGAATAATCAATTAATTAATATTTCTGTGTTGGGAATAGAAGGATATCAGGGCACACACCTGCTAAGCAGTTAGTCCAACCCTGTAGAAACAAAGGGAAAACACTGTTACCATAAATAACCAGTAGGGATCTTGGGGTCTCTGTTTATAGCTCTTTAACATTTGTGGCCGCTGTTTCTTCTCGGAAGACAGCGCAGTGAAAGATCAGTAGTGATACACAAACTGCTGGCGGGGGTTTGGGTAAACGAAGCTCAGTGCTTTGAAAACAAGATGGGGGCTTGAGTTCAAAGGAGCTCACTAAAATGGCAAATAATGACAGCTGTGAAATCTACTGCCCTTACAACATACAACGTGTTCACAACACAAATGTAAAGACAGGTCACTCCTAGCAAAAGGTTGTATATGCTTTTAGTCAAAGAACCTGACTTTGACATGAACTAGAAGAAATTATTCATTCAGCATCTTAAGACAAAGAGCTGCGTTTTTAGAGAATATTAATTTGAACAGCACTTTGAAAAGGGTTTCTTTAATTTTCTTGTGCTTAAGCCTTAGTAAAGTGAAATGCAATCCCTATATTCTTGCTTTGCCTTTTTATTATGTAAAATGGTTCTGTGCAGCTTCCACTATCACATCATGCTTGGGTAATGATTTTGACTTCATAGTGGGTGAGGTTGTGGTAGAATCAATTCATGATGTTTTGATTTAGTTCCACTGATCTGGGGAACAGCTCAATTAATGATTGTCTGTACACTGAAACTTGAAATATTATGGTTATTTCCTCATCATGAAGTAGATTCAACATGCAGTGTTCAGAAGGTAAGAATAAAAAGGGAATTTGACATTTCATTATGCTATGATCCCTGAATTTTGGGGCTGTAATTAAGTCACTAGGCCCTGTACTTATTAGCAACTAGATTACGTTGCAAAAATGAGAAGAGTAACCACTTAAGTAAAACTCTCTATAACATCTGTTTTCCCAGCTGTAAAAACAGGGAATCACAAGGGGCATTATGTTCACTTATCCAGTATTTGGATGAGCTCATCAGGTCCAGCTGTACAGCTCAGGTGTGGACCCAAACTTGTACAAAGTCTTAGTGTATCCAGATCCAACCTAATAAACCAAATCAGAAAACAGTTTCTTTTCTTACATCAAATAACCTAATTCATGCCTATGGTCTTCTCATAACAGGGAGAGTTGAATCTTCTGATTATAAAGTTTCATATTTTGTGCCATAGTCAGGAAATGAGAAGTGATACAGCTTAAACTCGGTTCTCTGGGTTGTGTAGTTACATCAGAACTCTCACACACAAACTTTTGACCTCTGGTGAGCAGACTGAGAGGAAGCAGGGAGACCAGAAACACCAAACATTTATTTTGCAGTTGGAGAGTGACTGAAAAGAGGTACTTCCAAGACAGGCCTCAAGCAGAGTGCTGGTGTGATTATCCTGAAAAGAAACAGACACTTCTCTTTGGGACATAATTCCTTCACCCTAAGCTGGCCTGACCATGAATTTGGAGTTGATTCTTTCCTAAAGCCCTGTAGCTGCCAGATCTGACGGCCTCTATCTCCACCAGCACAAGAATAAACTGTAGGAGAAAGTGGGAGTACTGTGATGTGACAGCTCATCAAATACTACAAGAAAGATACCTCAAATTCAGCAGAAATATGCTGGTTGTCACTACTTCTATTGAGTGAGAAAAGGGAAAACTTGCAATCTAGGCCAAATCTATCAGCTGTCCAGTACCTGGCCGGGAGGAAAAGCAGAGGGAAACCTCTAGGCCTCAGACTTGGAAGAAATCATTTCAAGTTGCAAGTTCCATGCGAAGGCAATGTCAGGAGAACTTTGAAAAACATATTTGGCTTTTTTTTTCAAGCCTCAAGAACTGGGAAGAACTTAAGGCTGAAGTGCTTCTACACTGAGGCCTTCTAGAAAGTTTCATTTTCCTAAGTCTGGTTTCAGTTGTAGAGGCTTCCAAGGTGCCACTGATGTCATGGGAAGAGCTTCTTACAACAGGAAGGAATGGGACCTCTACAATACTTCATTAGAGATGGTTAAAATAAACTATAAAGTGTCTGTACACTGTAAACTTGGCAAACCAAGCTAAAATCTAATAACAACTGGAGCCTTTTTGCTAAGTAATACTAAGACACATACGAGAAATCCCGTTAGGAATAAAATGTCAAGTCCACATTTCTTTAGAGACACACATTACTTTAATTCCTTCCCTCTTCAGTGGTTTGGAATTAAACATGGAAAATGCAAATTCTATCCTTTCCACGCATGTTAAAACAATTCAATATGAACCTTTTTTTGGAAGAACAGAAGTACATCACTGCAAATAAAGTTTCCCTATCTCCTCCACATTGCTCCATTTAAGTACTTTATCTGAACACAGGCATACTTTATATTTGTTCTCTCCATTCTTGTGTCTGGCAAAAGTCTGTTACCTTCTCGCTTTCATTTATGCTGACAATTGAAAAATACCAGTTTGGAGGAACAAAAGCAGTATTCTTCTCACAAGGTGCTGTGTCTGCAAAAAATCACAATCTGTTGTAGGAACAAATCTTGGCAATTTTTTAGACAAAAGAGTGAAATTGTCAACAAACATATTGGGCTACAGTTATTTTCCTCTGACAGGACTTTTTCTCAGGGCTGTAATCCCTTCTTTCTGCAAGAGAAATTTTACAGGGAAATTTTCATGCCAGATTCAGTAAAGGAAATTCACAGAAATCACAAATCTGTCCAGCTGTGAGAAATTGCAAAAACCTGCCTAAGAACAAGGAATAAAACCAAGATTCAGTCACAGCAGTCACATTTGTCATATTTATGAACATCATATTCATGAAATTTATGACAAGTGTGTGAACCGAGAACATCCTGAAAAAAACCCTCACCCTGTACAACATACAATACAAAGGTTACTTTTATAGACCCATAGGTTCGTGCTTTAGGGTACAAGTCTTCACTGGAAATGCCACCCCAGGCAAAGGGCCCACACAGTTCAGTATCACATTAAATCAAGTGATCAATGCTGTGTGCTCCAAAGATGCAGGAACCTGTCCCCATTAAACAATTGTGAAGCAACTTCTCCCAAAAGAGAAAACACCACTTCAAAAGTCAGCATCAGCTGACTTATAAGCATAAGCCTATAAATGCTTATAAAAACTGAATCAGGCAACAAAAAGTAATGAGAGTGGATAGCCCTATATTCTGCTAATCACATCTGCTCTTTCCATGCAGCTCTTCTGAAACAGTAAATTTTGGAGAGCCATGAATGTGCTGAAATAGAGCACAGTAGCAGAGGAGGTCAGAATTGCTGGGTTAATGGAAGAATAAAGTTTTCAGTGCATTGAGATAAACATTCTCAGTATTATCCTGATTCAAAAAGAAATTTGACCTGCAATGGGGCAACCCTGGATGTACAGACGGACTGAGGAACGAGATGTTGGAAAGCAGCGCTGTGGAAAGGGACCTGAGGGTCCTCCTGGTTGAACATGAGTCAGCAGTTCCCTGGCAGCCAGAAAGGACATGTGTGTCCTGGGGGGCATCAGGGTGCCAGCTGGGCAAGGCAGGGGATTGTCCTGCTCTGCAGCACTGGGGTGGCCTCATCTCAAGTCCTGGGGGCTGTTTTGGGCACCACAATATAAAATAGATATTAAGATGTTATAGAGCATCTACAGGAGGGCTATGAAGACGGTGAAGGGCCTTGAGGGGAAGCCATATGAGGAGCAGCTGAGGTCATTTTGTCTGTTCAGCCTGGAGAAGAGGAGACTGGGGGGAGACCTCACTGCAGTTACAAGTTCCTCGTGAGTGGAAGAGGAGGGGCAGACACTGACCTCTTCTTTGTGGTGACAGAGACAGGACTGGAGGAAATGGCCTGAAGTTGCATCAGGAGGAGTTTATGTTGGATATCAGGAAAAGGTTCTTCACCCAAAGGGTAGCTGGCACTGGAATAGGCTCCCCAAAGAAGTGCTCATAGCCCCAAGCCTGACAGAGTTCAAGAAGCGTTTGGACAATGCTCTCAGGCATGGGAGATGTGGACAGCTCTTGGAGATGTCCTGTGCAGATGTAACAGTTGGACTCAACAATCCTTGAGGGTCCCTTCCAACTCAGTAAATTCTGTGATTCTGTGATTAAGTACAAATAATAACTTCTCATATGCCAGCCAGGGTGCCACTGGTAAATTATGTGATTCCCAAAATCTAGCTTTTGGTCCATTACACAGCTCCATTCTCCAACACAAGAGGGAGCTGAAATATCTAGAGAAAAACCCAGACGCTGCTGCATCCCCCTGGCACCCCCCTGGATTGTGCCCAGCACTCCAGGGTGGGGGTGAGGCACACAGGGCACATGCACTGCACCTCTGATGCCTCAGCTGCTCTCCTGTGCTCTGGGCTACAGCGCTGTCCCAGAGCCAGGATATCCTTCAGCATTGCAGCCCTGCCTACTCAGAGCCCTGTGCACAGCACCCAGAGGCACCCAAGCAGCTCAGGCAGCAGCCCCGGGTGTGGCAGAGCTGCGCCTGAGCCAGGCTGCCCCTGTGGCACCTCGTGGAGCCGCTCTGCTCTCTCTGCACTGCACCCCAACCCAGAGTTACAGTCAGGAGACCCCGGTGTCCAACCTGCATGGAGCCAGCTCAGGTCTACAGGTTTTGTACACAAGCTCTGCCCCACACTGCTGTGTGGACACAAACTGCCATGAGAACTACAGCTGAGTGTAAGCAGTGCTATAAGTGAAATAAAAATAGCTGGAGCCTGGTGAACTCTGCAAAAAGGGCTCTATCCACATCAGCTTGATGCAGATAGCCTAACCTTCCATAGGTAAAGGAAAACCACATTTCATGCTCTGAAGGAAACTGGCAGCAATGATGACTGAACTGTGGTTGCCCAAATATATAACATAGAAGATGCACGTAGAAGAGCTTTCTAATTGAGCACAATTATCATGCTTCAAATTGCATTCTAAATTGAGTATGCAGTTTAATTTCTATAGATTGCACATTGTATACATTGACAGTTCCTTTAGCATCTTCGCTCTACAATTTGCATTAAGTTTTAAATCATAAAAACATAGTCTAACTACCAGAATAGGGAACATAGCTTGGGACACCAGGATTATGTCTATTTATACCTTACCCAGTTCGCTGACTCTTATTTTATGCAAGCCATTTAGGATTGAACTCATAAATATGGCTACTAACTTTTAGCAGTACTTAGACGTTCCTAGAAGTACCAATTTACTGACAAGTGATGACATTTTTGAAATCTGAATCAATCTGATGCAACACATCTCAGATTTAGATAAAGGACACCCTTCTATTGAGCACATCAAATTCAGGCAAGTAACTTTTGCCTCTAATAAAAAGAGAAAGAATGAGCCTATAAAGATGTGCAAACATATTTGGACTGAAAATGAAAATTATAATTGATTTTGGATTGAAAAAATGAGGCCTATTCCAAGACCTTAAACTTGATCTATTTATGCAAAACCTTCTAAATTTCTAAAAGATAATCATGTAAATCTGTCTAAGGATGAATAATACATAAAGCTCCTTAGAAAGTACCAGTCTGACAAAGACATCCCAGATAATTCTACACCTAAAACTCTTAAATCTTGTTTTCTGGCTATAGATTAAATGTTTTGGAGTGAAAATGATACACAGTAATTTTCAGATCATAACCCGTCATTTCTTTTTTCCTGATTTGGTTCCCTGTCTATGTGCAAATATTCACCACTTCCATAACAAATATGTTCTGAATTGCTCAGAGTAGAGACAAAGAACACATTTATAATAATCCTTATTTTACAGATGGGATAACCAAGATACAGAGGAGAATTTATTGATTCCAACATTTCCTATTATTAAAACTATGACTGGGTCCTTCATTTACTGAGTCCCACTGAGCAGCTGCCCTACTGCCTCCTCAATAATTTGTTTTTAGTAGGGTTTATGTGTGAGTACCAAGCAGCTGAGCTGCCTGTTGGCTGTTCAGGGTCTGATGCCAAATTAAAGGGGACCCAAGTGCTGCACAAAGACTAAACAGAGTCAGTGGTACTAACAAACACATCGCTGTTTGCAGATTTCAATGGAGGTGAACTATTTCCCTTTAGCTGAATGCAGTGTGGAAGTCAGGCAAGAACTGGTGCCAGAGTTCTTGGGTGACTGGGAGAATCTTCCCAGCAGAGAGCATAGGGAAGGAGAGAATGGGAAGAAATTTCCCAAGAGAGGAACCAGAATGTCTGAATGCAGCTTCAAATTGAGAGCCCTTCACATTCCTGCCCCTCCTGCAGATAGGCAGAAAGATTTTTGGAACCCAGATGTACAAAGTCATTGCAAATGTAATTTACACTTCTTTACATGGGATGCAGCCTTAGAATAAGCCAAGCTCCTTTGCACAAATCCCTGATTTCTAGTGCATGTTGTTTGATTCTTGGTGCTGTTTTAGTTAAATATTTCTAGAGCTCTGACTAGAATATCAGAAACCTTAAGCAATTTATTAGCTTCTCTTGCATTTTGGTCAGCATAATAAAATAGATCCCTGTTCTACTGTCAGCTCCATCTGTTAATGTTTATTCTGTCTTTTCCCTCGTAACGTTCTCTTCTCATTTTTGCACGTTTCTCATCTACTTTCATTTTTTTCTCAGTAACAACAATCTGCAACCAAAACACTAAATCTAGTTATCTTACTACCAATAGTTTTTCCTTTCTTTTTGACTCATTTGAATTCTGAGAATTTATTTTGTTAGCAGAATTGGCCAAACATCTTTCTACTTATGAAGCAAGAATTGCTTTCAGAAACTTTTATTTAAGACATTCTCAGTAGCTTTGGACATAATTCAAAGGAGTTGACAGAGAACAGAGGCTGATATTGTTGGTGCTGTACCTCCTCTTGTTCCCTAGCTTGGGAGAAGAGCACTTTATGCCAATTTGTCTATGACTTGTACATATCTCCATAGCATTGGGAAATGGGACAATTCTGCAACCAGTGTAGGAAGCCTCAATTCAGGAATGGATGTTGGCCATGTTGCATTATTCTGCTGTGATATCAAAAGGCTGAAAATTCAGGTGTTTTGACCTCAGAGTTTCCTGAATGGAGAATATTGCAGTATCTCTTACTTTGCATTTTCCTCTTTGTAGGAATAAGGGAAGCAACTGAGTAAAATCTAAAAGACCCAGTCAGGCATTTATCACCCAACCTGCCTTAACACAGACAGGCTAAAACAGCCTCACCTCAGCTGTTCCTGAAATAAGCACTCCTTGATGTAGGATAACTGTAGCATCATTGATGGATACTAACTTGGACAAGGACAAATGCGAAGTTCTCTTCAAATTTGCCCTTCTCAGAAAAAATGCTGTTTTTCAAAGAACATTACAGAGCTGTACCCATTCAATCGAGAAAGCTTAGTCTGTCTAATACTTTGGCCACTGCTTCTTTCTTACAGATGTCAGCAAACTTGAACCTAAATCACCATCTAGCACTAGATCTTTGAGATCTTTGATACCTGATGGTGCTGCTGGAACAGAAATACAGGTTCTACTAGGTCAGGATTCATGAGCTTTTTACCAGCAACTGTCCAAAAAGGGCATCTTTTGGAAACTTTTATAACTTATCTTCAGAGGTCACAAAGAAAAACAAACAAACAAACAAAAACAAAAAAAAAGGAGAGGGAGAGAAAAGGAAAAGGAAGGATAACCTGTCAGATTTAGAGTTTGAAAACAGCAGCTGTCTATAAAGATTTCCTTGCTTAGCTGCCCTGTTACACAGCTGTTTTGACTGGTTACAAAAGCATTTTTCTCTTCCTATTTTATGATCTTACCCTGATTAAGGGAGCAGAACTGTTGGAATGGAGATTCTCCTGAAAATCCTGGGAATCCCACATTTGAAATGGCAGTTCTGGCAAGTGTTCCAAACAGTAAGACATTCCTAGCTGCTTCTTGGAAAGCAAGCACACAAGGAAGCAGCTTCTTTACTAATCCAGGAAAAAAGACTTGGGCAAGAAGAAGAATATGCTAAATGGGCACAAAGAATGCAAGGTCAGATTTTGGTTTTCTGGGTAGACACATCATATCCCAAAGGACTTGGTTTACAACACCAAGCTGTGATGGCATTAGCAGTGTAACTGTGATAGTACAGATTGCCAAAACCCTGCCAAGATCCTGGCCAGATGTTCAGATCAGACACTTTTCCTGGTTGTACTTATCACTGCCCAAGAGGGTAGGTTTAGGATGGAATTCTAATCCCTGCCCAAGATCCACTTACATGTGTGGATTCTCTGTCAATTATACTTTACTAGCAGAAATACAAGTGAACCTTATTCACACTCTTAAGCAAAAAGTTGAGTGAAACTTATCTATTTTTTTACATTTAATTAAAGACAATAGGTTTTTAGATTAAATATCAAGAAGTCTGCCTCTCTGCATTACTGATTCCATGGGTAACAGCTATATTGTTATATAGCTGTGGTGTTGTATGATTAAACTCACCTCATACTTTCTAAATAGGAACATTCTTGAATATATGCCAAAAACACATGGTCACTATCCTTTTAATGCCTCATTTGTTATTAGCTTCACAAAGCAACAGAAATAGATCAGCTGCTTAATTTAGGGGGATGCTTTCTGCAAGTATCTTTTATCCAACCAGAAATTAGTCACAAAAACAGTTCAAAAATACAGCATTTCTTCTTAAATATGAAAAACTACAGAAGCAGAAGGTCAGCTGTTCACTGATCTGGAATCACAAAATAATATAGGTTGAAGGACATCTCTGAAGGTCATCCAATACATCTTAGGCAAAATCAAGGCTATCTTAAGAAGCAAATCAGTCTGCTCAAGACCTTCACTGGCCAGGTTTTAAGGTCTCCAAGGACAGAAATTCTGCAGTCTCTCCGGACATTTGTTCAGTGTTCGAGTAAGAACCAACCAATGATACTTCCAAACTCCCCATCCCCTTCCAGTGACGGAGAGGGTGTTACCATTATGGCACTGTGGTGCAAACAGGCAGCGATGGGTCCGTGAGACCACGCAGGCCCTGCGGGGAGAAGCACGACACGAGGCTTCACAAAACACCTTCACTGACTGCCACTGGTGCCAGTAGGGCAACTCCTGCTGCAGAGCAGCACCCATTCCTGCTGCCCACAGCACGAGAAGTGCAAAAGCCTCTTTCCCCCAGTGACTTGGCTTTGTTTCTGTGTGTCTGGTATGCAGGAGAGGAGTTCTGCACCTGCATGAAAGCCGTGGAATCCATGACCTTGGCTTGCCTCGCTGGCAACTTTCCCTCTGCCTCTTGGTGGTGGTAATCATTCTTTTCTTTAGTCTGTGGAAAGGCGTGAAGACTTCAGGAAAGGTAGAGCTAATATTGTCTTTCTATCTTGCCTGCATTCTTTGTCTACTTTAAGAAGTCTAATTTTTGAAAGCAAGAGTATAAGTCACTGGTTTTGAGGGATCCTTGGGGACCAAACTACCACATTTCTTGTGTGATATTCCAACTGGAAATATTATTAGTGATTTATTTTCAATTCAACATTAGTGGTTTCATCCAGAAAATATTTTTAAATACTCGAAATTGTCTTAACTGTGCATCCTTTTCTTAGCCAAATGTGCTAATATTTCAATGGTGTAAGAAGCTTTGGTCTTATTATATAAAATGCCATGTCAAGAGAAATATTTGATGAAAGTAATTTGAAATCACTGACATCCCTCAGAAAATACCTCAACAGAAATTCTAGAGTTGGATACATCTGAGAGTTTTTTGTATATTTTCATGAAAGTATCACCTAACATTAGGCAATGACTGCACTTTTTAGTAAACAACATAGAGATGAGGAGCTAATCAGCAGTCTAACACACACTGACAACGTCTTCTGTTTGTCAAAACCGTCTCCTACTGGTATCTGTAAACTTATATATGAAAAGATTCATGGCACGTAACAGCATTTTCCCTCATGTCCTAAAGAGATCTTCTTCATTGAACTGAAGGGACTAAACCAAGAAAATTCCAGCTGTACTTATTACATATTCTTATATCTTCTGTAACAGCTGATTAACCTTTGGGATCTCTGTTGTCTGCAGGTTGTTTGGATAACAGCCACTTTGCCTTATGTTGTATTATTTGTCTTATTAATACATGGAATAACCCTGCCAGGTGCATACAATGGAATAAATGCATACCTGCACATAGATTTCAGAAGATTAAAAGAAGCCACAGTAAGTGTACTCTTCTGTTCTCATTCCGTAATTATTAAACCTGTTGCCCTTGCTATTAAAAGTGAAAACATTACAGCTAACTTCTGAAATTAAATAGCCACGCTTCTGCTTCTGCCTAAGCACTAGTCCACTGTTTCTTATGGTCTAACTTTCCAATACTCTTCAAAACAGGACTATCTCACACTGAACCCAAACAATTCAGATCACAAAACACCTGTGTGAAGGCACTTTAAAAAGTCCATGCTTTGACTGCACCCAGTAAACTGTAGTATCCTTTATACAAGAAAATGGAATCACGCAAAAATTTCGTTCTGAAAAGGCTAAGAATTCCCTCAAGGAGAAAATCTTGCTGTCTGAATCACTAGCTTAAATATTAACCTAGTAAATAAAAATCCTGGCCTATGCAAATCTTGCTAAACATACAGGACTAGCTCACCTAATCAAACCATGTTCCTTTATACAAATAAGATTTTCAATAGTATGGTGTTCTTATCTTACTATTGAAAGTAATGTACATTTCACTGCATCACTGAATAACATTAACAACATTAAGTATATCCAAACCAACCCAATTTGTGGAGTAACTTGGAACTAAGACTTCTTTCATACATTGTAAAGCAAAATCTACAAGTGTAGTCACTAATACGTGAAATCAGCAGCATTTCAGACTTAAAAAGAACAAAGACTACAGAAATATTTTACCCCTTTACTATTCTAAAAATAGCATAAATCATTTATAAGACAGTAGTATCTCTATGGATGGGTCACATGGCCATTCAAATGGTTATAAATCTGAAGAGAGACATCGTTTCACTAGAAAGAAATGCATCGTCTTGAAAAACTGTAGGTTTCAGAAATGTCTGCAGTCTGTCCACGGTTGCACTGTACCTTTGCTATGAATCCTATCTTGATTTTTCCTGAATTATTAAAAAAGACCTCAAGTGTTAGCATACAGACATATTTTTTTATATTCTTAGCCAAAAAAATACTTTCCTGGCTTTTTAATACTAAATTTGAAAATGGGCATTTCTTCAAAAACAGACCCAGATCCCATGTCTATTTTGGAATAATCAAATCAAACTTCAAATATGGGATTTTCATCCACCTTTGTCACGAGGCAGTAGCCACCCCAGTACTTCACATTTATGCATACACATAAATACAAAGATACAAAAATGAACAAAGCAGGTGCTTATATTTTTCTTATATATTTTAAGTGCTGTTTGGAAATAAACATCACAATTTCAACTGGGTGTCTGTGGAGCTGTACCAGCTTGCACCAGCTCAGGATCCAGGCCTCCATAATCATATCTGCCTTCTGCTTCTGGAAAGATATTCTGTACACTGCTCTTTCTTGGCTTAATATTTCTGCAGGTGCTATTTCGATGACCCTAAAGTTATTTGTTTCTCAGACTAAACCTTTCAGACAAAAACAGCAAAAAGTTACCCTGGAATAATAAAAGACTAAAGATCACTTATGCTGAGTAGTGTCACTATCTGCTTTGTCATGTCAGCCCTGCCCTTCTTGGAGACTGGGATCCCTGCTGCTGCAATAGCCTTGTGTGTTTAATCTTTGTCCTCAGGCTGCAAAGAATAGAATCCCTCTTCAGCTCTATGTCAGTGCATCCCTGGATGTGATTTATGATTTTTTTTTATTTCTTCCAAATGAAAAATCTACCAACGAAACCTCCTAAATCACAAAATGGCCCACAGAGGGCTCTGCCAATGTTCTTCTAAAAGCCCTTAGAGCATCCTGACCACTGTCAAGGTGTGCCCCATAGTGTGGAGCCACAAACTGCACTGCACTGAATATGCAAAAAAGTTATAACAGCATAAACACTGAAGAAAGCTGGAAAGACTGATGACTACATACTGTAAAATGTTTCCATTTGTTTCATTTTTCATACATATAAAAACAATATCCTATCATAAAATATATTAGACTCTGCATCAACCAGAAGCCAAGAAAATGAGAAACATGAGCATGAACTGCAGAACGAGCCCTGCTGTCTTATATCCTGCTTGGTTAGAACAAAGGGAATGTTGTGCATTTAATCTTAATTGTAAAGGAATTTCTGGTTTCTGCTCTTCTTTCCCCTCACCTTGATCTTCTCAATTTGTTTCCTAATCAGCTGCTATGAGCCAAGACTCTTACTCAAGATACTTCAGCATGTGCTTAAATCCTTTGGGAGGCAGCAGGTGTTAATCTCTTACTTGAGTCAACAGGACTTAAGCACGTGCTTAAGGGTGTTTGAATAGTAAGAAAGGGAGAGTACAACTGCACTGGCACTATATAGAAGAGACACAGAACCACTAAAAACAAGTGTCTTATGGTGGCAGTATGCAGATCTAGTTACAGTTTAACAAAATTGATGTTGAAAATCTTCAGGAATTTTGTTAACAAAGAAGTTATCTGAATTAAAAAGAAAAAAAAGAATAAATATAAGAGGCTTTGCATCCCTCCTTCTGCACTGTTATACACATAAATGCATTTCAGAGAGTATAACCATATTTGATCTCAACCTTTGTGTGAAAATACAATATTAAGTTGTAACTGGTATCTAAAAAGAATGAGTAAGGAATTAAGGTTGCAGGATTGTTTTGTTATTCATTGAAAGAAATCCATGATGCCTAAAAACTCTGTATGAACTACAATTTGACAAAATCATATCCTCTCATTCACTGGTTTGCAATAAACAATTCATAGATTGCTCTTCATATTATCTTTCAAGTAATCAACTCTCCACAGTTCATAAAGTTAAGTTTTTCTACAAACCCAGAGTACCATAAGTGGTTCACGGTCTCCAGCAGGCAGCAGCTGAAAGCATCTATCATCTGTGTTTAGAAAAGAAGTGATCACCAGCCTAAGTGCTTTCATATATCATATCAGCATGGGATAAGACACTCTCTTCCTTTCCACTAGGCCAAATATGAAAGTTTAGCACTAGAATCCCAATGCAGATAGAGCTCATAAGCTGCTTAGATCTGTTAGAAAGCCTCTGCTGAATAGATCTAATATATCTGATTTTGTAGAGATGGATAAATGATGAAAGCCAGTGCTTTTCACAGTTCTTTCAGAGTTCTTGGCAGATTAATCAAACATTGCAGATCTCATTTTGAGAAATGTTGAGTTTTATTCACACCACTGACTTCACTACCTCTGTGGAAGATGCTCATTTAAATATCTCTGTGTAACAATAGAAAAGGGGAAACCCTCATTAACCAGGGTAGACTATTTTCAGGTTTCTGGTTCAGGAAACCAGGACTGTGGCATTGTTACTGACTGGATGAATGGATGTTGGTATGGAGGGACACTTTAGAAAATGTTACAGCTTTTAAAATATTTTCCCCGGTGGACAATCCTTGAAATGATCAAGCTGCATCTAAATTGAAATTTAATGACTATCACAGAAATAACTGTTTCTCCAACTAGGCGAGAAAGCTGAGAGATAATCTGCATGGTTCTGTTCACAGCACATCAGTCATGCTTCAGCTCCTGAATCAAGAAACTATCATGTAAAGTGCACTAACAGGCACACAGAGGAAGTTCTATTATGGGAAAGAAAGCGTCCTATAACTCTTGACCCATTAACTATTTTTAGTTTTCTGGTTGTACATTCCAAACTCACTTGGAACAAGCACTATTGGAAGTTTATTTCTGTCACCCGAGAGAAAAACCCTGCAATCATTTCAGTACTGGGTAAAACCTCAGAAGCCCACGTGCCAGTGCACAGCCCAGCAGGGCAGCAGTGTGTGTGCCCTGAGGACTTGCCCACTGCTCCAGCCTCACCACTCGGGTTAGGCCGTTCCAGACCAGGGCCATGCTCCACATGACACTTACGCTCCCATCAGCATGAATGCCAATTGTTTTCCAAAAGCCACGTGTCTTGCTTTTCTCCTGATGTATCCTTGTGGACTGAACTGACACTGGCAATGTTGGTGTCATTATGCAGGTATGGATTGATGCAGCTACTCAGATATTTTACTCCTTAGGAGCTGGGTTTGGCGTTTTAATTGCATTTGCCAGTTACAATAAGTTTGACAACAACTGCTACAGGTAAGAGCTTATTCTTCCATTACTGCTGCAAAATGATACCATTTTACTCTGACTGCAGCTGAAATAAGTATTAAGCTATCCTTTTATCTTCAGTCATATATTAACGATGGTGAGCTTTGTGTAGACATAGTAACCAACCCAAATCTTGCAACACTGTCTTCCTTACTGAAATTTTAGTAACAGGAACCTGCCAAGATATCTGCTGCACTGCAAAGCAGAATGGGATTAGGTTTGGACTTTAGACAGCTGTGTAAACTGTGCTGGTGTTTGCCTTTCAAAAGTACCATTAAATGCAACAGTGAACACAGGATGAAATCTTATTGGTCCAGGAACTAAAAGCAGAAAGATTCCAGCTTCCAGAAGGGTTTCTGTGCTTTGGGATTATATTTCTGATATTTTACATTGCACTCTAGTTTAGGAATGCACTTTAAGTCAAGTCAGTTTGTAAGTGTTTTGCTGAATCACCACCATGGAAATTCAGCCAGAATCACTCTGAACCTTCTGACAAATTCCAACATTTAGATGTTTTGTTAACATTCCATTTTGGAATGAAAACAGGCATCACTTTTCCCATTAAATATAAATTCAGAAAGTACATGTATTATAAATGCATTGTGAACTGAAGGATGGGGGGGGGGAAAGTTAAATGTTAAAGACAATCCCCATCTAGTTATTAAAGTTTTTTCTCACCAGGCTGTTCTTCTCTCCACACCTAGGGATGCTTTGCTGACTAGCACCATTAACTGTGTCACGAGCTTCATCTCAGGATTTGCAATTTTCTCCATATTGGGCTACATGGCTCACGAGCACAAAGTTAAAATTGAGGATGTAGCTACTGAAGGTAGGAAGTCAATTTTATATTAATTTTACCCCTTGTTGGCCACCGTTTCTTTGCAAATGTGTTTATATTTGTTTCCAACAAGTGTTTGAAAATCTCATGTAAGTGAACTGAATTAACTTACTTGGAACTAGAACTCTGTGTTTAAATCCCTTGTTGAAATGTGAACTCAAAATGGTGTTAATTCACCTCACCTCTACTGAATTGAGGTCCCCCAGCATCTTGCCCCCACAGGTTTTGCCCATTCGACACACAGGTATTTACCACTGGATAGTATCTTACAAAAGTATTGCTGTTCAGTGCCACAGGTGACTGGTTTTGATGGTTCTGCTAAGCTCAGCTCTAGAGTCCTTTCTCTGGGAACAGGTCACCCATGGTCTCAACTCCTGCATCTCTTCACATCCAAGAGTTCTCTTGCCAAACAGGGGAGTCCGAGTCCACATCCACATAATTCCTTCTCCACTACATAGCTGAAAAATAACTAGTAAGGCTGCAAATCCCATAAAAGATTATTTGAAGTGGAAAAGAATGGGATAGGGGTTTTTTAATACCAAGCTATCATGAGTAAATAATTAGAGTGTTTTAGATATATTTTGGTATAATGCCAGTTTTGTTTTAACAGGTACTCAGAGTGTGACAAGGACTGAAGTGAAAGTCAACTTAGTCATGATTTATCTTATTAAAATGAATACTTTTGTGAAGATAAGAAACATCACTTAGTGACACCTTTTTTTCTCCTTTTTCCATTCCAGGAGCTGGTTTAGTTTTCATCCTGTACCCAGAGGCAATTTCAACTCTTTCAGGATCTACATTTTGGGCTGTGGTGTTCTTCATCATGCTCCTTACTCTTGGCATCGACAGTTCTGTGAGTATTTTTTCCTTCTAGCCTTGACATTGTTCTTTTCCTGTTTTATTCTGTAACTGGAGAGGCATCAGCCTTAAGCAGGGGGTTACATTTCAAATAAACATTCTGTACATTCCCTAAATCTGTTTTCACAGTTATAGACAACATAGCAATACTATTACTCCCTGTATTATAAAGACTCTCAATCATTAAAAGGTTTAGGAAAAGATTAAATCTTTTACAAGCCAGTAAATATTTACTCCCTGGTGCTTTTTTATGACCTGACAGAGGGGCTGTTCATCAACAGTTATTACTATTTAAAGGTATGACCCAACAACACTACTATGAACTATTACTATTATGAACCTGCAAAAAGGTTTTGGAGCCCTGCTTGCAAAACGCAAGCAAGACATTGAGTCGAGTGATTTCTAGGAAGGATTATTATATGTGCTGAAATCTATTAATCTGCTCGAGACAGACCATGTCTGAAGGTAGTCCCACTGTTTTTCTACAAGCCATGATACAGAATTCCCTGTAAATTTAATCACAATTTAAAAATCATGCCAGAATATTTACATAGTGGTTTCATTTTGCTATAATCTTACTGTAAAACGTCTAGTCTAACAAGTGTATTTGCTCTTTCCATAATGTGACAAGTTTTACCACACCATGATATTCAAGATCACAGAAACTTCATCCCATAAAATATTCCCAGAAAATATTCTAAGTCGCCAAACAACTTTTGTACTGCTTTGTTCTTGCCAAAGAGGCCTCAAGGCACCCTGTTATATTTAGCTTAAAGGTTGATTAAGTTCTGGAAAATCAAATAGGGTTTTCAAGGAATAGTGAACCATGGACAAACTCATCCTCTTTAGTAGGGTAGGGGTTTCTTACTATTCCAAAGCATAGAAGTCTTTTTTGAAGTTCAGAATGTACCAAGTTGATCTAGGAATTCGTTGCTGGAAATGGTAAAACACAGTGTTTCCATTGCTTACAACTTCAGGAAAATTCATTGCTTTTCAAGGGCAAGAAAGGGAAAGAATGAATTTACATGGAGAAGAGCAAAACTGAAAAAAAAAGTGGGGTTGCAGCAGGAAGCTTTGATAATCATTGGCAAATAGCTGAATGAGATCTTGTGAAGAGAAGGCTGAGCTGTAAAGGTCAGATTCAGGTCTAAATATTTCCGAAGTGTTTGGATTTTTGGATTCCAGCTGAGGTTCAATGAAGTTTGTCTATATAGACTAAGATCTCGATCCTTAGACAAAAGTTTGAGGGACAATTATATCTGGGATTGTAGCTTGGCCATTTTTCAACCGTAAGCAAATATAAAGGATTAAAATGAAGGGTTTAGCACAGTGAAAGGACATGAATGACCAGCAGGAAAAGGGCAGACTGAAGAAGAAGAAAGTTCATGCCCAGAAGTGTCTCGATCCAAAACAGTTAACTTTGCAACAGCAGTAAATGTAGGGCAGTGCAAAGAAACATACGAGTGTCAAAGACATGAGGCTTTAGCTTGCAGAACACACCTTTCCTACAAATGGAGAAAACTCTTTCTTCTGGAGCTAACTAAATACTGTGAACTAGTGAACTGTGGCCAAGTTTAGTTCTTTCCTTCTGAAAGGGGAAGGATTTACTGGTTCAAGGTTTGTCATAATTTCCCAAAGAAAACTCAGGTCATGCAGTACTTTTTATGGTGATCTCAATCTCCCCCCACATCTGACTGATCAAGTCCCTGAAGGGAAAATGAAAACTTTTAAAGCTAAAAATCAAGTAACCCCAAAGCTAGAGAGAAATAATTGTATATTGCTACATTTATTCATGCACATAAGCCTGCACTAGCACAGAAATATAGATGTCTGCACAAAAATGGAACTGTCACAATGTTTAAGGAAAGAGAAATCTGACCAGGCAAGTTTGAGCAAGCAACAATGAAAAGAACAGAAAATGGAACAAAAGTTTGCAAACATTTTTTGGAGTAGGTTTCTAGCTTGGTATAGGGAATTAACAAAGGGAATAAATCCTGATGCCTTAAGAAGTGGTCCTTTGCAAAAGTAATCCAAGCTGTCTCTTTCCACTTTCAATTTCCCCCAAGTACCAAATGGCCAATACGGTACCAAATTCTGAGAAGATCAAATCTTAACCCATCCTAACTGCAGGACATTCATTGATGCCCACCCAGACATTAGGAAATATAAGTCTACGCTGGGTTTGGGACGTTTTACTTCTAAACATTAGTTACCTTTAAAGAAAAATCAGGTCCGCTGCCCCCAGCTATATGGCTCGAGACAGGAGTCATTCAAATTCCAGATAGATAATTCTCTGTTACTGATTTCAACCAGGAATATTTTAATCAAAGGCTTATAGGAAAGGGACAGGCTATGTCAGCACCTGCTAACCAACTACGGTATTGCATCAAGCGCTCCAGATCTTGCCATGGTCTTTTAGCACCACAAAAAGCATAGAATTAAGCCTCTCCAAAATATTAAATAAATGTATTTACTGTGACAAAAGATTGAAATTAATTTTAATAGCTTTTTTTGGAGTGGGGGCAGAATGTTTTCATTAATGAAAAGAAATTAAAATTCATAACCACCTACATAATCCAGCAATTTAAATGAAAACTTGGAAGGTACCTTTCCTATATTGCGAAACAATGGTTAATGTTCAGCACTAACTTCTAGAAAGCAAAGTAAAATTCTTTCATGCCAGCAACAACAAAAAAATTACATCAAGCTTCCTTTGTACTAATTCTTCCAAGTCTGTAAAGACTTTTGTCAAACTGGATTTCATTAATCAATGGCTAAAGTGAATCTTTGTTCAGTACATTTCCTTTATGTGCTTCTTGTGCCTGTCTTTATTTAAGAAACGTCTTAAGGAGCTTAGTTACTTAAGTTTTTTCCCCAGAGTTTATTAAAATGTGTATTATTTTCCCCAAAGTATTGTCTACTTATTGTTCTGTTGAGTCAGCAAAGAGGATCCTCAGAGGATACAGCTATGGAGGCAACAACCACAGCCCTTGATGTTCAGTTTCCTGACTCAGTCCTTTACCAGAAGAAAATAAAGCCTCATACCACCAGTGACGTACAGCTGAAATGTCAGAAATCACAGAGTGGTTGGGTATTAATTACTCAAACTGCTTTGCATCCTTCAGTCTGTGTTTCCAGCAGTCAGCAGCGTTTAACCAGAGCTCTTGCCTTCCCTTCCTCAGATGGGTGGGATGGAGGCTGTCATCACTGGCCTGGCAGATGATTTCCACCTTCTGAAGCAGCACAGAAAGCTCTTCACCTTTGGTGTTTCTTTTGGCACTTTCCTACTTGCTCTTTTTTGCATTACCAATGTAAGTACAACACAAGTTTCCATCAAAATGTTACCTTAAAAAATGCCATTAACCTTGTCAGATGAAATATGATTAGGTTCAGGTGACTGTTTTTGTTATAAATTTTAGTTCTTAAACAACTTCTGTTCAGAACATCACCTTTAGTCTTACATATATGAAGTTTCTCTGGTTTTTTGGCACAAGATCATTAGCAATCAACTAAGCCTACAAGTCTTTGTTCCAAAGAACTGTCTGTGCTACTTCTGGATTTGTTTGGTTCTGTGTGCTTTCTTTTGTGTTTGTTTGGGTGGGATTTTTTTTTGGTTTGGTTTTGGATTTTTCAGTCACGTTAAATGGAACTGTGTAGAGTGCTTATTTCTCTGTGAGGAACTATGAAGGTTAAGTGACCAGACCCTTAATCACCTGGCTGTTCTCTTCTTGAAGGAAGTAAGAGACACTTCTTGTGAAAGGAGGGTAGAATAATGATCTCCCCACTTTGTTTCTTAATGTTCCTTCATGTACCTAGATCTTGGCATCTTTTACTCTTAACAGCACATAAAGCACACAGAAAACTTATCCTGAACATCTAGTAACCTGTATTTATCACTACCATCAGACTGAATGTTTTGCCTCATCTGGCTTTTGACAACTAATTAAGCAATGAGAATCACAGTGTGCTAGGCTGGAGAAAATTTTCTTTTTTTTGACCACAAAAAAAGCAAAGAGACCTGTTAGCAAACATGCCAAAACCGTCAGAAAACAACTGAAACTTGAGGTAGCCACCACAAAAGCAGATGTGCTGAACCTCTCTCCATCCCTAGAAATGGTTTCCACATCTATTAATTAAGATTACTGAAATGGCAAAAGTTTATAAATAACTAAGTTCTTTTTACGTTAAAATACCCAATATTTTCACTCCAGTTTCCTCAAACTGAGAACCATTTGAGACTCTAGAAATAGATATATCGTTTAAAACACGTATCCTTTTACTACTGTGCTATTTCTATTGATACCTAAAAACTGAACACACCCTTGTTTATTCAAAGTTTCAACTGGAATAAAACTTCCTGAAGTACAATATCAGAAGAAATTCAGTGTGAAGAACCTGAACAAGTGCCAGTGGGTGCAATTCCACTGCCTCCAACTGAGCTAAAACTGTTCAAGATAATGACCTAACTCTAGCTTTTAAATAATGGCACCTGTTTAGAATTAAGTTCACCCCTCCAGCTGGAAATCACAAAACTGTCCAGACTTTTCCAAATGTATTGGTTCACGTAACTAAAGAACAACGTTTCTAATGTGTAAAAAATAAAAAACACTATGTTCTTCTGAGAACAGCACATGAAACTGAAGTTTGATTTTGCCCTCTGAATTTTTAAGGCTGTATTTTCAAAAGTAGCTGTTTCTGAAACAAATATGTTTCTTACAAAATCATATCAGTAATTCACTTTGCTAAGTGTGATTGCAAAGGCATTCATTCGGAGCAGGTGTAGAGCCAAAACAAGAGGTCAGACTCAAACGTCATTCAATAAGCAACATTTTCTAACACAACAACCAAAGTTCATTTCATTTCCGGACAAGTCCCCACAGAATTAAAAACCTAGACGAGGCCTAAGTACTGGTCTCCCTATTTTTGTAAATATGCACAGCTGTTTCAGAAAAACATCTTTAAAAAAATAAAAAGGCAACTGATTACAGAGACTAAAATCACCTACAGATCTAAACAGTACAAGTGCTATTTATCCATTGGTGGTAAAAACACAGAAAATAATTCCTTTGTTTCTCCCCTTCTGAACAGCCATATTCAGATTAAGTTTGGTTTTAAAAAGATATTTTAACAAAAATCTACTGTGACTGCAACCATTTCAGTTGTTTACATGTGACAAAAACTTTCTTGAAACACTTTATCCGAGTTCATTTTGAAACAAATCTGGATCTAATGGTCTTCCATTCCTCTTTAGTCCAAGCTCAGTAAAACGAGCAGTAATTTACACAAGTACACACCACATTGTAAAACACAGCAAAAAGTAATCAAATTGCAGCTAAAAAAAAATGAAACAAGACTTTAGTAAATGCATTTCCAGTTCTCAGTCAGGAACCAGCGAAGCACAAAATGTGCTGTTGTGAAGGAAGACAAGGTTTGCTGTCTCCACTGAGCAAAGGTTTGCAAATACCACAGCCCAGAGACTAAACAGGGCACAGCAGCTTCTTGCTGTGCTGGTGACAGAATTAACAGCATCCTCTGCCTTTGGAGGAACAGTGGGCAAGAGGGATGAAGGCAGTCAGGGAAAAGGGGACATCAGACCAACACTGCAGATTCACTGGCCTGCAGAACAAGTGGCATTGGCTGAACAACCTGACTGATAATGGCCTATGGAAACTCTTGGAGTGCTCCGTTCCTGCCATTGATTTAGGAAGTTCTTCATTAACTACTGTAGAAGGCCCTGCCCTACAAGCTGCTGGTCATTTCCCCAAACTTCCACTGCCAAGAGAACTCACTAACCTACGCTGAGGCTTCTGTTTCCCAGTTAAGTGAGGACATGGGTGAAAAGAAGCCTTTTTAGAAGAGTTGCAATTCTGATTCCACTATTTTGTATGCAGATATGAACCTGTGTCTGCAGCAACAGATCCATATTAAAACACTTGAGTGAAGATGGTGCTTCAAGTAAAGCAGACTTCTGTTAAGTAGATACTAAACTACTGAGATGATTCTATTTGTAACTTTGCTTTGTTGCATCTTTTAACTCCTCGTTGCAGGGTGGAATTTATGTGCTCACACTTCTGGACACATTTGCAGCTGGGACTTCAATATTGTTTGCTGTTCTAATGGAGGCAATCGGAGTTTCCTGGTTTTATGGTAAGCACTTCCTTTTGCATGTACAAAAGTTTTTCTGAAAGTCCAAGTGCTCATGACAGGCTCACACGTCGTTTAAGGGAACCATGACAAGTCAGGTTTCATAGAGTGATTGCCACCCAATTTATGAGCAGTGACAGGAATGCAGACATTCAGTGGGCCAAGCTTTGCAACCCTGCACAAAGCCAAAGAACACAGCCTTGTGAAAGGGACTGTGATGAGATGGAAGAGTTATTACTTTTGGCAGTATTTACACCTCTTAATATTGCTGATGACTTGCAGTAGCAGGTTTAGACTTGGTAGTTCAAAGCAAGTAGATTAGCCTAAATACAGACTCACCTGTGCCCACTTCTTGTTATTCCCCCAGGGCCAGTCTCAAGCACTCCCCACACAATACAAATAAATGTCACGTTTAGAGGGTTATAATAATTCCTACATTAGTCCCTTTTGTTTGAGACAATATTCTACTTCATTGTAAAACACTAGCTGTTTATTTATCTTATTTCATAGAATGGTATGAAATACCCAACACACTAGATACCAGAAATTCTATTTCTAGTATTTGATACTAATTTATGCCACAAAAAGGGAGTAGTGATTTACTTTATCTCAAATATGGCAAGCTTTAAGAGTATTTAGTTGATCTCTGTCACTAGACTGGAATTGTTGTGTGCCAATCAGAGTGCAGTGATGTGCTATAGTCACCTAAAAAAATATGACCTCTTCTTTTCTTTCCTAATCTCCTCTTTATTCTCATGCTATACTTCCTGACTGATCACAACTCTTTTCACTATTACCAGGTTTCAATATCATAGCAGCCTGCAAATCTTCTTCCCTTTAAGTGTGTAATGAATTAGTTGCCCCGATTCCCAATATGATTGTTCTTCCCCTGAAAGCCATCTTCATTTTTATCCAGACGTAGTGTTTATAGCTAAAATATGATTCAGAGGATTCTTAGACATTATGATTCTTATTGCTATTTACCTCAGTCACTTATTTATCCATCCATTCTGCCTTACCACGTTCTTCTAATCAAACAAACTTTGTCTTGTGGTTACAAACTGCTGAAGAGTGAGTGAAGTGAAGGAATGGCATTCATGCATAAAGCTGCTCAATCTACTAAAGGAATAGTTTCTAGCTTTACTGCACTAATTCTGTCACTCATCAGCATGGAGCAAGCAGCACATTTGCTGTTGTCTCTCAAAATAATGGAGGCACTTACTTTCACAGACACTTGTCTTTAATCCCTGTAAAAGAGCTGAATGCAGATGAGTGATCACAGCTTAGCTTGGAAGCACAGGCTTCTTTGGTTTCTGAGGGCAAGTTATCTTCTGCTACTATTAAAACAGGATTTACTGCACTTTACATTAGCTAAGCTTCGTATGTGGCTCACAAACCAGGCCAAAGTTAGTCAAATTTTATTTTACACCTTCTCTCCTTTATAATTTTTTCCTTTCTTCCTCTGTCTCCCCATAATTTGGAAAATATCTATTCTTTTTTCTTAAGCAGCTGACAGATGTTTCTACTGACACAGCATGACCTGTTGCTTTATAAAGAACTTATTACAGCCCCAGGTGCTATTTAAACTTATTAAATCTGGCATGATCTTGTCTGCCTCTTTTTTCTGATAGACCCCAGTTGCCTTAATGACCCAGCTGAATATTAAGCCAGCCTAAAGGCAAGCACTGACATTTTGGCACAGACTAAAAACATGGAAATTTAGTTCAAATTATACCTATGACCATTTACTGTGAAGTTTCTTCTTGCAAAGTCCAGCTGTATATGTGAGAGAAGGGAGAGCTAGTTTGCTTTACTGTGCAGATGTACTTTAGTTATGACTGCTAACTTGCTACCTATTTGCCTCATGTGCAACCCTGATATCATCTTTCTGATGAATATCCTAAAAGAAGTCAGACGCCTCTCCCACTGGCACAAAACTGGTCTTTGGTTTCACTTGCAGGAAAATCTCTACTCAGTCAGATTTTACTGTGAACATCTCCCTAAACAACTAGAACAAGTGCAGTATGAGCTTGAAATTATATTCATCGTTATCTGCAATCTAATTGCTTTCATTTATTTAAATAATTTTTTTTAAAAACTCCCTTAGACCAAAATTTCAGGCCAAAAGCAGAATTTTTTTTAAAAAAAGAAACCCAAAACAGCCAAAACCCAAAAGAACCTCGAAACAACAAACAAACCAACCACCCCAGCCTAAGATCAACTGTTTGATTTTGCAGAAGGGGAAGAACTTAACCAAGCACTGACGGCTACTATTCCTCTTTGCTCACAGAGGTGTTTGAGTGGCTGTGTGCCTGGCCTGAGAGAGGATGAATGCACACATTTGCACAGAATGGAAATACAAATGGGGCAAACCAGCTCAGAGAGCTTATTGCACTGCCGTGCTGGGGAGACAGTGACCACAGTGCTGCTTGCTTTCACACTGGCACTATGGCTTACAAGGTTCCAGCAGGCAGCACGTGCAGGACTTACTGGTGACTTGCAGACTTCCATTCTATCTGAACTCTCATCTCTGCATCAGATGAAAGAAGGTTGTCCCAGAGTGAGGAGGGTAACTTGTATTTATAACCAAATCTACTTTTTGTTTTCTTCCTAATCTGTTCTTTTTTGCGTATTGATTAACTTCCCTTGATAACACATTGTGTACACATTTTCTGTGCCATTTAATAGACCATTACATGACAAAATGGTGACATTCTCAGGCAGATGCAGTGTCTATTAGTTCAGAAACTACAGTGAAAGTCTTTTTGGGTGTTTAACCAGCTCCTGGTAATAAATTTTAAGTATCTCTGAAACCAAGTCCTACAGGTACCCTCATCTGTAGCTATAGCTGTGTTCAGCTTAAAGGCTGATCTTAGAACAGTTATTTGAGGACATGTAGTACTGAAAACGCACATTGTGGAAAAGTGCAGTCTGGGAGCATGGCCTACTCATCCCCCATTTTCAGCAGAAATTGAACACCAAGCACTGTCTGAGCTCCAAGTGCATCTGTCTGGAAACATAGGAATAAAATTTTGATATATGTAGTCCTTGTCTTTGACCTTCTACACAATGATAAATTTCAGTCAGTGTTCATAGCAGTTAAAATTCAGTCACTTTAAAGTTCACAGAAAGCACTGCAAATAGAATCAGATTAAGTTTAAAGAGCATTTGCAGATCATTTTTGGCTATTTCCCTTCACCTGGACATAATATTGGGGGCTGGAAAATTTTTTGAGATATTTACATTCAAATATCCAGACCCTGAAAATATTTTGCATCCTCATTGCATATAATGGACTAACTCAAGCTGTCCCAATTATTTACATTAAATAAATTAAATAAATTGCACTGAAGTGATCCACATGAAGAGAAATAATCTTTATGGAAAACTATACATGCTCTCTAATAAACAAATAGTCATGGTAAAAAGGTTCATTTACCCAATGGGTTCAGGATTAAAAGTAAACTTCCTGAGCATATCAAGTATAATAAATGATAAACAACCAGTCTGACATGACAGAATACACTAGAGGTCTTGTCTGTGAGCCAATGCCTCTAAGGTATAAAGTCAGAGATTATTTTCTTTTCACAGAAAACAGAAAAGGATACAAAATTCTCCATTTTATATGTGTTAATCATCCCATTCTAAAGTGATGTAGTTTTGTACATATTTACACTAAACAGAAGAAGAACTGCCCTAGTTTTCTGGAAAAGTGATAAATATGAAATTATATTTGCAACAGATATAAAGAATATTCTGTGGCGTTCAGTGAAACACTGAAAGGTAAATATGCCTTTAAGTGGAACAAAGAAATCTCCTTTGATAAATTAAGAATCATATGAATCTACCTCATTATCAGCAAGCACTTTGTGTAAGGGTCTACATTTTCCTGCAGTGTACTCTTAATGGCATGGAGCAATTAGGTTACAATAACCTATAACTATTTTAAAAATTGTGTCCCATTTACAAATTAAATTCTAGATCTTGTGAAATGCCTCTTTTAGGGGTAATGCTGCTGTCTGTAACAGGCCTTAAGTACTCACAGGCATTTAAGTCTTGGATACAGTGATGTCAAAGACACGTCTAGACATTGAAAGAAGGTTAATGTTGTTATTTCTTATGTCTTCTGATTTGGAAGTCACTCATGTTTGTTTTCTGAAAAAGATGGTTTGGGTATGCCAGCATCTCAGCAGTTTAGACTGAAGTCAGTCTCACGCTCACATCCGTTCACATCCGTTCTAGGTGTGGACAGATTCAGTGAAGACATCCAACAAATGATGGGCTTCAAACCAGGCCTCTACTGGAGATTGTGCTGGAAATTTGTTAGTCCTGCTTTTTTATTGGTAAGTGTTGATATTATTCCATCATGGAAAGAATTCTAGTGTGTTGCTTCCCAGAATATACACGAGATACCAAGAGCAAGATACCTATTGCTGTGCCAGATTTTGTCAGGGTGAATAGAAGACACTCCAGTTTAATTATTTTTTCACTTTGAGATTATATGATGGTTATATTTTGTATAATACATTTTGATTGTGAAAGAGAAGCTCATGGTGGTTGTGGTCTTCTGTTCCTTCATTCTAGCATGATTTCGAGAAAGCAGCTTTTCTTAGGGAACGCTTAGGCAGTGTCCTCCCTGTCCCTGCAGCTCCTGTGCATTTTAAACACAAACCATTCCCTTGGGAAAACAGGCTAGCCAGGGATAAGAGATTGTGTTATCAAAATGTATTTTTCATTAGAGGGCACCAAGATCTGCAAATTGTGGAATGACACCTTAGAAAAACTAATATGCAAATACACCTGTAATTAGCTCTGTGAAACACTGAAGACTTGTATAAAATATACCTTGTGAGCTGCCTGTTGGAAAAAACAAGTGTTCCATTGCATTTGGGAAAAAGAAATCCCAAAGTGTGCATTTCGTTGCTTTGTGTAAAGGTTAGATGCAATACTAACCTACAGTTCTATATTGGAATCTCTTCATATGCATATTTGTAAATCGAAAGGTCAGGATAATAATATGGAAATTTGACCTTGGTGTGATTTTAGGAGACAGTTACTTGCATGAAAGCTGTGTATTCTCAAAGCAGTACTGCTATTGAAAATATATACTGGGTAGGCTTTTAGGACAGGTCCACTTTTTTTTAAGTGTAAAAGCTTATGACTCCAATTCATCCATAAGCACCTACCAAGCCTATATTAATTACCCTTTTAAACACAGTTCTGTAAAGGAACTTGTATGGAACTATATCCTGCAGCACTTCAAGAAGGCTGACTCAAGCAGAATGGAAAATGCTGGAGCAAGCATCTTTAGGGTTTACATGCACAGAGACAGTTGAAAATTTAAATTTCATAATGAGGGTTGTAGCAATCTAGCTAAAGGTGCAGAGCCCATCAGCCTAACCTTCAGGTAGTTTAAGATGTCTTGGTGAAAGAGCCTCAACACCTTCCTGGAAAAGCCTAAAAACATAAGCAACAGAATAAATCTGTAGATAATCCATGTCCCAGCCATCACAATGCACACTTCGTTTTTCCATCCGGAAGCTCTTTCTCCATATTGTCTGCAGCTGCATACATAATCCCAAGAAAAATTTCAAATAGAATCAGTATTTTTTGAACCAGATTCCACACTATAATCTTCCTTTAACCCACACTATCCTGTTGTCTTTGAAACCCTAGGCTCAAAATATTTTAATTTGAAATTGAAATATGGAACAGAACATATAGCCCCAAGAACCAAACCAAGGAACTCTGCACGTTACACAACCCATACGGATTTAACAGGGCAGAAGTAGGGTGGTACCCCACTCTTTCCTTCTTGTATCTAGCCCTGGACAGGGCAGCACAGGAAGAAAAGAAACAACTTTGTTTTCCAGGCCATAAGGCTGCTCCGCCTTTCCTCAGTACATGTATCATGCTGGAGTTTGCATTATGACTCTCATTGAAAAATGGGTACAAAGCTCCTAAATGAAGTCTAATGTTCCTGGGAAACAAAGAAGGTAAAAACAATAGATCCTGCAGAGTTTTTTTCTTGAATACAGAATCCCTTTCTTACATCTGAAACACTAGTTTAAATGAGGCAGTAGCAGATCACCTGATCTTCCCATCAAAATTTCAAATAATCTGTGTGCAGAGTATCTAAAGTGAACAGTTAATATTAGTAAACACTAGGAAGAATTTCAACAGCTGAAGCAGTAAGAGGCACAAAGTAAACAGGCTGAAGATGACTAGTAAAGCTGGTTTGAAATATACCGTAGGGTGGCTGCCTAATAGAACACCTGGAATCAGTTTCCCAGTAAGGTTCTTCATCTTAAAACTGTGGTTCATTTTATACTTTCTTCTCTAGTTTGTCGTGATAGTCAGCATAATAAATTTCAAGCCTCTGACCTATGATGACTACACCTTCCCTCTGTGGGCAAACCGCATTGGCTGGGGAATAGCATTATCCTCAATGATCCTTGTGCCTGCCTACATCATCTATAAATTTATGAATGTGCGTGGGACCTTTAAGGAAGTAAGTGGAACACTAATCAAATGTCATGAAATGTTGCTGTGAAATGAAATGGCTAGGTCTAAGTTGGCAGTTTATCGCTCTCCCAAAACTTATTACTTATGAGTGACCTTTTGAATCCATCTGTCAGGTGGATCAGTGGTTTGAGGTAGGATTACTGCATTCTCTTTGAGTTTCTAGATAGAAATTAGCTTCCCAGACAGCACCATAATAAAGGTGAAAAATTATTTTTGATGCATGTAATTGATCTAATTGATGAGATTAGATTTTTGTTATTAACACGGAATGTACAAATTATGGTATCTTCATATTCAGCTATGAGGTATGGTCTTCAAACTGTTCTGTACTTTTCTTTATCTATCAGTTTAAAATGGCACAGGATTAAGGTTCACTAACCGTATCATTTTTACCATCATATTAATCCTACCTTCACTGTCCATATACCCTCACAATTATCTCTAGCTTATAACCTCTAATGGTGCTCAAAAGCATCCTCAGCATAATACAGCACTGATTGTTTTCCCATCATATGTCATAATTTTGTAACCTAATCTGGACCCACTGATTTACACTTAGTTCTACTGCTCTCCTTTCCTACAGCTACAGTTCCACAATGGTGTAGCAAGATACTGATGCTCTTAGGCCAATCAGTGAACCAAGACCATACACAGAATTAAGCAGAAAATAGGATCTCACCCTTTACATAGATCAGTCACACCCCCTCATGCTGACCCGGCAGACCCAAAGGAGCAAAGGTCTCATTTCTGAAACATTACAGTGATCTCATGTAATGTTCACCTCAGAAAGGCACCCAAAGTTGGAACTCTTCAGCTGCCCTGTTTTCATCAGCTCCAACATCTCAATGATGTGCACAATTTCTAGATCTCATTTCCAGCAGTTCTATAAGCCCTTTGTTTTGTTCCATCCGGGGGGGGGTTATAAACCCATTTTCTACAAGCACTTAATTTTCAAAGAATAATTTGTACTGGCCCATCAGGCTTTTGCCCTCTCGCTCAAGTTTATTGATATGGGGTTGCAGAAGCCTTTGGCCAAAACCACATTCTCTCATTCATTTTGTATTGTTAGCAAGTTCTAGTTTGTCTGTTACTGCTCCTGTGAAAAGCAAGTCTCCGGTTTCCCCATAAGCATTACGGCAAAAGGCTCACATATTACATCCAAGTAACCAGCACATGATGCCCTAAATTGAGGCTCTTAAAAGGATGGGGAAAGGTATGATCTTAACCTAATGGCAACTCCTGAAGTTGGAAGTTCCTAATAAACCAAAATCTATGTGTGATCTCAAAAGGCAGAGCATGGAGTAGACGAGGGAGATGAGTTGGGAAATATCAGTACCTCCTTCCTCTCCCACTCTGGGACTGGCCAACCCTCTTACAGCACTAACAGAGAAGCATGAATTTAGGGGATCAAAGGCCTGTGATACCAATTTGTTCCTGCTGTTCTTTTCTATATGCACTTGCTAAATATTTGGACTTAGTGTTTGCATAAACTTTCTACTGTTGCTTCTTATATTAAAAGCTAACACCCGAGGGCTTATAATAGGCTTATTCTCTCCATGGCTGAGTAAAGGCACAAGATGCAGTGATATTAAAGATTTAAGTTACCATTTTAAATAAAGTTCATGCAACTTCCCCTCTATAGATTGGGGATTACATACATAATCCCACTTCATATGGCTGACTTTTTCCTCTTCTTCCTGTCTGATTTAGAGACTAGCTTACTGCATCACACCTGAAAATGAGCACCAACTCGTGGCCCAAGGAAATGTCAGGCAGTTTAAGGTTTGTACACCTTTCACATGCTTCTTCTCCTGATACCAACCGTTCCCTGTCTTTAGCGACATCTTCAGGTTTGCACCAATCTCCTCATGGTGAATGCCTTTGCAGATCTATAGCTCTTTATTTCTGCCAGCATGACAAGACACAGGAGGCTCAGTACCATATGCATCAACTCTTTTGGAAGGTTTTTGGGACCTTCCTTCTTTGATTAAGGAAAGCCCTCAATTTTACAGATCACCTGAATCTGGTATTGTAGGTTGTGTTTGAATACAGTGAGATCTCACCAAGAAACAAAGGCATTTCCAAATTATCACGTGCATTTGAAGAGGTCATGGCCTCTCACTCAGTTGCTGCACAGTAATCTGAAGTCATGTTTCCAAAACTGCAATTATGTCCCACAACACATGGTAAACAGCAAAACAAATATGCAATGTCAGAGCTTACACATAATGTCATGAAATGATGTACCAGGTTACACAGAATTGGCTTTCCCCACAGGACTAGAGTTGGTTGAAAACACTGCTGGAGACTTCATAAGCCATGAAAAATATGCTGGAGGTTTCCAAATACTGCTTTCCTTTTAGCAAATAAAATGAGCTTATTGAAATAAACTCCTTTATGTAGAAGATAAAAAGGATGCAAATGTGAAGCTTGTTACACTTATCAGCATTCATGCTGGACCGGTTTCTGTCTTCAAAGTGGAAAGCAACTAGAATTATGCACACCTCCACAAAACGTGACCCAGATTTGATAGTGGTGGTTTGTATGTTGATACTGAAAAAATAAATCTGGCTTTTGCTTATTCTGAAAAATATTGTTTGAAATAAATTTTGGCTTTTAAAGGAAATAATCTGTGTAGATTTATGGGGTGCAGAATGAAAGCACAAATAGGCTTCCTGTTTCATGACCACAATTTATTTCATGTGGCCAAGAATATGTAATAGCACAGCACCTCCTCCTGCCTTCTCTTTCTCCTGTTTCTGCCATCAGTTGTCAGATGATTTACTATTCCTGCTGCAACTCAGTGTTTCCAGGGGCAGATGTTCCTGTGTGAAAGGGCTATAAACAGCCATTCCACAGTACTGATCTTCTGAACACAAATCTATGACAAAAAGGTAGCAAATTAATTTCACATAAATTAGAAAAGGTTGTCCTCAGAAGTAAACTACTAAAGTTACCTCAAATCATGCCAAACATGACAGCATTTTAGTTTGCTGCCCTCTTCAATATACAGCTAGGAATGGCTTTGTTAGTGCTAAAGCATATTTAGTGTTTTGTTCACAATGTTGGAGATTGTGAGCAAAACACTCCCTACTGTAACCAAACAAATACAAATATTTTATTCCTATATATGTCTGGCAGTTCTGAATTTTAAAACTGAATTTAGAGCTGACTAAATAGCCTTTGTATTCAGCAAGTTTCTCACTGCAAACTGGAATGCACAGAAATTTAGTCACAGAGTGGGTAATCTATCCATTACTTTGAAATTTCTTTGTAAGTCTAGATTTGTCAAACAATGCACGTGTCGGCATCATCATTTGAATCAATGATGTAATTTAACAACCACTTCTGCTTCCTCACAGCTCCAACACTGGCTAACAATATGACAACCAACAGATCAAGGAAAAAGCCCACGTTCAGCTAAACTGAGAATATGGAAAAGTCAAGTTCAAAGCTCCCTCACTTATGCTTGGACCAGGCTGGCTCAGAGCTTATCTACTGACTCTTTGAGGGAAGACATCTGCTCTCTGTTGTCAATGCCTCCCTTCTATTACTTGGCTTCAAATGATCTTTAAAGACTCCATTTAATTTTTCTTGCATCCTTTGGTGCCATGAGATCCCTACATGACCAAAACTTGTGAGTTTTGCTATTGGCAGAAGTGGAGGAGGGAGGAGCAGAGGAAAAGAGCAATCAGCATAAGTTAAGTGCTTTTTTATCGTGAAGAAGTGAATTAAACTTTTCTGACAGTAATAATTACTTCAGATGTTCATGCCACAACCTATTTTAAACCAACAACACCTGAGCATTCTTAGATCTAAGGAAAGAGTACACCTCAGTTATGACAAAAGAGCAACTTTAACTATGTACTCATGTCATTAGCTTTCTTGCCATACTGCCCTTTGGCATGTGAGTTTGCATCCTTCTGAAACGAAGATTCATTGCTTCGTTTTCAGGGGTTTGTTATTAGTTCCTTCTCTTGGTGAAGAACATTGTCTTTGCTGTACATGTCCATGCTGTTTTCTGACCAGTTTCATTACACAAGCTGAAGAGCAGCAGGAAGTTAATTCCTCTTACAGTTACTAGTGCAGAACACAGCTTAATATCACAGTGTACTTCATGGAAGAGATATTCCCTTATTCAATAGTTGAAATGGCTTTATCATATGATCCACACTCTCCAGATTTTCCAGCTAAATATGAAAGTTACATCCAGATAGACTCTCAACTTTTTGTTGTATTTTGTTCCAAATAAAGAATGTAAAATACATAGGAAGAGATAAATTTTAGAATTGTACCATTACCAAGTGGCATAAAAACACAAACTGGCTTTATTCTCCTGCTGTGAACATGCTACTACTATAATTTAACTAGGATTTACCTACCAAAACATAGTAAGATTTTCTTGAATAATTTAAAAGTACATTTTAGGCACACACAGCTCTTTAAGCCTATTCCAGCTCTAGCAGTATTATGCAAAGTAGAAGATACAGAACAAACTCTGCATTTGGGTGCTGTTCTTATTCTGTGGTCACTTGTCACTGTAGTACCTTTCAAGTGATCACTACATTCAGTAGCTTTGAGTTAGTTCTTGTAATTATTTATCACTAGATCTACAGTAATTTTCAGAGGCAGTAGCTTCTCAGCTGGATCTGACCCAGAGTTTACCTCTGGACATTACCTCTGGGGTTTTTTTGTCTCTATACATTCAATGGAGCTTGTCTTTTAAATGTATGTAGTGCTTCCTCTTTTTAAAAAAGACCTTTCAAATGGATGGGCCTTTTTTATTTATAAAACAATTTTTGTTGAGTTGTTTTCTTTTTTAAAATAGCCAAGTTTAAAAGTGCCAAGTGCTTTTGGGCTTTTTCTATTTAACATTGATTTCTGTTCAAAATAATGAAAGGGAAATTTCTCTCCTTATTCATTCTTTTCCTCCAACATGTTCAATACTTCAGAACGAACCAAGTGTTGTCCTTCTGTTGAAGAGTCTCTGTGACAAACAGTAGTTTTATTTAAACAGGGTTTTAAACCCAAAGAATACTTTCTTCTAATTATAAAGGAAGTCTTATTTTCTGGCCCAGCTGATGGCCAACAGCTGCTTAAACCCTGTTATTAAATATATTTCAATAATAAAGGAATTCCAAATGTTGCAGTTCTAATGCTGTAATTACACAAGAGACTAAATAGTGAAAATATGTTGAAGGCTTCAAAAAAGTCATCCCACCAACTTTCCAGTTAATCTCATTTTTATTGTTTGCTGAACTACATGAGAATCTTTCCATTGTTTTAAAGCCTACTTTTCAACAATACAGCTGCTTCAGTCACTGGCTTGGCATGGCTCAAAAGCTTCTTAGCATAGATGTAATTATCAAGTTTTGAAACTCCTGGGGGCTGTTTAATGTGGAGTTTTAATAGATTGTCACGTGACACATTGTTTGGTTGGCTCATGATTGGAAATGCTAAAAACCTCCACCAGTGTTCACTGGTGACACACCCCATCAGCACCATCCCTACAGCACAACCCATGGAGGAAAACTTACATTTCCTCACCACTCTGCTCTGAAACAGGAGCAAAGCTACCATACCTGGGTGAGAAATCATCTTTACCCAGTGTGTTCGGGTTTGATTGTATTTTTAATACCAACTCCCAAGGCAATGACCTACTGCATTATTTTTATTTCAGTTCTTGTATAATTTCTTAGGTTTAGTGTAGTATTTATAGCTCAGGACTACATTGCACTATTGCCACCTTGTTCTGAGGTTTTGTAGGTAAAGAACTTGCAATCTATACAGAAGACAAAAGTCATATCAAAGAAAGTAGCAATCTTACTACCAAAATTAGCTTGAATGAAAAAGACAATACAAAGTGAATGACTGCATAGGTAGACTTCACATTCAAGATGTTTCCCAAAGAAAGTCTCCCCCAAATAATATGACTTCTGTCCTAGAGACAAATGTCTTCAATTCTCCACAGAATAAGATGATGAACTACCTCATGCCTCTTGGATGATGAATGATGCCATTAGACACAAACTAGCATCTGTTCAGGTGACAAATACTTTTGTGAAGACCAGGTTATGTTCATTTCCTCCACTCTGTGATATGGTACAGACAGTCCAATAAGAAGCCATAGCACGGGCACCCACCTCCTCTTAGGCACCTGCTTTGGGCTCCCAGATATATTTTCAATATGGAAAATATCAAATGCCACAATGATACCCATCTCCCTTCACTTGTAGTTAAAAACCAAAAGACTAAAACCTCCAGTCAGGTCCTTACCATCCATGTCACTTACCTGTAACTCTTCCCCTAACTCTATCTTGACCTTTCGGCCCAGCAGCTCACCCTTTCCCTCAGCTGTACCTATTTCAAGAGCAGACCCTCCCTGGGGAATGCCAATCTTCCAGATATCCCCGTGGAATGGCAAGTATATGCTGACTGAGTAGGCAGCCTGCTTTTAAAAGAAGAAAATTTTTGGTGCAAGCTGATTCAAGACAGAGAATCATCTGCTTGCTAATTATGTTGGCTGTTTGGGTAACAAGCCCGTGGGAAGAATTCAGTGAAGCAATTAAAGAGCTCATTTGACAGTTCTAGAAAATATTTCCTCAAAAGCCTTTTCTTAATCTGATAAAGGAAGCAGCTGTCATACATCAGTATCTCTCTTCTGACCTTTCTTTCGACCAGTGAAGAAGACCTGCCTGTGATCCATAATGTTCCATCAATCCACAGAAAGTTAGTTAGCACCAAGGAAAGAGACGCTTTGTACCCCTCCCTGCCCTCATTCAGCCAGATAATTCTTTACATCCTTGGAACTATTCTAAAGCTACATTACTAACACTCCACAGATTTAGATTTCTGGAAGAAACAGTGGGCTTTTGAAGGCAATAGCCCAAAAAGCAGTAGTGCTATTTAGTACTGGGCCCCTGTTTGACCCATATCTTTTTTGTCAGTCCTTCTTGTGTTCCATCATGTCCTGAGACATACACCCTGGCAACACTTGAAAGACATCGTACCATAGTGGGGGATTCTGCAGGATATCCAGGATCAAACATGGTATTTTAAATATAGAACGTAGGAGAATTACTTGGCTGTTACCACTGTGCATGTTCCCTAACTGCACGTGCAATGTATGTTGTCTGTACTTTTCCCAGAGGAATTTTCCTGTACTTGGCCATTTCTTCTCAGCAAAATACCATTTAAGTGTTATTATTTTAAAGGGTCAAGCCCAAACATTTTGTATATACATTCACTTCTTATGCTATTGTTTTGACATGAATTAAGTTGACTTTGTACTGTTAGGTTGTAGGGGGCCACATCAAAAGTTCTTTTGCTGTTAATGTCTCTTTTGCAGTTCTTCCAATTCATGCAGCATTAATTAGCAGATACTTGCTTTTATGGGAGTAGATAGCTTTCATTCATATCCTGGACTGCTTCACTAAGTTTCATGGAGAATTGACAAATGTTTAAGAATTTCTTTCCTAAGAACTGAATTAAAACTGTAGTTCAACAATTTCAAAAGAGGTGAGACTTCAAAATATTTTATTTGCAGTGCCACGTTAAAACATTTTAAAATGAGCCTGAAGGACTCAGACATTAGAAAGCTATCACAGTTCCACAAATAACAGTATATATCCGTACCTGCAAAACTGTGTGAACTCTAAGCCTCTTGGAGAAGGGAACTAGGACTTTTTTCTCCTAACACACTTTATTTTTTCAGTACTAAGAATATTTATGGTCCACAGATCACCTTGTATAAGAACCTGATTTTCTTAATGTGAAGGCTAACATGATGTTTCAGATCAGACCCCTGAACGTCTTGGGAGACTTTCTCAGCTACCTTTCTTGTACCCATGCTCCTGTTGGTGACTGTGGGCTTACCTAGTTAATCAGTGGAAAGTGATTAATTTGTACAGTGCTACTGGTCAAATTTAGACCGAATTTAGGTGCATCTAAATTCATCAGAGACTACTACAGAGAGCTACATGGGCAATAAAAACACTTCAATCAGTAAAAGACCATAACAGGGTAATACAATTGCTTTTAAGTACACCATTTGATTGGTTTTCCTTCACCATTAAAAAACAGTGTTTTTTAATGTAAAAATCTGTGCTTAGACAGATTGCAATCACTGCATGACTGACGAGCAGAAGCAGGCAGAGAAACTGGAGACCACCAGAAGAATATAAATGGCACAGATGTGATTGTGTTCAGTGAAATTGTGCTCTCAGAAGGACATGGAAGTGTCTAGCTATGAGTGGTTTGGGACAGCAGGGGAGAAACAGAGAGGTTTAAGCCTCAGTCCAGCAGTGCAACCCTCGTGTACATTAACCATGTCTGCATTAATTTCCATGAGAACAGGGGCTTTTCCTGCACTGCCAGCAAGACTGAGTCACCTGTGTGCTTTGCTTTCCTCCTTTCCTAAGGTGTTTCTTGAGCTGCTGTACTAAATATGAGTTGCCTAATTTCATTATAAGGAAGCAGAATAAATTCAGTGAATTAAGAGAATTACTAAGCCTTAAGCTGGCTTTCTTCTGAAGGTGTCATGTTGTTTCTTGGTCACTGCCAAGAGGCATCAAACTTGCAGGTGATCTGCATTTGTAATTCACCTTGCACTCTCTGTGAACTTTTCTGCAAGACTTGGCTCTCCTTTGCTATGGGCAATATCAGTTACAAAGGGAGAACCTCCAAACAGTACATTTTGAAAATAAATCCTAATAGGTCTGAGGAAGATTTGCCTTACAAATAAAAGCTTTACAGTGAGCATTTACTTGGTTTACACCAGTGTTTTACTTAATTTTTAATGCCTTTTTATAGCAGTGACTAGAATTTAACTTAGATAAGGGTACCTCTGTATAGGAAATATTTTAATATTTTTACCAGTTTTTTTAATTTTCATAGAATATATGTATATTGTAAGGCGAGAAATTCAACTTTGATGTAACAAGGTTATCACACAAGACCTATCTCTCCATTATAAGATTTTGTAGTCAGCCAGTCTAGTTCAATAATATGTTGGCCTTTGATTATAAATGTAAAAATGTGATAAAGGAGAATAGAACATTACCTACAGCTAATGCACATTGTAGCACAATATTCTCCATTGCTGCCTTAATCTCATAGAATGAAGTCATATGTTTTTAATTTATATTCTTAAAAATACCAAAAAAAATTCCAGAGTATCCTTTGGCTGCAATTTTGTGTTGTTAACTGACTTAACATTAAATCAAATGTGTAAGTGTCCAGTAGATCTACTTCCAAACAAGAGAACACATTGCAGTTTTTGGGAATAAGTATTCATAGGAGCTCAAAACTTGCCACTAGTAAAAATACTCTCCAAAGTGCCCCAGTGACCAAAAGTGTCCAAACACAGCCACCACATTTCCATGCCTGATTCCATTAATTGTGCAATCTGCAGGTCAATTTTGCCTTTTTTTTAAGGTCTTTGGTTATCTGGGGGAAATGGCATTTCAAAACTTTTTCATTGATTTTTTTTTTTTTTTTTTCAAAGGGAGACACCTACATGCACATGTGTAGTAATTAGAAACAACTACATTTCTTATAAATATGGATATGGATGTGTGTGACGTGTGCTGGTTAACTATACTTAAAATGCTGATAAAGATGGTGAATGTAAAGTATTTGTCCTCATACCTCTGTCTTTCTGTGATCAGTGTAAATAAGAACTGTTTTAAGCTGTGCATTAATGTAACAGATTATCCCAATATTGTGTATAAAATTATTTAAATAAAATCTGACAAATATGCACATAAAAAGAGTATAAAGAAAAGGATTATGTACCGAGAATTTACTTCTGACAGTCAATTAAAAGCTGAAATGAAAGTTTTGCTTTTTGTCAATACTATTCGGGCTAAAGCTTTGCAGGGGCAGCTGGTCCTAGGCTTTAGACAGCTAAAAACAAAATCCCAAAAGCAGGAAACCTACATAGCTCTCAGCCTTCAGGAGATTGTTCACATCCTTTCAGTGTCCAGTGGATGCAGTGGGCAGATTAATGTCTACATTTGAACTCCTTTCAGCAAAGTAATTACAGCAATGCAACGAAGCTTTCACAATCACATATTGAAAGGAAATAATCAAGACCTTCTAGGAACATGAATCAAAATGCATAGCACAGATGCCTTAATTCCCCAAGGCTACATTGTTCTCCTTTTCTCAAAAAATTCCTTTTGCCTTCTTAATTTTGTCACAAGTCATAATAGCCATAAACACATTATTCTTAATTTACAGATGAGCCAGGAAAAGGTGACTCTTATCCAACATAAATGAAAAATAAATAACAACGATTTTTTTTTTACTATCACTTAAACCAATTTCTTATATTTCCACATCAATAATGAAAAGCATTATTTCCAAAAGCGCATTTTGTTAGATTATCCCACTTGTCTCCATACAAATTTTATACTTGGAACATACAGAAGCTAATGACCTTCCTCAGTGCTTTTTTCTTTAAGCACTGTATTATTAAGGTACAGCCTTCAATTGTTTATATTTCTCTACTGCCTTCAAGTAAGAAAAGCGTGGTTTAAATTATCTTAATAGGTCTGAAAAACTGAATAACAAAATTTTTGTATGTCAGTTTTTAATCATGTCAAACACTCAAACCCACGAATTTGTATTAAAACAATTAAAAGTTGATTAATTTCAAGATACTTCAAAACAAATTTCTGTGAAGCACTGAATCTATTTTACTGTTCAACAACAGCCTGTTTACGAAATTTTCATTTTGCCACTACTCTTCCATTCTCTCACCATTTTGTCCAGGCTTCAGTCAGTTGACAGGGCTTTGAGCACTAACAGATTATTATGGAAGGAAAACTAGGAAGGCATTACTTAAAATAATGGAATAATTTTATCCTCCTGGAAGTATTATTGAAACCAAGTTTGTTTCCTATCTGGTTTTGGATAACTCCATCACCTCTGATGATATCCCCTTAATTTACTCTAAAAGCAGGAATTTAAGTAACATCCCATTTCAACATCCAAAACAGAAGAGGCAGATGAGGTACAGGGTGCTACCAGTAGTACCAACAACTGTGTCAGCATCCCTGATTCTTCAGCATCTCAGATTTGTACAAGTAAACATGAAATTTCAATTTTCTCTCTTACCTGAGCTACTATTTATAACCTAAGATAATTTCAAATGCAGAAGCACAACACAAATCATCTTTGAGAAGAAAATTGAAGGTTTAGAAAAATCAAAACACACGTTTGGTTTTTTTTTCATTATAAGACAGATCAACAATGCTGCCAAAAAGCTGAAATACTAAATTCTTGTACATGCAAAGAGTTTGAAAGTAGTAACTAAAGTAACAAAGACCTTTTTTTAAAGGTCAACAAGAAACCAGTTTTAAAAACTAAGAGTGAACTGCTAGAATTGAAAGAGATCCAGAACTGGCTACTTGCATAATCCACCAGCGCGTAATTCCAGCAATAAATCAAAAGCAATTCCTAGAGAACAGAAAGGCCCTCTCCTTCCTCAGCTGTGCAAACAGTGATAATACTGCTAATCTCCATGAAGCTTTGAAATATGTTGGAGAGACCAGAGCGATGGCATTACACAAGCCAGATATTAGAACCCTTCAGTCTTACAATTATTCAAACTCTTTCAAGCACATACTAAAACAGCTTGTCCCCTCCTTGTAGTCTGCAACAAAGAACTAAAATAAGGCAATAATTTTTTTTCCTCTATGTCTACAAAGCGTATGTGGAAACATTTACACACCTTAACCAACAGTTCTTCCACATTACGTAAATCATCATCATTGAGCCAAACCGGAAAGCTCATCATCTACTGGTCTTAATTTCTGCTTCTCCACACAAGCAGACTCAAAGTTCAGCCACCCATTAATTATTTTTCTTCAGTGTTGTGTTAAAATCAAATTATGAAATTTACTGTCACTTCAGGCAAAAACGTATGGTCCAACCATTGATTTCCATTTCAGCAAAGATTTAGTTCTCAAGTTACACAGACAGAAATTGACTTTAACCAAAATATATGACTCTGCATACATTTTCAGAAGGCACCAGTGCAGTGGGTTTATTACTTTTAGTCACTGAGATTCAGAAAAAAACCAACATAATTTCAAATACTTACATACTACTGAAGCATTTTTAAATGAAAATCCATTTTTTAATTTCCTTTCTCTGTGGCAAAGCCAGAAAACAATCAAGCAGGGAATATTGTTGGTCAATACTGTTTTTCTAAATCCCTGATCACAAATTTTCCAAAGACAGGCTTGGGAAACACTTGAAGTTCAAGTTGTCTTAGGTAATAGACACACAGTATCATTCCTGATAAATTCATGAGATGAATGTTCACAATTCTGTGTTCAGATTAACCAAAAAAAACCACTTGCTTCTCACAAATATCAACATGAACATTATTGTTTCTATATAAATTTCTACAAGCAGCACTTTGCAACAATATTAACCAATGTGAACGTGACAGTTCACAAACAGGGAACAAAACTCATTTTGGGCTAAGTGGTATTCGCTCATTACCTTCTACCAAAACCTTCCCAAAAAGCTGCAGCAAAAAGAAAGCACAGGTAGGTAGCAAAAAAAAAGTTGTAATTTCTGGCAAAGAAAAAGTTCTAGCACCTTTCAAAGAAGAGGTGCCTGATTCAGTGGTGTTCATAAAAGCAAATCTTTCAAGGAATTTGATAGTTTGACATTTCCTATGACCAGAAATTATCACAGTTAGAGCTATTCAACTGCAAAATTGACAGTATCATAATCAATACTCCATATTTTTACCCATTTCTTGAATCTGTGAAAGTGAAAAAAATTCATAGAGGGGAAACAGGAAAAGCTTCACAAAACATGAAAGGTGTTTCTAGTCCCTCTGCCCCTGCAACAGCAGAATCCTCTGATAGTGCTGACTCAGAGTGACTCTGGTGGGAGGGGACCACAGGGGCTCATCCAGTCATGTTCAGGTGGAATTTTCTGTCCTTCATTTTCTGGCCATTTCTTCTTGGCCTCTTGCTCAGCCTCACCGAGCAGAGCCTGCTCCATCCTCTGACACCTCCTGCAGATACTGACAGACTTTGAGGAGACCCCCTCAGTCACCTCCTAAGATACACTTAACTAAGGCTAATTCCTCCCTCCCCGAGAAGGGAAGCTTATCCTAAATCAAGGTTTAAGGTAAATAGGGGTGATTTGCTTGCAACTAAATACACATTTATCTAAACTATTTCCTGACTTCTTTCCAGAACACACATTAAAGGAACCACAGACCAGAATTTTGAGCCTGAGGTGAAACAGACACTGACTGCCAGATAATGGGTCTTGTCCTGGTTTTACTTCCTAGAACTGATTTGTCTTTCTGCCACCTATTGTCTTCATTAGAACTCTGGTCCTGAGCTGAACAACATTCAGTCTTCCATATTCTCCTGAGGTCACTGACAGCTTGCCTTGAGCTTCTGCTTTCAAACCTTGAAGTTAATTAAGCCTGATTGTTTTACATTGATTATATTGATTGAACTTTACAGCCAGTTTTGAATTCTTCCATCACTTAGCTTTCACCATCAGTAATGGCAAATCTGAAGGGAACATTGTAGGGCTGCATGGTGAGAAACAGAGATCACCAAGAATTTCACAAAGTAAAAGGAGAGCCCTCTAAAGGAACACACAGCATTAATGAAGTAAGGCCATGGCACACACGGACTGCCATGCTCTGCCAGGTGACTCTAATGCTGTCCCCAAGCTGCACAGCACCACACTGCAGGTCTCTGCCTTGCCTCTGGTTTGCCAGGTATGCAGCCTGTGCATGGGTTTCCTGGTCCTCTTTACTCAAAACAGTTCAAGTCAGCTATGGTATTGAAACCATCTGCTGCTCATTTGGTCTAGGCCAAATAAGAGGAATACAGGAGTTGTACAAGAAATAGCAAACCCCCAATCCCTTTAAAACAGGATGATGCATTAAGTTTTCCATAAAACATTCTATAATCTAAGAATACACAGATAAGTGTCTGTAGCTGAAGACTGTGAAATTTTATTGTTAGAAAGAGCTGGTTTTATTTCATTTACTTTGCAAATACTACAGTTTGCATCCTGTTTCGCTGGCCTTCAGTGGCCCCATTCCTATTGGGATAGTAACCAAGGCTGAGAATTAACTGTAAGAACTTTGATTTCCCACTTTTGGAAAAGAACATGCTGCCTTTCAATTTCTAGTTTTCTCATCCAAAACAAAGGTAAGAAAAGCTTGGGTGCTGATTGAGTGCCAGTGCAACCACTTAGAAAGGACAGAAGCCCGTATCAGCCTTGCTCTGGTTTGAAATACTTAGGTAGCCTAGGAATTTCAAAATCTCTTTTTAAATGACTGTTTTGCTCTTTTGCTTTTTGTTAAGCATGTTGCATTTACCTACTGAACTGACCCTGAAACCCTTGAGCTATTTTGTTCTTTGTTTTTAAATCTGTTTTATTTAAAAATTAAACCTGAAATATTCATCTCCCTGCTAGGCATATAGAATACTCTCTGTTATTCAAGAACAAAATGACCTGTTTTCTACTCATCTGATTTGATGTTTTTGTCCTTGTAATATGCCAGTTCAGTAGTTCACATTTTCCATTGACTTTTCAATGCTTTCTGAAGCCAAAATGACATTACCCTTTAAGTACATAAGGGTGTTGTCATCAAGAAAGAGGTAGCACAGAAAAGTCACTGTATACAAAGCTAAGATACAATTAAGCAACTAAAAAGAAGAAAAATAATAATGATCATCCATTTCTGCTCCCATTCACCCTTTCTGTGCAGAGCCCACTTGGAGATACATCAGCTACATAAGATCAATATTAGCATTGACCAAATGAGGATCTCAATCTAACAAAAAGCTTATGAGACAAATATTTTGTAAAACAGGCTGCAATTTTAGACAAGAAGTTAGAACTTCTGTCAAAAAAAACCTGAACTAACTCTTCCAATATTTTGTTTCAGAAAATTTATTTTTACAAAGCAGGGCAGAGATTATTTACTGCTTTGTTCTTCATAAAGCTTTGATACAATTTCAGAAAAAATAATCCTTTTATGTCTATTGAAAAGCTAACTTTTGCTCAGCTATTTGCTAAAACCAGAATATGTTTTACAGAATAAATACAGATTTTAGAAAAAGTTAGACACTTTTGACTGGATCCTGAGTTCCTTTAGTTTCAGTTAAAGTTCCTTTAACTTTCCCTTTTTGAGCCAAATACAGAACTATGACCTATAAGGATGTTTATGAGGTTGCACATACAAAACACTGTTCCATGCACAAAATCAGTAGAAAGTTATTGCTATTACCTTCACAGATTTTTCTGCTACTTGTATTGGGCTTGAAACAACTCTACTCACAATGTATTTAAATCTTATTTAAATCTTCACCTGCTATACTTCCATTTTGAGACAAAATCCTAGATAAGAATTCCACAGAGATTGTCAGACATTCCCAGGGATTTTCTTCCTTTATTTATGGTATATTCATTCCTTTATTTCTGGTATTTAATTTTCTTTTTGTATGCAAGCAGAATTAGCCATTATTACCTGGCTAGAACAAAGGCATTAGGGTTGTAACAAAAACCACCCAGTATTTCTTAATTTCCAACACTTAATTTCCAACACAGCAATTAAAAAAACCTGACGTGAACTAAACACTAAAAATTAGAAAAATATCCCTTAGAATTATTCAAGAAGTCTCAAAGATCTGCAGTTTTAGTATAATCCATTCTCAATAATGATCATATACTTGAGAAAATCTGGCTTTTCAACAGTTCTTTAGCCAGCTGATTTCCTTCCAAACACCTGCTGCTACCTGATGTGACAAAAGGTCAAACTTACAAAATTCCTTAAAATTTATTTCAATAATAAAAGTCAGTAAACGTCCCATAAACCACAGCATAATTGCTGTGACTATGACAGTTTAATCCAATTCAAGAGGAAAAAAACCCACTTTGGTTAGATGTCTGGTAACAAACTCATTCAGACAATTTGGACTTTAATCTAATTCACAAAACATTAATCTGTCTGGTTCCTGATCTAAAAGCTACCATTCTCAACAACTTCCATCTGCTCTTCTTTGAATGTTTTCAACATGTATAAAAACATGTCAAACATCTTCCAGAAGGAAAAAGTGCAAATCACACTATTTTGATCCTTGTACAAGTCCTTTCCATGATTTATAAATATTAAATACTATTCCAAATTTAAGGCAGTTAAGAAATACTCAAACAAGAAAAGTAACTTCTGATGCTAAAGTTCCTGCTGTGTTTTTCCTATATATAATTATTAATGCAGCTTATAGATGTGCATACAACATACCAAGAAACAAGAGCAGCCTGATGTCAAGCAATGCAATGTGCTTCTTTATAAAAAACTTCTTTATAAGAGGACTTACATTAAAAAATAACTTTTGTAAATAACTCTCAGCTGCTACTCCAGCTATCAGAAGACACTTCATTCCAATTCTATCTCTATTGTGATTCAAGTATGTGGAGTAATACACGCCTCTTTAGTTCTTGTTTATTTACTTTCTGTGCCCAACCAGTGCCAACTGGATTGATGCATGTTCATGCCAAGAGAAAACTCTTATATGCCAAGAGAAAACCTGGCTGTAATAAACTATAACTCAACTCCATTGATCATAGTTACTAGAATCCCTAGAGAGGGCACTTCCATCATTTCCAAGAGTTTCCACAGCAGCAATGATTCCATTTACTATCAGCCCAGGAACATGCCTGGATTCAACTGTGTGAGCATACCTGGATTTGTCTAGTAAAGGCATCCAGAGGATCTGCAGAAAATTCCCAGTTTGGCCATTCACCAAACAGCCAATCTCCCCTGAAGTGGTCACAGAGACAAATAAAATGAGGGCGGAGGAAATGCAGGGAAACATCTTGCATGAAAATCCATTGGAATTCAACATGAAATTTTGGACTTAGAAATCTCTGCAAACATGAAATTTGGAGGTTTTTGGCTCAAAGACTGGAAGAAGCTCCTGAGGGAAGAATTTCCATTCTACCAATAGCATATGTTACACTCCTACAGAATAATTTAGGACCACCAGAGAAAAAGCATATATAAACTCCCAAAAAGGTCTCCTGGTCTATACAAGCACCAGGTTATTGACATATAATTGTGGTAACAAGCAGATGAAAGTTTTTCATTAGTTGTTTCTAGAGTGACTTTTCAGTGGAGTTCTTTTCCTTTTTTTTTTTTCAATCTGGAACAGCATTATTAGAATTCTAATAGGAAGTTTTTCTTTCCCCATCTCAGTAAAATTAGACTGCATTCTCTAAGAAAAAAGCCTCAACCATTTATAAATAAGGTTTATGATGGACAATGCAATATATTTTCTATAAATAGTGCTTTTCTTGCCAAATAGCTATCAAAATTTATTACCAAAACATTATTAATTGTTCCCAAGTCAACAGATTAAAATATTTAAAGGATTTAAACACAGAAAGAAAATGGACTCCTGCTATACATGGGCAAAGAATTTCAAGCCTCTGACCTGGCAAGCAAATCTGAAACACAAGAACAACTATAACCTGTAAAAGTGACCAATCTCTTCTGGATAAATAAAACTTGTATGCAGACATGAAGACAACTGAACTACTAAGGGCTGCACTGAGCCACAGAATGGTTTTACTGCCCCAAAAAGGAGCACTGGCAGTAATCCTTTGAAATGGCTGTCACAAGCTCTTGTGGGGCACAGCTGGCATGGCTAGAAGGAAGAAAAGCAATAATTTAGTACTGCTACTAAAACTAGTCTCACAACACTTCTTTCTCACTTTATACTGATGTGCAAGGTCCACAAACATTGTGACTTCTGCCTCCTAAGACACAGCACCACAGCTGTGTAAGAAACATATCCCCATGGCCAAAATAACACCAGAGACAACTTTGCTTGAACTCATGCATCTTTTTCTCCATGTTTTGCCAACGATATGTAAGCCAGGCCACACGTTATTTCTTAGGCAGCAAAATTTTTAAAAGTTGCAGCTGCACCACAGAGTAGGATTCCCAAAAGAAAATTCACTGCTGGAAAGTTGGTGTTTATGCTAGGGGTAAGCTGATAGGCACATGCTTTTGGTGCATAACATGACAATAAACAAAGCCTGCTCTATATATTTTCTGGCTCCACCGAGCATACCATGCAATTGAATGTCAAATTAACTTGTGCAGCAACTGCTAATAGTTTTCACATATTTGGAAAATAGAGCATTGGTTGTCCGTTACAAATTATTTCAGGCTGACTCATTTTCAAGGTTCCTAAGCACCATAGGGGCTCCACAGCTTTTTGTGACACTGGCTGGATTTCATAAAAATAACACCAAAGAAATTTTAGGAGTAATGAGAATAAACAAGCCTGACATGACCTACTGGGGCCCTTTATTACAAAAACTATTTAGACAACAATATCTAGAGGCAAAGAGTTCTTGAGCAATAAAAAATAAGTACTTTTCCCCTCAGGAGGCACTCCTTTCTAGCATATCCCACACATACCAAAATTTGTTGGTAGATAAGACTCTGAAATACCTAACAGTACAAAGATTTTTATTTTTTTTTAACATGGTGTAAGTATTATGCAATTTTCAATGCACATCACCACAGTCCAAAATATTACTAGAAGGTACATTCAGATTCATGGTATTACTTTAGGCAATCCTGTCATGTCTTATTCTTCACCTGTAAAGCAAATGCTGTGGTATTTAATTCCCTCACAGAAATTTACCTACTTCCTGTTGACCAGAATGACAGCTCCTGTTGAAATAAACAGAACTGAGAAGACAAAGATAATAGACCATGAGATTTAGAAATTAAGTTGCATTAATCTACCTCTTTAATAAAACTCATTAGTTACACAGAAATTAGTTTTGTGCTGAATGTTCCTGTGGGTTGTTGTAACTTACTGACCTCAATGAAGTCACCTCATGGATGGATTTGCCTCTCAGTTATGCTGAGGTTCTCAATCCCTGATAAAGTTTATCTGCCAGTGTGGAGCTGAACAGGAGGACTGGGGCAGTAAGAAGCTATCTCCCAACTTAAACTACAGTAACAACTCTCCTGGCCTTAATGAGGCCACAGAATACATCCCCACAAACCTCATTGCTAAAAAATACGTGATATCAGAGCTCACATGAGTTCTGACATTTTACATGCCTCTTGCAATTCAGCAGATAATTTTGTGTTCAAACATAAGTTATTTACAAGCTTTAATTCCTACCTCCCAGTTCTTCACTATGCCTTTTCTGCCAGCTCTGATGGTCACCTATACATCAGTTTGTACAAGATTATTCTCATACCTTATCAGTGCCTTTCTCTTGGTGGATTATTCAAAAACACTCCACCCAGCATTGCTGACATCTTTCACAGACTGGAAACAGTGCACCTTCAGGAAAATAAGACTAGACCAGGATCATTCTATTCAAGGTTAAATTTGACCCCTCTAATAATGCAAGACATAAAAGCCAAAGCACCAGAAAGCCATTTTACCATCATCTCAAAAGTTTAATGTGATTAGGTTTAGATCAGCTAAGTTCCTCTTATTTAAGTAAGGGATGCACTGACATCCAAGACAAGAGCTCGGTCAGGCAGGAAAGCTTCCAGTTCAGTCTATTTTAAAACTATTAGAGCAAAAGGTACATTTTGTAGAATTAAAAAACATAGGTATTCCTGCAGGTCTCCAAGTGAAATGATTCCTCAAACAAATGTGACTTCAAAACAAAGTTGTACTTAGTACCAAACAGGTCCCAACTGTGCTGCCTGTTCACTCAACTACAGGCCCACTACCAGGGCAAAGAGTGTTCAGACAAATACCAGACACCCATCAGCGTAGGTTGCAGAAGATAGTTGTGAGAGGGCATCAACAAGCAAGGAAATACTTTCAGATTTCTAAGATCTTACTACAGGAATTTCCTCCCATCCCACAAGATTTTGAAGCCGTCACAACTAAATACGTATTTTATATATCAGACAAATTCTCATATGGTGCTGTTATCAAGAAAAGAAGCCACAGCACCAGTCACAAAGATACAATATTTAGTTTTGAAAAGAACTTTAACACTAGATCCATAAAGGCAGACAAAATCTAATCAAGTGATATTATAAGACTTGCAGACACATGATGTTTTTAAATGGAAACAATCTGTATCCTTCAAATGTTTTGTAATATTTTTTTGAATGAAGAAAGAATTTAAAAACAAATAAGGCTAATTTTAATGTGGATATAAGCACTTTTGCACCAAACAAATAAGATGGCTATAAAAATGCACATAAAACTAAGCAAGACCCTTCCTACTTCAGACTGATTATATTCAAACTGAAGTAAAAAAAATGAATAATGCAAAAAGATATGGCTTTAAAGAAGACAGAAGTGTGCTCAGAAATGAAAACTCTTTTTCAACATTCAGTCCCCTCATACCAAAATTTCCTCAGTTTTATGAGTCTTTATAAGCAAAACTTTGGCTCTAGAGACTTTGGTCTGAAGCAAGCTTTTTGAAAATGTAAGAAGAATCCATTACAGCTGCTGTATTCACTTTCTGGCTGAGGGCATAGGCTGATTCTCCCTTTTCCCTGTCATCAGTAGGTCATGTAGGTGTTAATGTCACCAGGGACTTTGCTTCAAGGTCTTTTTGCTCTCCTTCTAGATGTTATAACCAAAGACAAAAAGGAGCTTTGCCTGTGTGATCCACCACAGCAGTAGCAATAATCTTCCAACACAAAGTCCCTACTGAAAACTGCCTCACATTGAAGACATTGCCATAAAAGGACAGCATTTTAGCCCCTCTGCATTGCTGAGAAGTCATTGCACTATTTGCAGGATCCTGCAGGAAGATAATAGCTCATTAAAAACAAGAAAGCTGGAGAGCAAGCTTATCTACCAATTCCGAAAGTCATCACAGGGCACATGAGGCCAGCTTATACCCTTATGTCATGAGTCTCACAGCATTAATATTTCCATGACACAGACTGAAGCTGCTGGGAAAACCTGCAGGCACCACAGCGTCTCCAGCAGCATTTCAAGGCCACTGACACTGTACAATTAATCAGTGTGTGCAAAAGCATGTTCCATAGAGGTTATTCAGCTCCTTCTGTATCCGTGCACCTCCTAACCCTATACTCACACCTACAGAGCAGCGCGACTGCACTGGCTTCCCAACAGTTTGGAAAGGTGAGGGGTAACATCATCAAGGGAGAAACAGAATGGAGAGATTCAGTTACAGCTTTTTCTTTGGGAAATGGTTGTGAATGACCTTCCTCTCCTGACATTGCACACACACAGACAGCCCCTTGCTCACGCTTGAGTGCCTCTGCCAGCTTCTCTTCCCCCTGCGGTGTGTGCAGGGGCCATGCCACAAGCTCTTATTTTCCTTTAAGAAAGAGGCAGACTAATTGAGTTTGCCAGAAAGACACACAAAAGTTACACAGCTTTCACTTCAGGGATTTTATGGCCAGCTACATACTATTTCAAACAGAAATAGAGTTGTGACATGGCACGAGAATGTATCTACAGACTTGCAAGAGCCAGAGGCCATAGCGTTTATAGTTGCATGGAAAGGTAGGGAAGGTACAAATTCTGCTACTCTTCTCTTCCAAAGGAATTAAAGGATGGATGCCAAGATTTGTTTCTGATTCCACTCTCAGGGGTGACTCACCTTCAGTATGTATTCTACCCTGCACATCCAGCTGGAAAAATCAGAGTCATTTGCCACTCTCATCTAATGCTCACATGGATCTTCCCAATAGTCTCTTCTGAGGAAGGTGCCCCACTTCAGTTCTCGCCTCACTTTCCTCAGCACTTTCAAGATTCCTGTATAAATACCAGTTGTTTTGCCTACTGCTATACGAGTTTTGTTTTCCCATTCAGATCCCTCCACTACATTTTTCTTCTCATCTACCGTATTCTACCACACACAGACCCTTCTGTTTTGCCAATCACTTTTAACACACTTGAGATGCAAAGTCCTGAAATATGCTACTTCCATAGATTCATCCTCCCTCTATTCTGTCTCTAGACAACAATTCAGGCAACAGAGTACTTCTCCAATGAGATCATTTAGCAGGACCTATAGGACATACCTAGTTTTGATCCCAGTTACGTCAATGGCAAGCTTCACATCACTGAACACGGAATTTTGATCACCAAAGGAAGACATTTCATACTGAACTATTTATATCAGAGAGTCTCAAATCCTTTTACATAATTAGTACTGGGAACCAGTTACATGCCCATTTGTAATAGTACAGCTTCTATCCCAACAACAGCCAAGAAATTATGCCAAGACAAAGGACTTTTAACTCTTATCTTGTAACTTACCAGATAAAACCAAGAAGTCTTCAAAACACAGATATCCATCTATGGATCAAAGTTTGATAAATGCTGCTTTAAAAATATCAGCATAGCTGAGTCAGAGATAATAGCCTTTCATGTGGTATCTCAACTTATAAAAGATTATTTGCAACACTATGCCCATAAATGTACACATATATCTTATTAATGCCAACTGAAATTACACTTGTGGAATACAGAACAAGTATTTGAATCTTTAATCTTGAGTCAAAATTACAAATCATATCATTTATAAGATCATTTAAAAGGAAATCTTAATGCATTTAATTTGACAGAAGAGGAAAGGCAGAAATAAAATACCAAACTGCATGTTGGTAAGGTCTCTCATTGTAGATAACAGCTATCAATGGTGGGATAAGACCACAGTAAAGTAAGCCAAACTCTTTCTCACCCTTTTCGTATACAATCCTCACACATGACTGCAGTTGATATTTTGCAGGGTCAAAATTCTTAGAAGTTATTCATTTTACTAAACATTCTGCCATAGCCTATGTATTTGTGTTCAGTAAAATGGTTGGCCGTGATGACAGGAAAGAAATAAAGATCTCAAAACAAATGGATGGTATTGCTCAGACTAGCCCAGTCTTCAGAAACACATTGCTTCCATTTTCCTTAGCAGCTCCTCTGTGTGCAAGTGGAAGAACAGAGGAGACTGAATGAGTCTCCCATGGCACTGAATGGAATCAAGGAACTGGTTTGACATTTTGGGTTGCAAGAGCTTCTCTTGAGTCTGAGTAGAAAAAAAAGACAACTGCTGCACTTCCATGTTTTCACCCATTTGCTAACAGCATTTAAGTAGAGAAATTGAACCATCACGTTTATTTCATCATTCACGCACCTTTTCATTCACATTATTGGTGCAATATTTAAGATACACAATGAACTGATATCCCAGAGAATAGAAACCAGTATAAATCCTTCTGTTCATGGATATAGAGATGGTTGACACAGGCCCCTTACTGAGTAGTTTTTACCTCATATGGAAAACAGCATCATCTTAAGTTTCATGGGGGATTTCCTTCTGAAGACTGAAATATTGCAAGATCCAATATAAACCTATTTGTTGAGCACAGCTAAAGAACCTTACTCATCTCTGCAGGTACAGAAGCCAGAAAATCCCCATCACATATCTCACTTAAGTGAGTGAAATGAGTTCATTTGGCAGGGTTCCAGTAAGGACTCCCAATGACTTCGCAAGTTCTGAATAAAACTCTAAATTAAAACAAAAGACATAAAATCTCCAGAACATGTTTTAAAAAAAATAATCACATTTAAGAAAAACCACAAATGCTTAAATTTAAATTCAGCATTATGGTAGTTATGAGAGGAATCTAATTGTTTTCTTACACTAGTTCTACATCAATGAACTTTAATAGGCATTTTTAAATTAAAGACCGATTTGCCATTATCAGCTTTTGTCCTGCTGCATTGATAAATTTTTGGATTAAAAACTCTTCAACACTACGGCATAGAGTCATAACGTACTTTTATAAATAGCAGTAATAGCTTATGTTGTTTCTTTTATGAAGAAAGCCAAGAATAGTAACAACCAAAATATACTATGCATTCACAGAAATTCCTTATTCTACAGAAAAAGCTGCAAGCCAGCAGAATTTCATGGAGAATAAGTATACTTTGGCAAGCCATGATACACAGTTTTCTTCAGCCAAAAGGCATTCACATGTGTTTGTTTCATTTCCCCCCATGAAACTGGGGATAGAGATTCCTTTTACTGTGCATATGGTGTAGAAATGAAACTTTGTGGAATGAATCCTCACACCAGACATTTTACTTTGTTGAGCTAAAACAAGCACACAGGTGCCCAGGAGATACTGCAGAAACTGTATTAGAAGTACATGCAAAACAAGCACATGCACTGGAAGTGAGAATGGCACCAAATTAATTATTTTAGTGTCTTCCTAACAGAAGTGTTAGCTCAGTGTCATACATTAAAATTATAATACAGAAAAACTTTCAATATAAGCCCTTGATTAGTGGTCATAAAACACTGAATAACTGAGTATAGATTAAGTTCTCCATTGAGAAACCACAACTGTCATCTTCTAAAATACTTCGAGAAGCGTCCACAGTTTCTATAAATGTCATTAATTTCTCCCTAACATTGATGTCAAGATGCATTTTAGAGATCATTAAGGATCATTAAAGAAAGGTTTTCAACCCCATCACATTTTCAGAGGGGGGGGAAAAAAAAAATTACCTCTTGCTCAGTTCTCCTTCCTGCCCAGAGCAAAATGTAAACGCGAGCAAGGGAAATAAGTGCCCATCTTTGGCTGACCTTATTACTTTGAGTATAACCACCAAAATTAAGAGCTCTGTTTCCCCAATAGCTCTAATCCTAAAAGAGGATGCCACTTTTCAGACATGACCAGATTACCAATAATTTGCTAAAAGAATTTAAGTGAGGCATTTACAACAAATAAAAGCTCAAATGGTCACTATTAAAATGTCAGAACTCCTTTGGTAAACACCAAAGCTAATGACATTTTAAATGTCAACCATTTTGTATTTCCAACCCTATAAGCTAAGCCCTTTATCATTTAAAAGACACTGTCCATTTTTTTCAAACTTATTTGCAGAATTTCTTTTTATTTTCATCAGTTCATTCAAGACAACATTATGTCCTACTTAATTCAAGCATGTATGTCCCAAACAGAGATTTTTTCATTTCACCTTTTATGGCAGTCAGAACGAATCAAGGCAAAGCCTTTTTGGTACCTTTTCCTACACTGTCACCACTTGCCTTCCTTCTGTCTAGAACAGATCATTGCTAATGTGCAGAATTCCAACTGTGCATGACTAATGCCAAGCTGCTGATAATCTCACCAATTCCTGGTGCAGTGATATTTTCAAAAGGATTAATTCCAAACTCAGCCTCTGTTTTCCTTTAGATTGTTTTAATGGGAGACATAGGACAATGCTGACTATGCTTGAATGGAATGAACAGGGCTAGTAAAGAAGCTTGTTATCTCTGCATCTTTGATTAGTCCTCATAACCCACATTGTCAAATACCTTAGAATACACTACAAAATGTGTCAGTGACTGCAGCTGATCACTACTAAAAACCCAGATATTTTCCTATTAGCTGTATTTACTTTGATTTTAGCTGTCACCTCTGTAATTTTCCAAGTGTAGAGCTTACATACTAAAATCGTTTAAACAGCTTAAAGGTTGAATTTTTTAAGAATTTTGCTTCTGCAACAGAAAACTTCGCAGTGGCTTTGTTACAATTGAATCAATGTTTCTGTTATCAGCCTTCTTTCATGGATGATGCTCTATCAGAAGATAAACATTTCCATGGAGCTGAACATCAAGTGCTCAGCTTCTGTACACCACCACCTTCATTTTACCTACAGTAGTAGGGCAGCTGACTGTTTGAAGCTTTTAAAACTCAAGATCCTGCCTAGCAGCAGGAAACTGAGGATTTATCAGTTCATTCATATTTCAAGGTCTTCACAAAAGCGGAACACCAATCCCACCCTCAATTTTAAGGCCCAGAGAGCAGAGTCCACATTAACATATATGACTACTATAATTGAGTCCCAAACAGATTAGTGTGTATTGATGACAATGAATGAAAACCTCCAATTTTAGCAATCCACCACACACTTCATGTGTACTTTCACATATACAGCCTGTGAATCCTGTTATTTCCTGGAGCATATGCTCATTTCCAGTCTTTTGTAAGTAGTGCTGGATTGTATTCAAGGTATGGAAGGCCATGAGTTACGCTTCAAACATTTCACCCCTCAGAGCTGAGGAATCTACTGCTGGAAGAAGGAAAATTAGCCTTTTTGTGGTCACCAGAAACAGAGGTGCTGTGTTTCAGCAGACAGAATTCAAAAGACCACAGAATCACAGAATGCTTTGGGTTGGAAGGGACCTTTGAAGCTCATCTGGTTCCAAGCCCCCTGCAATGAGCAGGAATATTTTCAACTAGATCAGGCTGCTCAGAGCCCCATCCGACCAGACTTTGAATTTTCACAGTTACAGTTTCTCTGAACAATCTATAAAGACCCCTTTATGCAAGTCAGCAGGCATTAATATTTCTCTCCTGTGACAAGTAGCAATGGTTAATTCCCAAAAAGCTTTCTCTAGGAAGGCAACAGAAGTAAAGATTTTGTATCTTCTGAAAAGTCTCTAAGGGGTTACCATTGAACCTCTTTGGGGCTAACTGGTTCTCATTACAGAGAAACATAGAAACAGATGCTGAATTCTGTGACTGTTTTGTATGTTCTTTTAGACAAAGCTTGAATTTTACTTAACTAGCAGAACCTCGTTAATAACTTCTGGTTTAAGTCAAGCAAGGGAACAGTATGCACGCCTTCATTATTTGCAACAGAATCAGCCATCCCAGTTGCCGCCTCCTCTGGTTATCATGAAATTCTGGAGTTTCAAATAAAATACAACACAAACCTCAAATGGAGACCAAACATGCACAACCTGACCACATTTGGTACTGGATCTGACAAAGTCTGAAGTGAGTGAAAGGGTAAATTCTCAAGCTTACAGTGCTAGACTAGCACCAGAGCCAGGAAACACTTTCAGATCTCACTATCACCATCCCCTTCTGACCTTCAGATGGCTATAAAAGGAGAGCTTTCCAGTAGGCCAGTTTCCATATAGGAGCTCCCACTGTAAGAGGATAAATTTTCAAGAGATGATAAACACGATTAGATGCTGACTCAAAATCTCTGGTTGTTGATCTGCATGCATAAAATTAAATATCATCTCCCTGTTAAAATATCATCTCCCTGCCAGGTCTGGCTTGTCAGAATGCTTCATGCTGTAAGCTTCAGACGTTCTCATTACGCATTTGTAGCTTTGCATAGAACAGTGGAACTAAGATTTATTAGGGCTTCTGGCCATCATACGCAGAAAGATTCCAAAAAACTCCCTTTTCCCCCTCAAGTGGCTCTTTTACTTCACTCACTGACAATACAACCCCAGGAGAGAGGTAACAGACAAAGGAGAACAAACACAAAAATATTTGCCTTACTCTTTCAAAGCAGTAACCAGTGTCCCACTGTTTTCATAATCTTTGCTATGTCAAAGGCCACTTATGTTTAACTAATTAAAAATAAAGCCAAGAAAGAACAAACCAGCAGGGTAAAAGAAAATGAGAAAAATAAAATAGATTTGGGAAGTACAAATAAAATGGACTAAATGTGAAATAGGAAAGGGCTAACATGACTCAACAGTAGAACTCCCAGATGGTCTAAAGAGACATTTTTGGATATAAACGTATGAATGAAATCACATTAAACAAATATTACCCCTGACATTTTTCACTCATCATTTTACACCTTTTCCTGGAATTTTCCATAGCAGCTACAATTCAGTCTGCAGGCAAAGCATACCAGCAATTTGGAAAAGATTTAAATTTTTTTAGAAGTAAAATATACTCCTGGTCAGAGTAACTATTTGCCCAATTTATTGTTTTTAGAAATGTTATTTCTAAGTAAACATTATTTCTACATGTCCAAATATGAACTTGAAACAAACATTTTTTAAAAAAATCAGAAAATTCATAAAAGTTGGAGAGACTTTTAAAGAACAACCAACTCCTTGGCTGGATCATGATCACTATTAGAAAATCTATTACTGCCAACAAAAACTATCGATACCACTTGAGAGAGAGCAGAGAATGCAGGAGATTCATTTATTCCAATAGACAAACCGCCTTCCAGCTGAAATGTTGACAGGGTAGTCAACACAGTAAGTAGTGTTAGAGACCAATGCATAGTAGCCTGCAGGCTAGTATGGGCAATGGGAATACACAAAAAGAGAGCTAACACTACTTGAAAAGCCACTCTGCAGTAGAAGATGCCAGCACTCCTTGTAATTCAAGATATCCCAGCAGTCTGACCCACAGCAAAAGCTGCCAGCAACATCACACAGGCAGTTAGGGGATTTGTTTCTTCCCACTAGCCTCTGTCATCTATTATTATGTTTTAGGTGTAAGAGGATTTCTGTTTTCTTGTAACTATCTAATTCACAGGTTCCTGACCACACTGCAATTCAGAGGAGGACTTTCCTCTAAACCAGACTTCTGCATTTTACTGCATTGAGTTCCACAGACAGGAAAGACTTTACCTCCACTTCCACAGGGAGTTAAAGTATTTGCTTGTTTGGATTGAGAACACAAGTGACACCCTTTGGAGGCTTTGCTGCGCATTCTTGCTATAGCTGCAGTCATAACAAGGATAACCTTATTCAGTGCCTTAGAACAAATGAAAAAACTGCCCTGTGAGCATCTCCGTCAGTGCCCAGCAGGGAATCCAGGCCACATTCCAGCATTTGTTATTTCTGTAAAGGCAGCTTGCGGGTCATTGTCTCACGCATCCTCCACAGACAATACCCCAACAATTTCAGGGTTTTTTTAACTCTGGTGACTTGAGTGCTCTGGCTTCAAGGGTGTTTCCAGAAAAATAGACTCAATGGAAAACTACAGCAGTAGGGACATGCAGGGGTGGGAAGTTGCAGCCTGTGAGGGGGGCAGGGCCATGGCAGCATTTCACCATCTACTTCTCTGAACTATTGAAGTTACCACATCAACACAACAGGAATTCAGGAAAAATTAATCCAAGCCACTAAAAGAAGCTTCTGCATTACTTCTTCTGGTCACTCCAGAAGTCACTTTAAAGCACCAAGGATAGCAATACAGACTAAGTATTTTATGTAAATTTTTCAAAACACACAGCTTGTGTTTGAAGTTACATAACTTAATATTTGAAATGAGCTTATCTGGAATTGTTGTGCCATAACAAATGATAGATGAAGGCTGGCTTTGAGCTCCACTATTCAAATGTGGTGAAACTTCCAAACACTGAGTATTAGCAAAATAAAGGCCTACTGACACAAGCCTCAAGCCTGTGCATTGTCAACACACAGAACACATGGGGGCACCAATGTTCAACCTGACACAACATGCTCTCCTCAAAAGAGCTTCTTTGGCAGCAGGTCTTGAACAAAACACACATTGCTTTGTTCCATTCTGTAATTTTATCCCCTCTTCGAAGGCTTTATAGTTAAGCAAAGCCATTATAAGGATTTTTTTCTGTAAACCACAATATTGTCACAATGTCATACTTAAAAGTTTTTCAATCCAGATTTAAAAGCAACTTAAATGGTCAAGAAAATAAGAGCTGAAACTATCAACAGCACCCCGCATATAATTTTCTTGGGGTAATAAATTAAACAGTTCAAAACAAAGTCAAAAAGACTTACTAGAGAGTAACTTCATTTATAACTAGCTAGGATTTCAGCAGAACTGCTTATATGCCAGAAATGCACAGAAAGAATGGTTTTTAAAAAGCTCTCATGTTGCAGTAAGTAAAATACCTGATAACTTCATGTTATTACACTAGTAAAATCAATCAGGCTATCAGAACAGGGCATGCAATTGTAAGCAACAAATATTTTTTAAAAAGGCATTAAATCCATGTCACCCTTAACACTTGTTTCTGTAGTACCAGCTGTAGGTGTTTTATTTGAGTTTTAGGCTTACCTGGATGACATGATTGTTGTAGGAAGTTCCAGTTCTGTGAGCTCATAGGCTGTTTCTTGAAGAGCCTGAAAATTTTTCCTTGGGCCTTTTCACCCATGTCTCAGCAGTAAAACTA